>CALNHX010001614.1:0-215105 GCA_940337035.1 Agriotes lineatus | reverse complement strand
CTGACCTAAAATAATTAGCGAAAAGTTCAGAAATTTCATCACCAGTCGAAGCTAGTTGATTATCGCATTTCAGCACATTTGGGATCAGCGATTCACGCTTTCTATAAGAGGTGAATTTCCAAAATTTTTTTGGGTTAGATGCAATGTCATTTTCTAAATTTGAGATATAAGATTTATAGTCACGTTTAATGCTGGCTTTTAATTTGCTACGAATATCACTGAAGATTAGGTAGTCAAATTTATTGTTATAAGTTTTCCAGCGTTTATGAGCTTTGATCTTACTCTTAGCCATTCGTATAGAACTCGGAGAAAACCACGGAGGGTAGTGATCATTCTTACACACAGACATTGGAACATTCCTATCAATGATAGAATTAATGAGTTTATAAAAAACAGATACATCCGCATTAACACACACTGAAGAAAGCTCAGAGTGCCAGTCGATAGAATCAATTTCGGCAGAAATTACATTAAAATCTGCTTTTTTAAAATTCAGAAAATGCCTATTGTTACCCAATAAAGGTTTAGGGTGATTAATGTGAATTAAAAAGTCAAGTGGAACATGAAACTGATCAATGTTCGAAATAGGATTTAAACATTCTGTTATTGTAATCGAATCTATATTAGAAAGGATCAGATCCAACAAATTGCCGCGGGAATTTGATAGAGAGTTAAATTGATTTAAATTTAAGAATTGGAAAATATTTAGCACTTCGTTACTATGGGCGTCATTAGAAAAAGGTTTACAAAAATATGATCCTGCTATGGCGTTCCACTTAATCAAAGGAAGGTTAAAATCTCCGGTTACAAAAAGAGGGCATTTTTATGACAGGTTAAGTTGCTTTGCAATTTATTTAAGAAATGAAGAGTGATTGCATCTTCACGAGGGGGAAGATATACACAACAGAAAAAACATTTATAGCTATTTGGTAAGTTAAGTTCTACCCACACGTCTTCAGCTTCACTTTCCATATCCGGCCGATGTAAGAGTGGATAATTGCTTTTTGCTGCAATAAGTACGCCGCCACCATTAGTTCTCGGGTTGGCAGTAGATTCACGATCCCGGCGAAAAACGAAATATTTGTCATTAAACAGTTCGGAATTACGCACCGACCCGTTAAGCCACGTTTCGGTGAGAAAAATGAAATCGTATTCCGCGTCACTAATGTTAACGAATCAAGTTTAATTTCTAATCAAGGCACGCACCCGAGTTTGACAGAGCACAACAGCGTAAAGTAAAGTATTTGTTTTCTTCTATATCACAATTGTTCTATATTTCCCTAAGCTACTTGCTTTAAGAAAATATGGAGGGAAAATGGCAACAAATGAGATACTAAGACAAATCTACAACCACAGAGCGTACCTTCTTTCAAAAAGGCTTAAAAATTGTCAATTTAACATTTGTTTTCGAATTTAACATTCCAGTTTTGGCTTTTTCAGACTAGCTATACTGTGGAAAATTAAGAGAGAGGTTAAGGGCAATTAGGAATTGAAACGCAAATAAAATATTAAATTTAATCTGCAACCAACCAGCTTACCTGAGTTCGAAGATGCACTAAAGTGACAAACGAACTTACTATTTTCCAACTTAATATTTTAGTTTTGTATTCTCCAGGCTAGCTGTATGTTTAAAAATAATGGAAAGGTAAAGGACAAGGAGTTGCTGTAAGGAAACGGAAATACAAGTAAAATATTCGACCTAGCTCGATCTAAAGAGCGGCGCTAATTTCAAAAAGACTCAAAAATTTCAAGTAAATATTTGTTTTCTAATACAACATGAAACTGTTTTTGTTTTTCCAAACCAGCTGTTCTATCGAAAATAATGAAAAGATAAAGGACCAATTGGTGTTACGACTACATCGAAACGCAGGTGATATATCAAGTTTAATTTCTAATCAAGGCACGCACCCGAGTTTGACAGGGCACAACAGCGTAAAGTAAAGTATTTGTTTTCTTCTTTATCACAATTGTTCTATATTTCCCTAAGCTACTTGCTTTAAGAAAATATGGAAGGAAAATGGCAACAAATGAAATACCAAGACAAATCTACAACCACAGAGCGTACCTTCTTTCAAAAAGGCTTAAAATTGTCAATTTAACATTTGTTTTCGAATTTAACATTCCACTTTTGGCTTTTTCAGACTAGCTGTACTGTGGAAAATTAAGAGAGAGGTTAAGGGCAATTAGGAATTGAAACGCAAATAAAATATTAAATTTAATCTGCAACCAACCAGCTTACCTGAGTTCGAAGATGCACTAAAGTGACAAACGAACTTACTATTTTCCAACTTAATATTTCACTTTTGTATTCTCCAGGCTAGCTGTATGTTTAAAAATAATGGAAAGGTAAAGGACAAGGAGTTGCTGTAAGGAAACGGAAATACAAGTAAAATATTCGACCTAGCTCGATCTAAAGAGCGGCGCTAATTTCAAAAAGACTCAAAAATTTCAACTAAATATTTGTTTTCTAATACAACATCAAACTGTTTTTGTTTTTCCAAACCAGCTGTTCTATCGAAAATAATGAAAAGATAAAGGACCAATTGGTGTTACGACTACATCGAAACGCAGGTGATATATCAAGTTTAATTTCTAATCAAGGCACGCACCCGAGTTTGACAGGGCACAACAGCGTAAAGTAAAGTATTTGTTTTCTTCTTTATCACAATTGTTCTATATTTCCCTAAGCTACTTGCTTTAAGAAAATATGGAAGGAAAATGGCAACAAATGAAATACCAAGACAAATCTACAACCACAGAGCGTACCTTCTTTCAAAAAGGCTTAAAAATTGTCAATTTAACATTTGTTTTCGAATTTAACATTCCACTTTTGGCTTTTTCAGACTAGCTGTACTGTGGAAAATTAAGAGAGAGGTTAAGGGCAATTAGGAATTGAAACGCAAATAAAATATTAAATTTAATCTGCAACCAACCAGCTTACCTGAGTTCGAAGATGCACTAAAGTGACAAACGAACTTACTATTTTCCAACTTAATATTTCACTTTTGTATTCTCCAGGCTAGCTGTATGTTTAAAAATAATGGAAAGGTAAAGGACAAGGAGTTGCTGTAAGGAAACGGAAATACAAGTAAAATATTCGACCTATATCGATCTAAAGAGCGGCCCTAATTTCAAAAAGACTCAAAAATTTCAAGTAAATATTTGTTTTCTAATACAACATGAAACTGTGTTTGTTTTCCAAACCAGCTGTTCTATCGAAAATAATGAAAAGATAAAAGACAAATTGGTGTTACGACTACATCGAAACGCAGGTGATATATCAAGTTTAATTTCTAATCAAGGCACGCACCCGAGTTTGACAGAGCACAACAGCGTAAAGTAAAGTATTTGTTTTCTTCTATATCACAATTGTTCTATATTTCCCTAAGCTACTTGCTTTAAGAAAATATGGAGGGAAAATGGCAACAAATGAGATACTAAGACAAATCTACAACCACAGAGCGTACCTTCTTTCAAAAAGACTTAAAATTGTCAATTTAACATTTGTTTTCGAATTTAACATTCCAGTTTTGGCTTTTTCAGACTAGCTATACTGTGGAAAATTAAGAGAGAGGTTAAGGGCAATTAGGAATTGAAACGCAAATAAAATATTAAATTTAATCTGCAACCAACCAGCTTACCTGAGTTCGAAGATGCACTAAAGTGACAAACGAACTTACTATTTTCCAACTTAATATTTCACTTTTGTATTCTCCAGGCTAGCTGTATGTTTAAAATAATGGAACGGTAAAGGACAAGGAGTTGCTGTAAGGAAACGGAAATACAAGTAAAATATTCGACCTAGATCGATCTAAAGAGCGGCCCTAATTTCAAAAAGACTCAAAAATTTCAAGTAAATATTTGTTTTCTAATACAACATGAAACCGTTTTTGTTTTTCCAAACCAGCTGTTCGATCGAAAATAATGAAAAGATAAAAGACAAATTGGTGTTTCGACTACATCGAAACGCAGGTGATATATCAAGTTTAATTTCTAATCAAGGCACGCACCCGAAATTGACAGAGCACAACAGCGTAAAGTAAAGTATTTGTTTTCTTCTATATCACAATTGTTCTATATTTCTCTAAGCTACTTGCTTTAAGAAAATATGGAAGGAAAATGGCAACAAATAAAATACTAAGACAAATCTACAACCACAGAGCGTACCTTCTTTCAAAAAGGCTTAAAAATTGTCAATTTAACATTTGTTTTCGAATTTAACATTCACTTTTGGCTTTTTCAGACTAGCTATACTGTGGAAATTAAGAGAGGTTAAGGGCAATTAGGAATTGAGACGCAAATAAAATATTAAATTTAATCTGCAACCAACCAGCTTACCTGAGTTCGAAGATGCACTAAAGTGACAAACGAACTTACTATTTTCCAACTTAATATTTCACTTTTGTATTCTCCAGGCTAGCTGTATGTTTAAAAATAATGG
Organism: Agriotes lineatus; assembly: GCA_940337035.1. Taxonomy (NCBI): domain Eukaryota; kingdom Metazoa; phylum Arthropoda; class Insecta; order Coleoptera; family Elateridae; genus Agriotes; species Agriotes lineatus. The sequence goes on along the minus strand of CALNHX010001614.1, from coordinate 210,664 downwards.
AAAGGTAAAGGACAAGGAGTTGCTGTAAGGAACGGAAATACAAGTAAAATATTCGACCTATATCGATCTAAATAGCGGCCCTAATTTCAAAAAGACTCAAAAATTTCAAGTAAATATTTGTTTTCTAATACAACATGAAACTGTTTTTGTTTTTCCAAACCAGCTGTTCTATCGAAAATAATGAAAAGATAAAGGACAAATTGGTGTTACGACTACATCGAAACGCAGGTGATATATCAAGTTTAATTTCTAATCAAGGCACGCACCCGAGTTTGACAGAGCACAACAGCGTAAGTAAAGTATTTGTTTTCTTCTATATCACAATTGTTCTATATTTCCCTAAGCTACTTGCTTTAAGAAAATATGGAGGGAAAATGGCAACAAATGAAATACTAAGACAAATCTACAACCACAGAGCGTACCTTCTTTCAAAAAGGCTTAAAAATTGTGAATTTAACATTTGTTTTCGAATTTAACATTCCAGTTTGGCTTTTTCAGACTAGCTATACTGTGGAAAATTAAGAGAGAGGTTAAGGGTAATTAGGAATTGAAACGCAAATAAAATATTAAATTTAATCTGCAACCAACCAGCTTACCTGAGTTCGAAGATGCACTAAAGTGACAAACGAACTTACTATTTTCCAACTTAATATTTCACTTTTGTATTCTCCAGGCTAGCTGTATGTTTAAAAATAATGGAAAGGTAAAGGACAAGGAGTTGCTGTAAGGAAACGGAAATACAAGTAAAATATTCGACCTAGCTCGATCTAAAGAGCGGCCCTAATTTCAAAGAGACCCAAAATTTCAAGTAAATATTTGTTTTCTAATACAGCATGAAACTGTTTTTGTTTTTCCAAACCAGCTGTTCGTTCGAAAATAATGAAAGGATAAAGGACAAATTGGTGTTACGACTACATCGAAACGCAGGTAATATATCAAGTTTAATTTCTAATGAAGGGACGCACTCAAGTTTGACATAGCACAACAGCGTAAAGTAAAGTATTTGTTTTCTTCTTTATCACAATTGTTCTATATTTCTCTAAGCTACTTGCTTTAAGAAAATATGGAAGGAAAATGGCAACAAATAAAATACTAAGACAAATCTACAACCACAGAGCGTACCTTCTTTCAAAAAGGCTTAACAATTGTCAATTTAACATTTGTTTTCGAATTTAACATTCCACTTTTGGCTTTTTCAGACTAGCTGTACTGTGGAAAATTAAGAGAGAGGTTAAGGGCAATTAGGAATTGAAACGCAAATAAAATATTAATTTAATCTGCAACCAACCAGCTTACCTGAGTTCGAAGATGCACTAAAGTGACAAACGAACTTACTATTTTCCAACTTAATATTTCACTTTTGTATTCTCCAGGCTAGCTGTATGTTTAAAAATAATGGAAAGGTAAAGGACAAGGAGTTGCTGTAAGGAAACGGAAATACAAGTAAAATATTCGACCTAGTTCGATCTAAAGAGCGCGCTAATTTCAAAAAGACTCAAAAATTTCAAGTAAATATTTGTTTTCTAATACAACATGAAACTGTTTTTGTTTTTCCAAACCAGCTGTTCTATCGAAAATAATGAAAAGATAAAGGACAAACTGGTGTTACGACTACATCGAAACGCAGGTGATATATCAAGTTTAATTTCTAATCAAGGCACGCACCCGAGTTTGACAGAGCACAACAGCGTAAAGTAAAGTATTTGTTTTCTTCTTTATCACAATTGTTCTATATTTCCCTAAGCTACTTGCTTTAAGAAAATATGGAAGGAAAATGGCAACAAATGAAATACCAAGACAAATCTACAACCACAGAGCGTACCTTCTTTCAAAAAGGCTTAAAAATTGTCAATTTAACATTTGTTTTCGAATTTAACATTCCAATTTTGGCTTTTTCAGACTAGCTGTACTGTGGAAAATTAAGAGAGAGGTTAAGGGCAATTAGGAATTGAAACGCAAATAAAATATTAAATTTAATCTGCAACCAACCAGCTTACCTGAGTTCGAAGATGCACTAAAGTGACAAACGAACTTACTATTTTCCAACTTAATATTTCACTTTTGTATTCTCCAGGCTAGCTGTATGTTTAAAAATAATGGAAAGGTAAAGGACAAGGAGTTGCTGTAAGGAAACGGAAATACAAGTAAAATATTCGACCTAGATCGATCTAAAGAGCGGCCCTAATTTCAAAAAGACTCAAAATTTCAAGTAAATATTTGTTTTCTAATACAACATGAAACTGTTTTTGTTTTTCCAAACCAGCTGTTCGATCGAAAATAATGAAAAGATAAAGGACAAATTGGTGTTTCGACTACATCGAAACGCAGGTGATATATCAAGTTTAATTTCTAATGAAGGGACGTACTCGAGTTTGACATAGCACAACAGTGTAAAGTAAGGTATTTGTTTTCCTCTTTATCACAGTTGTCCTATATTTGCCTAGGCAACTTTCTTTAAGAAAATATGGAAAGAAAATGGCAACAAATTAAATACTAGGGCGAATCTACAACCACAGAGCGTACCTTTGTCCAAAAAAACTCAAAAATTGTCAATTTAACATTTGTTTTCTAATTTAATATTCCACTTTTGGCTTTTTCAGACCAACTATTCTGTGGAAAATTAAGAGAGAGGTTAAGGGCAATTAGGAATTGAAACGCAAATAAAATATTAAATTTAATCTGCAACCAACCAGCTTACCTGAGTTCGAAGATGCACTAAAGTGACAAACGAACTTACTATTTTCCAACTTAATATTTCACTTTTGTATTCTCCAGGCTAGCTGTATGTTTAAAAATAATGGAAAGGTAAAGGACAAGGAGTTGCTGTAAGGAAACGGAAATACAAGTAAAATATTCGACATAGCTCGATCTAAAGAGCGGCCCTAATTTCAAAAAGACTCAAAAATTTCAAGTAAATATTTGTTTTCTAATACAACATGAAACTGTTTTTGTTTTTCCAAACCAGCTGTTCTATCGAAAATAATGAAAAGATAAAGGACAAATTGGTGTTACGACTACATCGAAACGCAGGTGATATATCAAGTTTAATTTCTAATGAAGGGACGTACTCGAGTTTGACATAGCACAACAGTGTAAAGTAAGGTATTTGTTTTCCCCTTTATCACAGTTGTTCTATATTTGCCTAGGCAACTTGCTTTAAGGAAATATGGAAGGAAAATGGCAAAAAATGAAACACTAGGGCGAATCTACAACCACAGAGCGTACCTTCGTCCAAAAAAACTTAAAAATTGTCAATTTAACATTTGTTTTCTAATTTAACATTCCACTTTTGGCTTTTTCAGACTAGCTATACTGTGGAAAATTAAGAGAGAGGTTAAGGGCAATTAGGAATTGAAACGCAAATAAAATATTAAATTTAATCTGCAACCAACCAGCTTACCTGTGTTCGAAGATGCACTAAAGTGACAAACGAACTTACTATTTTCCAACTTAATATTTCACTTTTGTATTCTCCAAGCTAGCTGTATGTTTAAAAATAATGGAAAGGTAAAGGACAAAGAGTTGCTGTAAGGAAAGGGAAATACAAGTAAAATATTCGACATAGCTCGATCTAAAGAGCGGCCCTAATTTCAAAAAGACTCAAAAATTTCAAGTAAATATTTGTTTTCTAATACAACATGAAACTGTTTTTGTTTTTCCAGACCAGCTGTTCGTTCGAAAATAATGAAAGGATAAAGGACAAATTGGTGTTACGACTACATCGAAACGCAGGTGATATATCAAGTTTAATTTCTAATGAAGGGACGCACTCGAGTTTCACATAGCACAACAGTGTAAAGTAAAGTATTTGTTTTCTTCTTTATCACAGTTGTTCTATATTTGCCTAGGCAACTTGCTTTAAGAAAATATGGAAGGAAAATGGCAACAAATGAAATACTAGGGCGAATCAACAACCACAGAGCGTACCTTCGTTCAAAAAGACTCAAAAATTGTCAATTTAACATTTGTTTTCTAATTTAACATTCTACTTTTGGCTTTTTTAGACTAGCTATTCTGTGGAAAATTAAGAGAGAGGTTAAGGGCAATTAGGAATTGAAACGCAAATAAAATATTAAATTTAATCTGCAACCAACCAGCTTACCTGAGTTCGAAGATGCACTAAAGTGACAAACGAACTTACTATTTTCCAACTTAATATTTCACTTTTGTATTCTCCAGATTAGCTGTAAGTTTAAAAATAATGGAAAGGTAAAGGACAAGGAGTTGCTGTAAGGAAACGGAAATACAAGTAGAATATTCGACCTAGCTCGATCTAAAGAGCGGCCCTAATTTCAAAAAGACTCAAAAATTTCAAGTAAATATTTGTTTTCTAATACAACATGAAACTGTTTTTGTTTTTCCAGACCAGCTGTTCGTTCGAAAATAATGAAAGGATAAAGGACAAATTGGTGTTACGACTACATCGAAACGCAGGTGATATATCAAGTTTAATTTCTAATGAAGGGACGCACTCGAGTTTCACATAGCACAACAGTGTAAAGTAAAGTATTTGTTTTCTTCTTTATCACAGTTGTTCTATATTTGCCTAGGCAACTTGCTTTAAGAAAATATGGAAGGAAAATGGCAACAAATGAAATACTAGGGCGAATCAACAACCACAGAGCGTACCTTCGTTCAAAAAGACTCAAAAATTGTCAATTTAACATTTGTTTTCTAATTTAACATTCTACTTTTGGCTTTTTTAGACTAGCTATTCTGTGGAAAATTAAGAGAGAGGTTAAGGGCAATTAGGAATTGAAACGCAAATAAAATATTAAATTTAATCTGCAACCAACCAGCTTACCTGAGTTCGAAGATGCACTAAAGTGACAAACGAACTTACTATTTTCAACTTAATATTTCACTTTTGTATTCTCCAGATTAGCTGTAAGTTTAAAAATAATGGAAAGGTAAAGGACAAGGAGTTGCTGTAAGGAAACGGAAATACAAGTAGAATATTCGACCTAGCTCGATCTAAAGAGCGGCCCTAATTTCAAAAAGACTCAAAAATTTCAAGTAAATATTTGTTTTCTAATACAACATGAAACTGTTTTTGTTTTTCCAGACCAGCTGTTCGTTCGAAAATAATGAAAGGATAAAGGACAAATTGGTGTTACGACTACATCGAAACGCAGGTGATATATCAAGTTTAATTTCTAATGAAGGGACGCACTCGAGTTTCACATAGCACAACAGTGTAAAGTAAAGTATTTGTTTTCTTCTTTATCACAGTTGTTCTATATTTGCCTAGGCAACTTGCTTTAAGAAAATATGGAAGGAAAATGGCAACAAATGAAATACTAGGGCGAATCAACAACCACAGAGCGTACCTTCGTTCAAAAAGACTCAAAAATTGTCAATTTAACATTTGTTTTCTAATTTAACATTCCACTTTTGGCTTTTTCAGACTAGCTATTCTGTGGAAAATTAAGAGAGAGGTTAAGGGCAATTAGGAATTAAAACGCAAATAAAATATTAAATTTAATCTGCAACCAACCAGCTTACCTGAGTTCGAAGATGCACTAAAGTGGCAAACGAACTTACTATTTTCCAACTTAATATTTCACTTTTGTATTTTCCAGATTAGCTGTAAGTTTAAAAATAATGGAAAGGTAAAGGACAAGGAGTTGCTGTAAGGAAACGGAAATACAAGTAGAATATTCGACCTAGCTCGATCTAAAGAGCGGCCCTAATTTCAAAAAGACTCAAAAATTTCAACTAAATATTTGTTTTCTAATACAACATGAAACTGTTTTTGTTTTTCCAGACCAGCTGTTCGTTCGAAAATAATGAAAGGATAAAGGACAAATTGGTGTTACGACTACATCGAAACGCAGGTGATATATCAAGTTTAATTTCTAATGAAGGGACGCACTCGAGTTTCACATAGCACAACAGTGTAAAGTAAAGTATTTGTTTTCTTCTTTATCACAGTTGTTCTATATTTGCCTAGGCAACTTGCTTTAAGAAAATATGGAAGGAAAATGGCAACAAATGAAATACTAGGGCGAATCAACAACCACAGAGCGTACCTTCGTTCAAAAAGACTCAAAAATTGTCAATTTAACATTTGTTTTCTAATTTAACATTCCACTTTTGGCTTTTTCAGACTAGCTATTCTGTGGAAAATTAAGAGAGAGGTTAAGGGCAATTAGGAATTAAAACGCAAATAAAATATTAAATTTAATCTGCAACCAACCAGCTTACCTGAGTTCGAAGATGCACTAAAGTGGCAAACGAACTTACTATTTTCCAACTTAATATTTCACTTTTGTATTCTCCAGATTAGCTGTAAGTTTAAAAATAATGGAAAGGTAAAGGACAAGGAGTTGCTGTAAGGAAACGGAAATACAAGTAGAATATTCGACCTAGCTCGATCTAAAGAGCGGCCCTAATTTCAAAAAGACTCAAAAATTTCAAGTAAATATTTGTTTTCTAATACAACATGAAACTGTTTTTGTTTTTCCAGACCAGCTGTTCGTTCGAAAATAATGAAAGGATAAAGGACAAATTGGTGTTACGACTACATCGAAACGCAGGTGATATATCAAGTTTAATTTCTAATGAAGGGACGCACTCGAGTTTCACATAGCACAATAGTGTAAAGTAAAGTATTTGTTTTCTTCTTTATCACAGTTGTTCTATATTTGCCTAGGCAACTTGCTTTAAGAAAATATGGAAGGAAAATGGCAACAAATGAAATACTAGGGCGAATCAACAACCACAGAGCGTACCTTCGTTCAAAAGACTCAAAAATTGTCAATTTAACATTTGTTTTCTAATTTAACATTCCACTTTTGGCTTTTTCAGACTAGCTATTCTGTGGAAAATTAAGAGAGAGGTTAAGGGCAATTAGGAATTAAAACGCAAATAAAATATTAAATTTAATCTGCAACCAACCAGCTTACCTGAGTTCGAAGATGCACTAAAGTGGCAAACGAACTTACTATTTTCCAACTTAATATTTCACTTTTGTATTCTCCAGATTAGCTGTAAGTTTAAAAATAATGGAAAGGTAAAGGACAAGGAGTTGCTGTAAGGAAACGGAAATACAAGTAGAATATTCGACCTAGCTCGATCTAAAGAGCGGCCCTAATTTCAAAAAGACTCAAAAATTTCAAGTAAATATTTGTTTTCTAATACAACATGAAACTGTTTTTGTTTTTCCAGACCAGCTGTTCGTTCGAAAATAATGAAAGGATAAAGGACAAATTGGTGTTACGACTACATCGAAACGCAGGTGATATATCAAGTTTAATTTCTAATGAAGGGACGCACTCGAGTTTCACATAGCACAACAGTGTAAAGTAAAGTATTTGTTTTCTTCTTTATCACAGTTGTTCTATATTTGCCTAGGCAACTTGCTTTAAGAAAATATGGAAGGAAAATGGCAACAAATGAAATACTAGGGCGAATCAACAACCACAGAGCGTACCTTCGTTCAAAAAGACTCAAAAATTGTCAATTTAACATTTGTTTTCTAATTTAACATTCCACTTTTGGCTTTTTCAGACTAGCTATTCTGTGGAAAATTAAGAGAGAGGTTAAGGGCAATTAGGAATTAAAACGCAAATAAAATATTAAATTTAATCTGCAACCAACCAGCTTACCTGAGTTCGAAGATGCACTAAAGTGACAAACGAACTTACTATTTTCCAACTTAATATTTCACTTTTGTATTCTCCAGATTAGCTGTAAGTTTAAAAATAATGGAAAGGTAAAGGACAAGGAGTTGCTGTAAGGAAACGGAAATACAAGTAGAATATTCGACCTAGCTCGATCTAAAGAGCGGCCCTAATTTCAAAAAGACTCAAAAATTTCAAGTAAATATTTGTTTTCTAATACAACATGAAACTGTTTTTGTTTTTCCAGACCAGCTGTTCGTTCGAAAATAATGAAAGGATAAAGGACAAATTGGTGTTACGACTACATCGAAACGCAGGTGATATATCAAGTTTAATTTCTAATGAAGGGACGCACTCGAGTTTCACATAGCACAACAGTGTAAAGTAAAGTATTTGTTTTCTTCTTTATCACAGTTGTTCTATATTTGCCTAGGCAACTTGCTTTAAGAAAATATGGAAGGAAAATGGCAACAAATGAAATACTAGGGCGAATCAACAACCACAGAGCGTACCTTCGTTCAAAAAGGCTTAAAAATTGTCAATTTAACATTTGTTTTCGAATTTAACATTCCACTTTTGGCTTTTTCAGACTAGCTGTACTGTGGAAAATTAAGAGAGAGGTTAAGGGCAATTAGGAATTGAAACGCAAATAAAATATTAAATTTAATCTGCAACCAACCAGCTTACCTGAGTTCGAAGATGCACTAAAGTGACAAACGAACTTACTATTTTCCAACTTAATATTTCACTTTTGTATTCTCCAGGCTAGCTGTATGTTTAAAAATAATGGAAAGGTAAAGGACAAGGAGTTGCTGTAAGGAAACGGAAATACAAGTAAAATATTCGACCTATATCGATCTAAAGAGCGGCCCTAATTTCAAAAAGACTCAAAAATTTCAAGTAAATATTTGTTTTCTAATACAACATGAAACTGTGTTTGTTTTTCCAAACCAGCTGTTCTATCGAAAATAATGAAAAGATAAAAGACAAATTGTTGTTACGACTACATCGAAACGCAGGTGATATATCAAGTTTAATTTCTAATCAAGGCACGCACCCGAGTTTGACAGAGCACAACAGCGTAAAGTAAAGTATTTGTTTTCTTCTATATCACAATTGTTCTATATTTCCCTAAGCTACTTGCTTTAAGAAAATATGGAGGGAAAATGGCAACAAATGAGATACTAAGACAAATCTACAACCACAGAGCGTACCTTCTTTCAAAAAGACTTAAAAATTGTCAATTTAACATTTGTTTTCGAATTTAACATTCCAGTTTTGGCTTTTTCAGACTAGCTATACTGTGGAAAATTAAGAGAGAGGTTAAGGGCAATTAGGAATTGAAACGCAAATAAAATATTAAATTTAATCTGCAACCAACCAGCTTACCTGAGTTCGAAGATGCACTAAAGTGACAAACGAACTTACTATTTTCCAACTTAATATTTCACTTTTGTATTCTCCAGGCTAGCTGTATGTTTAAAAATAATGGAACGGTAAAGGACAAGGAGTTGCTGTAAGGAAACGGAAATACAAGTAAAATATTCGACCTAGATCGATCTAAAGAGCGGCCCTAATTTCAAAAAGACTCAAAAATTTCAAGTAAATATTTGTTTTCTAATACAACATGAAACTGTTTTTGTTTTTCCAAACCAGCTGTTCTATCGAAAATAATGAAAAGATAAAAGACAAATTGGTGTTTCGACTACATCGAAACGCAGGTGATATATCAAGTTTAATTTCTAATCAAGGCACGCACCCGAAATTGACAGAGCACAACAGCGTAAAGTAAAGTATTTGTTTTCTTCTATATCACAATTGTTCTATATTTCTCTAAGCTACTTGCTTTAAGAAAATATGGAAGGAAAATGGCAACAAATAAAATACTAAGACAAATCTACAACCACAGAGCGTACCTTCTTTCAAAAAGGCTTAAAAATTGTCAATTTAACATTTGTTTTCGAATTTAACATTCCACTTTTGGCTTTTTCAGACTAGCTATACTGTGGAAAATTAAGAGAGGTTAAGGGCAATTAGGAATTGAGACGCAAATAAAATATTAAATTTAATCTGCAACCAACCAGCTTACCTGAGTTCGAAGATGCACTAAAGTGACAAACGAACTTACTATTTTCCAACTTAATATTTCACTTTTGTATTCTCCAGGCTAGCTGTATGTTTAAAAATAATGGAAAGGTAAAGGACAAGGAGTTGCTGTAAGGAAACGGAAATACAAGTAAAATATTCGACCTATATCGATCTAAATAGCGGCCCTAATTTCAAAAAGACTCAAAAATTTCAAGTAAATATTTGTTTTCTAATACAACATGAAACTGTTTTTGTTTTTCCAAACCAGCTGTTCTATCGAAAATAATGAAAAGATAAAGGACAAATTGGTGTTACGACTACATCGAAACGCAGGTGATATATCAAGTTTAATTTCTAATCAAGGCACGCACCCGAGTTTGACAGAGCACAACAGCGTAAAGTAAAGTATTTGTTTTCTTCTATATCACAATTGTTCTATATTTCCCTAAGCTACTTGCTTTAAGAAAATATGGAGGGAAAATGGCAACAAATGAAATACTAAGACAAATCTACAACCACAGAGCGTACCTTCTTTCAAAAAGGCTTAAAAATTGTGAATTTAACATTTGTTTTCGAATTTAACATTCCAGTTTTGGCTTTTTCAGACTAGCTATACTGTGGAAAATTAAGAGAGAGGTTAAGGGCAATTAGGAATTGAAACGCAAATAAAATATTAAATTTAATCTGCAACCAACCAGCTTACCTGAGTTCGAAGATGCACTAAAGTGACAAACGAACTTACTATTTTCCAACTTAATATTTCACTTTTGTATTCTCCAGGCTAGCTGTATGTTTAAAAATAATGGAACGGTAAAGGACAAGGAGTTGCTGTAAGGAAACGGAAATACAAGTAAAATATTCGACCTAGCTCGATCTAAAGAGCGGCCCTAATTTCAAAGAGACCCAAAAATTTCAAGTAAATATTTGTTTTCTAATACAGCATGAAACTGTTTTTGTTTTTCCAAACCAGCTGTTCGATCGAAAATAATGAAAAGATAAAGGACAAATTGGTGTTTCGACTACATCGAAACGCAGGTAATATATCAAGTTTAATTTCTAATGAAGGGACGCACTCAAGTTTGACATAGCACAACAGCGTAAAGTAAAGTATTTGTTTTCTTCTTTATCACAATTGTTCTATATTTCTCTAAGCTACTTGCTTTAAGAAAATATGTAAGGAAAATGGCAACAAATAAAATACTAAGACAAATCTACAACCACAGAGCGTACCTTCTTTCAAAAAGGCTTAAAAATTGTCAATTTAACATTTGTTTTCGAATTTAACATTCCACTTTTGGCTTTTTCAGACTAGCTGTACTGTGGAAAATTAAGAGAGGTTAATGGCAATTAGGAATTGAAACGCAAATAAAATATTAAATTTAATCTGCAACCAACCAGCTTACCTGAGTTCGAAGATGCACTAAAGTGACAAACGAACTTACTATTTTCCAACTTAATATTTCACTTTTGTATTCTCCAGGCTAGCTGTATGTTTAAAAATAATGGAAAGGTAAAGGACAAGGAGTTGCTGTAAGGAAACGGAAATACAAGTAAAATATTCGACCTAGCTCGATCTAAAGGGCGGCGCTAATTTCAAAAAGACTCAAAAATTTCAAGTAAATATTTGTTTTCTAATACAACATGAAACTGTTTTTGTTTTTCCAAACCAGCTGTTCTATCGAAAATAATGAAAAGATAAAGGACAAACTGGTGTTACGACTACATCGAAACGCAGGTGATATATCAAGTTTAATTTCTAATCAAGGCACGCACCCGAGTTTGACAGAGCACAACAGCGTAAAGTAAAGTATTTGTTTTCTTCTTTATCACAATTGTTCTATATTTCCCTAAGCTACTTGCTTTAAGAAAATATGGAAGGAAAATGGCAACAAATGAGATACTAAGACAAATCTACAACCACAGAGCGTACCTTCTTTCAAAAAGACTTAAAAATTGTCAATTTAACATTTGTTTTCGAATTTAACATTCCAGTTTTGGCTTTTTCAGACTAGCTATACTGTGGAAAATTAAGAGAGAGGTTAAGGGCAATTAGGAATTGAAACGCAAATAAAATATTAAATTTAATCTGCAACCAACCAGCTTACCTGAGTTCGAAGATGCACTAAAGTGACAAACGAACTTACTATTTTCCAACTTAATATTTCACTTTTGTATTCTCCAGGCTAGCTGTATGTTTAAAAATAATGGAACGGTAAAGGACAAGGAGTTGCTGTAAGGAAACGGAAATACAAGTAAAATATTCGACCTAGATCGATCTAAAGAGCGGCCCTAATTTCAAAAAGACTCAAAAATTTCAAGTAAATATTTGTTTTCTAATACAACATGAAACTGTTTTTGTTTTTCCAAACCAGCTGTTCGATCGAAAATAATGAAAAGATAAAAGACAAATTGGTGTTTCGACTACATCGAAACGCAGGTGATATATCAAGTTTAATTTCTAATCAAGGCACGCACCCGAAATTGACAGAGCACAACAGCGTAAAGTAAAGTATTTGTTTTCTTCTATATCACAATTGTTCTATATTTCTCTAAGCTACTTGCTTTAAGAAAATATGGAAGGAAAATGGCAACAAATAAAATACTAAGACAAATCTACAACCACAGAGCGTACCTTCTTTCAAAAAGGCTTAAAAATTGTCAATTTAACATTTGTTTTCGAATTTAACATTCCACTTTTGGCTTTTTCAGACTAGCTATACTGTGGAAAATTAAGAGAGGTTAAGGGCAATTAGGAATTGAGACGCAAATAAAATATTAAATTTAATCTGCAACCAACCAGCTTACCTGAGTTCGAAGATGCACTAAAGTGACAAACGAACTTACTATTTTCCAACTTAATATTTCACTTTTGTATTCTCCAGGCTAGCTGTATGTTTAAAAATAATGGAAAGGTAAAGGACAAGGAGTTGCTGTAAGGAAACGGAAATACAAGTAAAATATTCGACCTATATCGATCTAAATAGCGGCCCTAATTTCAAAAAGACTCAAAAATTTCAAGTAAATATTTGTTTTCTAATACAACATGAAACTGTTTTTGTTTTTCCAAACCAGCTGTTCTATCGAAAATAATGAAAAGATAAAGGACAAATTGGTGTTACGACTACATCGAAACGCAGGTGATATATCAAGTTTAATTTCTAATCAAGGCACGCACCCGAGTTTGACAGAGCACAACAGCGTAAAGTAAAGTATTTGTTTTCTTCTATATCACAATTGTTCTATATTTCCCTAAGCTACTTGCTTTAAGAAAATATGGAGGGAAAATGGCAACAAATGAAATACTAAGACAAATCTACAACCACAGAGCGTACCTTCTTTCAAAAAGGCTTAAAAATTGTGAATTTAACATTTGTTTTCGAATTTAACATTCCAGTTTTGGCTTTTTCAGACTAGCTATACTGTGGAAAATTAAGAGAGAGGTTAAGGGCAATTAGGAATTGAAACGCAAATAAAATATTAAATTTAATCTGCAACCAACCAGCTTACCTGAGTTCGAAGATGCACTAAAGTGACAAACGAACTTACTATTTTCCAACTTAATATTTCACTTTTGTATTCTCCAGGCTAGCTGTATGTTTAAAAATAATGGAACGGTAAAGGACAAGGAGTTGCTGTAAGGAAACGGAAATACAAGTAAAATATTCGACCTAGCTCGATCTAAAGAGCGGCCCTAATTTCAAAGAGACCCAAAAATTTCAAGTAAATATTTGTTTTCTAATACAGCATGAAACTGTTTTTGTTTTTCCAAACCAGCTGTTCGATCGAAAATAATGAAAAGATAAAGGACAAATTGGTGTTTCGACTACATCGAAACGCAGGTAATATATCAAGTTTAATTTCTAATGAAGGGACGCACTCAAGTTTGACATAGCACAACAGCGTAAAGTAAAGTATTTGTTTTCTTCTTTATCACAATTGTTCTATATTTCTCTAAGCTACTTGCTTTAAGAAAATATGTAAGGAAAATGGCAACAAATAAAATACTAAGACAAATCTACAACCACAGAGCGTACCTTCTTTCAAAAAGGCTTAAAAATTGTCAATTTAACATTTGTTTTCGAATTTAACATTCCACTTTTGGCTTTTTCAGACTAGCTGTACTGTGGAAAATTAAGAGAGGTTAATGGCAATTAGGAATTGAAACGCAAATAAAATATTAAATTTAATCTGCAACCAACCAGCTTACCTGAGTTCGAAGATGCACTAAAGTGACAAACGAACTTACTATTTTCCAACTTAATATTTCACTTTTGTATTCTCCAGGCTAGCTGTATGTTTAAAAATAATGGAAAGGTAAAGGACAAGGAGTTGCTGTAAGGAAACGGAAATACAAGTAAAATATTCGACCTAGCTCGATCTAAAGGGCGGCGCTAATTTCAAAAAGACTCAAAAATTTCAAGTAAATATTTGTTTTCTAATACAACATGAAACTGTTTTTGTTTTTCCAAACCAGCTGTTCTATCGAAAATAATGAAAAGATAAAGGACAAACTGGTGTTACGACTACATCGAAACGCAGGTGATATATCAAGTTTAATTTCTAATCAAGGCACGCACCCGAGTTTGACAGAGCACAACAGCGTAAAGTAAAGTATTTGTTTTCTTCTTTATCACAATTGTTCTATATTTCCCTAAGCTACTTGCTTTAAGAAAATATGGAAGGAAAATGGCAACAAATGAAATACCAAGACAAATCTACAACCACAGAGCGTACCTTCTTTCAAAAAGGCTTAAAAATTGTCAATTTAACATTTGTTTTCGAATTTAACATTCCAATTTTGGCTTTTTCAGACTAGCTGTACTGTGGAAAATTAAGAGAGAGGTAAAGGGCAATTAGGAATTGAAACGCAAATAAAATATTAAATTTAATCTGCAACCAACCAGCTTACCTGAGTTCGAAGATGCACTAAAGTGACAAACGAACTTACTATTTTCCAACTTAATATTTCACTTTTGTATTCTCCAGGCTAGCTGTATGTTTAAAAATAATGGAAAGGTAAAGGACAAGGAGTTGCTGTAAGGAAACGGAAATACAAGTAAAATATTCGACCTAGATCGATCTAAAGAGCGGCCCTAATTTCAAAAAGACTCAAAAATTTCAAGTAAATATTTGTTTTCTAATACAACATGAAACTGTTTTTGTTTTTCCAAACCAGCTGTTCGATCGAAAATAATGAAAAGATAAAGGACAAATTGGTGTTTCGACTACATCGAAACGCAGGTGATATATCAAGTTTAATTTCTAATGAAGGGACGTACTCGAGTTTGACATAGCACAACAGTGTAAAGTAAGGTATTTGTTTTCCTCTTTATCACAGTTGTCCTATATTTGCCTAGGCAACTTTCTTTAAGAAAATATGGAAAGAAAATGGCAACAAATGAAATACTAGGGCGAATCTACAACCACAGAGCGTACCTTTGTCCAAAAAAACTCAAAAATTGTCAATTTAACATTTGTTTTCTAATTTAATATTCCACTTTTGGCTTTTTCAGACCAACTATTCTGTGGAAAATTAAGAGAGAGGTTAAGGGCAATTAGGAATTGAAACGCAAATAAAATATTAAATTTAATCTGCAACCAACCAGCTTACCTGAGTTCGAAGATGCACTAAAGTGACAAACGAACTTACTATTTTCCAACTTAATATTTCACTTTTGTATTCTCCAGGCTAGCTGTATGTTTAAAAATAATGGAAAGGTAAAGGACAAGGAGTTGCTGTAAGGAAACGGAAATACAAGTAAAATATTCGACATAGCTCGATCTAAAGAGCGGCCCTAATTTCAAAAAGACTCAAAAATTTCAAGTAAATATTTGTTTTCTAATACAACATGAAACTGTTTTTTTTCAGACTAGCTGTTCGTTCGAAAATAATGAAAAGATAAAGGACAAATTGGTGTTACGACTACATCGAAACGCAGGTGATATATCAAGTTTAATTTCTAATGAAGGGACGTACTCGAGTTTGACATAGCACAACAGTGTAAAGTAAGGTATTTGTTTTCCCCTTTATCACAGTTGTTCTATATTTGCCTAGGCAACTTGCTTTAAGGAAATATGGAAGGAAAATGGCAAAAAATGAAACACTAGGGCGAATCTACAACCACAGAGCGTACCTTCGTCCAAAAAAACTTAAAAATTGTCAATTTAACATTTGTTTTCTAATTTAACATTCCACTTTTGGCTTTTTCAGACTAGCTATACTGTGGAAAATTAAGAGAGAGGTTAAGGGCAATTAGGAATTGAAACGCAAATAAAATATTAAATTTAATCTGCAACCAACCAGCTTACCTGTGTTCGAAGATGCACTAAAGTGACAAACGAACTTACTATTTTCCAACTTAATATTTCACTTTTGTATTCTCCAGGCTAGCTGTATGTTTAAAAATAATGGAAAGGTAAAGGACAAAGAGTTGCTGTAAGGAAAGGGAAATACAAGTAAAATATTCGACATAGCTCGATCTAAAGAGCGGCCCTAATTTCAAAAAGACTCAAAAATTTCAAGTAAATATTTGTTTTCTAATACAACATGAAACTGTTTTTGTTTTTCCAGACCAGCTGTTCGTTCGAAAATAATGAAAGGATAAAGGACAAATTGGTGTTACGACTACATCGAAACGCAGGTGATATATCAAGTTTAATTTCTAATGAAGGGACGCACTCGAGTTTCACATAGCACAACAGTGTAAAGTAAAGTATTTGTTTTCTTCTTTATCACAGTTGTTCTATATTTGCCTAGGCAACTTGCTTTAAGAAAATATGGAAGGAAAATGGCAACAAATGAAATACTAGGGCGAATCAACAACCACAGAGCGTACCTTCGTTCAAAAAGACTCAAAAATTGTCAATTTAACATTTGTTTTCTAATTTAACATTCTACTTTTGGCTTTTTTAGACTAGCTATTCTGTGGAAAATTAAGAGAGAGGTTAAGGGCAATTAGGAATTGAAACGCAAATAAAATATTAAATTTAATCTGCAACCAACCAGCTTACCTGAGTTCGAAGATGCACTAAAGTGACAAACGAACTTACTATTTTCCAACTTAATATTTCACTTTTGTATTCTCCAGATTAGCTGTAAGTTTAAAAATAATGGAAAGGTAAAGGACAAGGAGTTGCTGTAAGGAAACGGAAATACAAGTAGAATATTCGACCTAGCTCGATCTAAAGAGCGGCCCTAATTTCAAAAAGACTCAAAAATTTCAAGTAAATATTTGTTTTCTAATACAACATGAAACTGTTTTTGTTTTTCCAGACCAGCTGTTCGTTCGAAAATAATGAAAGGATAAAGGACAAATTGGTGTTACGACTACATCGAAACGCAGGTGATATATCAAGTTTAATTTCTAATGAAGGGACGCACTCGAGTTTCACATAGCACAACAGTGTAAAGTAAAGTATTTGTTTTCTTCTTTATCACAGTTGTTCTATATTTGCCTAGGCAACTTGCTTTAAGAAAATATGGAAGGAAAATGGCAACAAATGAAATACTAGGGCGAATCAACAACCACAGAGCGTACCTTCGTTCAAAAAGACTCAAAAATTGTCAATTTAACATTTGTTTTCTAATTTAACATTCTACTTTTGGCTTTTTTAGACTAGCTATTCTGTGGAAAATTAAGAGAGAGGTTAAGGGCAATTAGGAATTGAAACGCAAATAAAATATTAAATTTAATCTGCAACCAACCAGCTTACCTGAGTTCGAAGATGCACTAAAGTGACAAACGAACTTACTATTTTCCAACTTAATATTTCACTTTTGTATTCTCCAGATTAGCTGTAAGTTTAAAAATAATGGAAAGGTAAAGGACAAGGAGTTGCTGTAAGGAAACGGAAATACAAGTAGAATATTCGACCTAGCTCGATCTAAAGAGCGGCCCTAATTTCAAAAAGACTCAAAAATTTCAAGTAAATATTTGTTTTCTAATACAACATGAAACTGTTTTTGTTTTTCCAGACCAGCTGTTCGTTCGAAAATAATGAAAGGATAAAGGACAAATTGGTGTTACGACTACATCGAAACGCAGGTGATATATCAAGTTTAATTTCTAATGAAGGGACGCACTCGAGTTTCACATAGCACAACAGTGTAAAGTAAAGTATTTGTTTTCTTCTTTATCACAGTTGTTCTATATTTGCCTAGGCAACTTGCTTTAAGAAAATATGGAAGGAAAATGGCAACAAATGAAATACTAGGGCGAATCAACAACCACAGAGCGTACCTTCGTTCAAAAAGACTCAAAAATTGTCAATTTAACATTTGTTTTCTAATTTAACATTCCACTTTTGGCTTTTTCAGACTAGCTATTCTGTGGAAAATTAAGAGAGAGGTTAAGGGCAATTAGGAATTAAAACGCAAATAAAATATTAAATTTAATCTGCAACCAACCAGCTTACCTGAGTTCGAAGATGCACTAAAGTGGCAAACGAACTTACTATTTTCCAACTTAATATTTCACTTTTGTATTTTCCAGATTAGCTGTAAGTTTAAAAATAATGGAAAGGTAAAGGACAAGGAGTTGCTGTAAGGAAACGGAAATAAAAGTAGAATATTCGACCTAGCTCGATCTAAAGAGCGGCCCTAATTTCAAAAAGACTCAAAAATTTCAACTAAATATTTGTTTTCTAATACAACATGAAACTGTTTTTGTTTTTCCAGACCAGCTGTTCGTTCGAAAATAATGAAAGGATAAAGGACAAATTGGTGTTACGACTACATCGAAACGCAGGTGATATATCAAGTTTAATTTCTAATGAAGGGACGCACTCGAGTTTCACATAGCACAACAGTGTAAAGTAAAGTATTTGTTTTCTTCTTTATCACAGTTGTTCTATATTTGCCTAGGCAACTTGCTTTAAGAAAATATGGAAGGAAAATGGCAACAAATGAAATACTAGGGCGAATCAACAACCACAGAGCGTACCTTCGTTCAAAAAGACTTAAAAATTGTCAATTTAACATTTGTTTTCTAATTTAACATTCCACTTTTGGCTTTTTCAGACTAGCTATTCTGTGGAAAATTAAGAGAGAGGTTAAGGGCAATTAGGAATTAAAACGCAAATAAAATATTAAATTTAATCTGCAACCAACCAGCTTACCTGAGTTCGAAGATGCACTAAAGTGACAAACGAACTTACTATTTTCCAACTTAATATTTCACTTTTGTATTCTCCAGATTAGCTGTAAGTTTAAAAATAATGGAAAGGTAAAGGACAAGGAGTTGCTGTAAGGAAACGGAAATACAAGTAGAATATTCGACCTAGCTCGATCTAAAGAGCGGCCCTAATTTCAAAAAGACTCAAAAATTTCAACTAAATATTTGTTTTCTAATACAACATGAAACTGTTTTTGTTTTTCCAGACCAGCTGTTCGTTCGAAAATAATGAAAGGATAAAGGACAAATTGGTGTTACGACTACATCGAAACGCAGGTGATATATCAAGTTTAATTTCTAATGAAGGGACGCACTCGAGTTTCACATAGCACAACAGTGTAAAGTAAAGTATTTGTTTTCTTCTTTATCACAGTTGTTCTATATTTGCCTAGGCAACTTGCTTTAAGAAAATATGGAAGGAAAATGGCAACAAATGAAATACTAGGGCGAATCAACAACCACAGAGCGTACCTTCGTTCAAAAAGACTCAAAAATTGTCAATTTAACATTTGTTTTCTAATTTAACATTCCACTTTTGGCTTTTTCAGACTAGCTATTCTGTGGAAAATTAAGAGAGAGGTTAAGGGCAATTAGGAATTAAAACGCAAATAAAATATTAAATTTAATCTGCAACCAACCAGCTTACCTGAGTTCGAAGATGCACTAAAGTGACAAACGAACTTACTATTTTCCAACTTAATATTTCACTTTTGTATTCTCCAGATTAGCTGTAAGTTTAAAAATAATGGAAAGGTAAAGGACAAGGAGTTGCTGTAAGGAAACGGAAATACAAGTAGAATATTCGACCTAGCTCGATCTAAAGAGCGGCCCTAATTTCAAAAAGACTCAAAAATTTCAAGTAAATATTTGTTTTCTAATACAACATGAAACTGTTTTTGTTTTTCCAGACCAGCTGTTCGTTCGAAAATAATGAAAGGATAAAGGACAAATTGGTGTTACGACTACATCGAAACGCAGGTGATATATCAAGTTTAATTTCTAATGAAGGGACGCACTCGAGTTTCACATAGCACAACAGTGTAAAGTAAAGTATTTGTTTTCTTCTTTATCACAGTTGTTCTATATTTGCCTAGGCAACTTGCTTTAAGAAAATATGGAAGGAAAATGGCAACAAATGAAATACTAGGGCGAATCAACAACCACAGAGCGTACCTTCGTTCAAAAAGACTCAAAAATTGTCAATTTAACATTTGTTTTCTAATTTAACATTCCACTTTTGGCTTTTTCAGACTAGCTATTCTGTGGAAAATTAAGAGAGAGGTTAAGGGCAATTAGGAATTAAAACGCAAATAAAATATTAAATTTAATCTGCAACCAACCAGCTTACCTGAGTTCGAAGATGCACTAAAGTGGCAAACGAACTTACTATTTTCCAACTTAATATTTCACTTTTGTATTCTCCAGATTAGCTGTAAGTTTAAAAATAATGGAAAGGTAAAGGACAAGGAGTTGCTGTAAGGAAACGGAAATACAAGTAGAATATTCGACCTAGCTCGATCTAAAGAGCGGCCCTAATTTCAAAAAGACTCAAAAATTTCAAGTAAATATTTGTTTTCTAATACAACATGAAACTGTTTTTGTTTTTCCAGACCAGCTGTTCGTTCGAAAATAATGAAAGGATAAAGGACAAATTGGTGTTACGACTACATCGAAACGCAGGTGATATATCAAGTTTAATTTCTAATGAAGGGACGCACTCGAGTTTCACATAGCACAACAGTGTAAAGTAAAGTATTTGTTTTCTTCTTTATCACAGTTGTTCTATATTTGCCTAGGCAACTTGCTTTAAGAAAATATGGAAGGAAAATGGCAACAAATGAAATACTAGGGCGAATCAACAACCACAGAGCGTACCTTCGTTCAAAAAGACTCAAAAATTGTCAATTTAACATTTGTTTTCTAATTTAACATTCCACTTTTGGCTTTTTCAGACTAGCTATTCTGTGGAAAATTAAGAGAGAGGTTAAGGGCAATTAGGAATTAAAACGCAAATAAAATATTAAATTTAATCTGCAACCAACCAGCTTACCTGAGTTCGAAGATGCACTAAAGTGACAAACGAACTTACTATTTTCCAACTTAATATTTCACTTTTGTATTCTCCAGATTAGCTGTAAGTTTAAAAATAATGGAAAGGTAAAGGACAAGGGGTTGCTGTAAGGAAACGGAAATACAAGTAGAATATTCGATCTAGCTCGATCTAAAGAGCGGCCCTAATTTCAAAAAGACTCAAAAATTTCAACTAAATATTTGTTTTCTAATACAACATGAAACTGTTTTTGTTTTTCCAGACCAGCTGTTCGTTCGAAAATAATGAAAGGATAAAGGACAAATTGGTGTTACGACTACATCGAAACGCAGGTGATATATCAAGTTTAATTTCTAATGAAGGGACGCACTCGAGTTTCACATAGCACAACAGTGTAAAGTAAAGTATTTGTTTTCTTCTTTATCACAGTTGTTCTATATTTGCCTAGGCAACTTGCTTTAAGAAAATATGGAAGGAAAATGGCAACAAATGAAATACTAGGGCGAATCAACAACCACAGAGCGTACCTTCGTTCAAAAAGACTCAAAAATTGTCAATTTAACATTTGTTTTCTAATTTAACATTCCACTTTTGGCTTTTTCAGACTAGCTATTCTGTGGAAAATTAAGAGAGAGGTTAAGGGCAATTAGGAATTAAAACGCAAATAAAATATTAAATTTAATCTGCAACCAACCAGCTTACCTGAGTTCGAAGATGCACTAAAGTGACAAACGAACTTACTATTTTCCAACTTAATATTTCACTTTTGTATTCTCCAGATTAGCTGTAAGTTTAAAAATAATGGAAAGGTAAAGGACAAGGAGTTGCTGTAAGGAAACGGAAATACAAGTAGAATATTCGACCTAGCTCGATCTAAAGAGCGGCCCTAATTTCAAAAAGACTCAAAAATTTCAAGTAAATATTTGTTTTCTAATACAACATGAAACTGTTTTTGTTTTTCCAGACCAGCTGTTCGTTCGAAAATAATGAAAGGATAAAGGACAAATTGGTGTTACGACTACATCGAAACGCAGGTGATATATCAAGTTTAATTTCTAATGAAGGGACGCACTCGAGTTTCACATAGCACAACAGTGTAAAGTAAAGTATTTGTTTTCTTCTTTATCACAGTTGTTCTATATTTGCCTAGGCAACTTGCTTTAAGAAAATATGGAAGGAAAATGGCAACAAATGAAATACTAGGGCGAATCAACAACCACAGAGCGTACCTTCGTTCAAAAAGACTCAAAAATTGTCAATTTAACATTTGTTTTCTAATTTAACATTCCACTTTTGGCTTTTTCAGACTAGCTATTCTGTGGAAAATTAAGAGAGAGGTTAAGGGCAATTAGGAATTAAAACGCAAATAAAATATTAAATTTAATCTGCAACCAACCAGCTTACCTGAGTTCGAAGATGCACTAAAGTGACAAACGAACTTACTATTTTCCAACTTAATATTTCACTTTTGTATTCTCCAGATTAGCTGTAAGTTTAAAAATAATGGAAAGGTAAAGGACAAGGAGTTGCTGTAAGGAAACGGAAATACAAGTAGAATATTCGACCTAGCTCGATCTAAAGAGCGGCCCTAATTTCAAAAAGACTCAAAAATTTCAAGTAAATATTTGTTTTCTAATACAACATGAAACTGTTTTTGTTTTTCCAGACCAGCTGTTCGTTCGAAAATAATAAAAGGATAAAGGACAAATTGGTGTTACGACTACATCGAAACGCAGGTGATATATCAAGTTTAATTTCTAATGAAGGGACGCACTCGAGTTTCACATAGCACAACAGTGTAAAGTAAAGTATTTGTTTTCTTCTTTATCACAGTTGTTCTATATTTGCCTAGGCAACTTGCTTTAAGAAAATATGGAAGGAAAATGGCAACAAATGAAATACTAGGGCGAATCAACAACCACAGAGCGTACCTTCGTTCAAAAAGGCTCAAAAATTGTCAATTTAACATTTGTTTTCTAATTTAACATTCCACTTTTGGCTTTTTCAGACTAGCTATTCTGTGGAAAATTAAGAGAGAGGTTAAGGGCAATTAGGAATTAAAACGCAAATAAAATATTAAATTTAATCTGCAACCAACCAGCTTACCTGAGTTCGAAGATGCACTAAAGTGACAAACGAACTTACTATTTTCCAACTTAATATTTCACTTTTGTATTCTCCAGATTAGCTGTAAGTTTAAAAATAATGGAAAGGTAAAGGACAAGGAGTTGCTGTAAGGAAACGGAAATACAAGTAGAATATTCGACCTAGCTCGATCTAAAGAGCGGCCCTAATTTCAAAAAGACTCAAAAATTTCAAGTAAATATTTGTTTTCTAATACAACATGAAACTGTTTTTGTTTTTCCAGACCAGCTGTTCGTTCGAAAATAATGAAAGGATAAAGGACAAATTGGTGTTACGACTACATCGAAACGCAGGTGATATATCAAGTTTAATTTCTAATGAAGGGACGCACTCGAGTTTCACATAGCACAACAGTGTAAAGTAAAGTATTTGTTTTCTTCTTTATCACAGTTGTTCTATATTTGCCTAGGCAACTTGCTTTAAGAAAATATGGAAGGAAAATGGCAACAAATGAAATACTAGGGCGAATCAACAACCACAGAGCGTACCTTCGTTCAAAAAGACTCAAAAATTGTCAATTTAACATTTGTTTTCTAATTTAACATTCCACTTTTGGCTTTTTCAGACTAGCTATTCTGTGGAAAATTAAGAGAGAGGTTAAGGGCAATTAGGAATTAAAACGCAAATAAAATATTAAATTTAATCTGCAACCAACCAGCTTACCTGAGTTCGAAGATGCACTAAAGTGGCAAACGAACTTACTATTTTCCAACTTAATATTTCACTTTTGTATTCTCCAGATTAGCTGTAAGTTTAAAAATAATGGAAAGGTAAAGGACAAGGAGTTGCTGTAAGGAAACGGAAATACAAGTAGAATATTCGACCTAGCTCGATCTAAAGAGCGGCCCTAATTTCAAAAAGACTCAAAAATTTCAAGTAAATATTTGTTTTCTAATACAACATGAAACTGTTTTTGTTTTTCCAGACCAGCTGTTCGTTCGAAAATAATGAAAGGATAAAGGACAAATTGATGTTACGACTACATCGAAACGCAGGTGATATATCAAGTTTAATTTCTAATGAAGGGACGCACTCGAGTTTCACATAGCACAACAGTGTAAAGTAAGGTATTTGTTTTCCTCTTTATCACAGTTGTTCTATATTTGCTTAGGCAACTTGCTTTAAGAAAATATGGAACGAAAATGGCAAAAAATGAAATACTAGGGCGAATCTACAACCACAGAGCGTACCTTCGTTCAAAAAGACTCAAAAATTGTCAATTTAACATTTGTTTTCTAATTTAATATTCCACTTTTGGCTTTTTCAGACTAGCTATTCTGTGGAAAATTAAGAGATAGGTTAAGGGCAATTAGGAATTGAAACGCAAATAAAATATTAAATTTAATCTGCAACCAACCAGCTTACCTGAGTTCGAAGATGCACTAAAGTGACAAACGAACTTACTATTTTCCAACTTAATATTTCACTTTTGTATTCTCCAGGTTTGCTGTAAGTTTAAAAATAATGGAAAGGTAAAGGACAAGGAGTTGCTGTAAGGAAACGGAAATACAAGTAGAATATTCGACCTAGCTCGATCTAAAGAGCGGCCCTAATTTCAAAAAGACTCAAAAATTTCAAGTAAATATTTGTTTTCTAATACAACATGAAACTGTTTTTGTTTTTCCAGACCAGCTGTTCGTTCGAAAATAATGAAAGGATAAAGGGCAAATTGGTGTTACGACTACATCGAAACGCAGGTAATATATCAAGTTTAATTTCTAATGAAGGGACGCACTCAAGTTTGACATAGCACAACACTGTAAAGTAAAGTATTTGTTTTCTTCTTTATGACAGTTGTTCTATATTTGCCTAGGCAACTTGCTTTAAGAAAATATGGATGGAAAATGGCAACAAATGAAATACTAAGGCGAATCAACAACCACAGAGGGACCTTTGTTCAAAAAGACTCAAAAATTGTCAATTTAACATTTGTTTTCTAATTTAATATTCCACTTTTGGCTTTTTCAGACTAGCTATTCTGTGGAAAATTAAGAGAGAGGTTAAGGGCAATTAGGAATTGAAACGCAAATAAAATATTAAATTTAATCTGCAACCAACCAGCTTACCTGAGTTCGAAGATGCACTAAAGTGACAAACGAACTTACTATTTTCCAACTTAATATTTCACTTTTGTATTCTCCAGGTTTGCTGTAAGTTTAAAAATAATGGAAAGGTAAAGGACAAGGAGTTGCTGTAAGGAAACGGAAATACAAGTAGAATATTCGACCTAGCTCGATCTAAAGAGCGGCCCTAATTTCAAAAAGACTCAAAAATTTCCACTAAATTTTTGTTTTCTAATACAACATGAAACTGTTTTTGTTTTTCCAGACCAGCTGTTCGTTCGAAAATAATGAAAGGATCAAGGACAAATTGGTGTTACGACTACATCGAAACGCAGGTGATATATCAAGTTTAATTTCTAATCAAGGCACGCACCCGAGTTTGACAGAGCACAACAGCGTAAAGTAAAGTATTTGTTTTCTTCTTTATCACAATTGTTCTATATTTCCCTAAGCTACTTGCTTTAAGAAAATATGGAAGGAAAATGGCAACAAATGAAATACTAAGACAAATCTACAACCACAGAGCGTACGTTCTTTCAAAAAGGCTTAAAAATTGTCAATTTAACATTTGTTTTCGAATTTAACATTCCACTTTTGGCTTTTTCAGACTAGCTATACTGTGGAAAATTAAGAGAGGTTAAGGGCAATTAGGAATTGAAACGCAAATAAAATATTAAATTTAATCTGCAACCAACCAGCTTACCTGAGTTCGAAGATGCACTAAAGTGACAAACGAACTTACTATTTTCCAACTTAATATTTCACTTTTGTATTCTCCAGGCTAGCTGTATGTTTAAAAATAATGGAAAGGTAAAGGACAAGGAGTTGCTGTAAGGAAACGGAAATACAAGTAAAATATTCGACCTAGCTCGATCTAAAGAGCGGCGCTAATTTCAAAAAAACTCAAAAATTTCAAGTAAATATTTGTTTTCTAATACAACATAAAACTGTTTTTGTTTTTCCAAACCAGCTGTTCTATCGAAAATAATGAAAAGATAAAGGACAAATTGGTGTTACGACTACATCGAAACACAGGTGATATATCAAGTTTAATTTCTAATCAAGGCACGCACCCGATTTTGACAGAGCACAACAGCGTAAAGTAAAGTATTTGTTTTCTTCTATATCACAATTGTTCTATATTTCCCTAAGCTACTTGCTTTAAGAAAATATGGAAGGAAAATGGCAACAAATGAAATACTAAGAAAAAATCTACAACCACAGAGCGTACCTTCTTTCAAAAAGGCTTAAAAATTGTCAATTTAACATTTGTTTTCGAATTTAACTTTCCACTTTTGGCATTTTCAGACTAGCTATACTGTGGAAAATTAAGAGAGAGGTTAAGGGCAATTAGGAATTGAAACGCAAATAAAATATTAAATTTAATCTGCAACCAACCAGCTTACCTGAGTTCGAAGATGCACTAAAGTGACAAACGAACTTACTATTTTCCAACTTAATATTTCACTTTTGTATTCTCCAGGCTAGCTGTATGTTTAAAAATAATGGAACGGTAAAGGACAAGAAGTTGCTGTAAGGAAACGGAAATACAAGTAAAATATTCGACCTAGCTCGATCTAAAGAGCGGCCCTAATTTCAAAAAGACTCAAAAATTTCAAGTAAATATTTGTTTTCTAATACAACATGAAACTGTTTTTGTTTTTCCAGACCAGCTGTTCGTTCGAAAATAATGAAAGGATAAAGGGCAAATTGGTGTTACGACTACATCGAAACGCAGGTAATATATCAAGTTTAATTTCTAATGAAGGGACGCACTCAAGTTTGACATAGCACAACAGTGTAAAGTAAAGTATTTGTTTTCTTCTTTATGACAGTTGTTCTATATTTGCCTAGGCAACTTGCTTTAAGAAAATATGGATGGAAAATGGCAACAAATGAAATACTAAGGCGAATCAACAACCACAGAGGGACCTTTGTTCAAAAAGACTCAAAAATTGTCAATTTAACATTTGTTTTCTAATTTAATATTCCACTTTTGGCTTTTTCAGACTAGCTATTCTGTGGAAAATTAAGAGAGAGGTTAAGGGCAATTAGGAATTGAAACGCAAATAAAATATTAAATTTAATCTGCAACCAACCAGCTTACCTGAGTTCGAAGATGCACTAAAGTGACAAACGAACTTACTATTTTCCAACTTAATATTTCACTTTTGTATTCTCCAGGTTTGCTGTAAGTTTAAAAATAATGGAAAGGTAAAGGACAAGGAGTTGCTGTAAGGAAACGGAAATACAAGTAGAATATTCGACCTAGCTCGATCTAAAGAGCGGCCCTAATTTCAAAAAGACTCAAAAATTTCCACTAAATATTTGTTTTCTAATTCAACATGAAACTGTTTTTGTTTTTCCAGACCAGCGGTTCGTTCGAAAATAATGAAAGGATAAAGGACAAATTGGTGTTACGACTACATCGAAACGCAGGTGATATATCAAGTTTAATTTCTAATCAAGGCACGCACCCGAGTTTGACAGAGCACAACAGCGTAAAGTAAAGTATTTGTTTTCTTCTTTATCACAATTGTTCTATATTTCCCTAAGCTACTTGCTTTAAGAAAATATGGAAGGAAAATGGCAACAAATGAAATACTAAGACAAATCTACAACCACAGAGCGTACCTTCTTTCAAAAAGGCTTAAAAATTGTCAATTTAACATTTGTTTTCGAATTTAACATTCCACTTTTGGCTTTTTCAGACTAGCTGTACTGTGGAAAATTAAGAGAGAGGTTAAGGGCAATTAGGAATTGAAACGGAAATAAAATATTAAATTTAATCTGCAACCAACCAGCTTACCTGAGTTCGAAGATGCACTAAAGTGACAAACGAACTTACTATTTTCCAACTTAATATTTCACTTTTGTATTCTCCAGGTTTGCTGTAAGTTTAAAAATAATGGAAAGGTAAAGGACAAGGAGTTGCTGTAAGGAAACGGAAATACAAGTAGAATATTCGACCTAGCTCGATCTAAAGAGCGGCCCTAATTTCAAAAAGACTCAAAAATTTCCACTAAATATTTGTTTTCTAATACAACATGAAACTGTTTTTGTTTTTCCAGACCAGCTGTTCGTTCGAAAATAATGAAAGGATAAAGGACAAATTAGTGTTACGACTACATCGAAACGCAGGTGATATATCAAGTTTAATTTCTAATGAAGGGATGCACTCGAGTTTGACATAGCACAACAGTGTAAAGTAAAGTATTTGTTTTCTTCTTTATCACAGTTGTTCTATATTTGCCTAGGCAACTTGCTTTAAGAAAATATGGAAGGAAAATGGCAACAAATGAAATACTAAGGCGAATCTACAACCACAGAGCGTACCTTCGTCCAAAAAAACTTAAAAATTGTCAATTTAACATTTGTTTTCTAATTTAACATTCCACTTTTGGCTTTTTCAGACTAGCTATACTGTGGAAAATTAAGAGAGAGGTTAAGGGCAATTAGGAATTGAAACGCAAATAAAATATTAAATTTAATCTGCAACCAACCAGCTTACCTGTGTTCGAAGATGCACTAAAGTGACAAACGAACTTACTATTTTCCAACTTAATATTTCACTTTTGTATTCTCCAGGCTAGCTGTATGTTTAAAAATAATGGAAAGGTAAATGACAAGGAGTTGCTGTAAGGAAACGGAAATACAAGTAAAATATTCGACATAGCTCGATCTAAAGAGCGGCCCTAATTTCAAAAAGACTCAAAAATTTCAAGTAAATATTTGTTTTCTAATACAACATGAAACTGTTTTTTTTCAGACTAGCTGTTCGTTCGAAAATAATGAAAAGATAAAGGACAAATTGGTGTTACGACTACATCGAAACGCAGGTGATATATCAAGTTTAATTTCTAATGAAGGGACGTACTCGAGTTTGACATAGCACAACAGTGTAAAGTAAGGTATTTGTTTTCCCCTTTATCACAGTTGTTCTATATTTGCCTAGGCAACTTGCTTTAAGAAAATATGGAAGGAAAATGGCAAAAAATGAAATACTAGGGCGAATCTACAACCACAGAGCGTACCTTCGTCCAAAAAAACTTAAAAATTGTCAATTTAACATTTGTTTTCTAATTTAACATTCCACTTTTGGCTTTTTCAGACTAGCTATACTGTGGAAAATTAAGAGAGAGGTTAAGGGCAATTAGGAATTGAAACGCAAATAAAATATTAAATTGAATCTGCAACCAACCAGCTTACCTGTGTTCGAAGATGCACTAAAGTGACAAACGAACTTACTATTTTCCAACTTAATATTTCACTTTTGTATTCTCCAGGCTAGCTGTATGTTTAAAAATAATGGAAAGGTAAAGGACAAGGAGTTGCTGTAAGGAAACGGAAATACAAGTAAAATATTCGACATAGCTCGATCTAAAGAGCGGCCCTAATTTCAAAAAGACTCAAAAATTTCAAGTAAATATTTGTTTTCTAATACAACATGAAACTGTGTTTGTTTTTCCAAACCAGCTGTTCGATCGAAAATAATGAAAAGATAAAGGACAAATTGGTGTTACGACTACATCGAAACGCAGGTGATATATCAAGTTTAATTTCTAATCAAGGCACGCACCCGAGTTTGACAGAGCACAACAGCGTAAAGTAAAGTATTTGTTTTCTTCTTTATCACAATTGTTCTATATTTCCCTAAGCTACTTGCTTTAAGAAAATATGGAAGGAAAATGGCAACAAATGAAATACTAGGGCGAATCTACAACCACAGAGCGTACCTTCTTTCAAAAAGGCTTAAAAATTGTCAATTTAACATTTGTTTTCTAATTTAACATTCCACTTTTGGCTTTTTCAGACTAGCTATACTGTGGAAAATTAAGAGAGAGGTTAAGGGCAATTAGGAATTGAAACGCATATAAAATATTAAATTTAATCTGCAACCAACCAGCTTACCTGAGTTCGAAGATGCACTAAAGTGACAAACGAACTTACTATTTTCCAACTTAATATTTCACTTTTGTATTCTCCAGGCTAGCTGTATGTTTAAAAATAATGGAAAGGTAAAGGACAAGGAGTTGCTGTAAGGAAACGGAAATACAAGTAGAATATTCGACCTAGCTCGATCTAAAGAGCGGCCCTAATTTCAAAAAGACTCAAAAATTTCCACTAAATATTTGTTTTCTAATACAACATGAAACTGTTTTTGTTTTTCCAGACCAGCTGTTCGTTCGAAAATAATGAAAGGATAAAGGACAAATTAGTGTTACGACTACATCGAAACGCAGGTGATATATCAAGTTTAATTTCTAATGAAGGGATGCACTCGAGTTTGACATAGCACAACAGTGTAAAGTAAAGTATTTGTTTTCTTCTTTATCACAGTTGTTCTATATTTGCCTAGGCAACTTGCTTTAAGAAATTATGGAAGGAAAATGGCAACAAATGAAATACTAAGGCGAATCTACAACCACAGAGCGTACCTTCTTCCAAAAAAACTTAAAAATTGTCAATTTAACATTTGTTTTCTAATTTAACATTCCACTTTTGGCTTTTTCAGACTAGCTATACTGTGGAAAATTAAGAGAGAGGTTAAGGGCAATTAGGAATTGAAACGCAAATAAAATATTAAATTTAATCTGCAACCAACCAGCTTACCTGTGTTCGAAGATGCACTAAAGTGACAAACGAACTTACTATTTTCCAACTTAATATTTCACTTTTGTATTCTCCAGGCTAGCTGTATGTTTAAAAATAATGGAAAGGTAAAGGACAAGGAGTTGCTGTAAGGAAACGGAAATACAAGTAAAATATTCGACATAGCTCGATCTAAAGAGCGGCCCTAATTTCAAAAAGACTCAAAAATTTCAAGTAAATATTTGTTTTCTAATACAACATGAAACTGTTTTTTTTCAGACTAGCTGTTCGTTCGAAAATAATGAAAAGATAAAGGACAAATTGGTGTTACGACTACATCGAAACGCAGGTGATATATCAAGTTTAATTTCTAATGAAGGGACGTACTCGAGTTTGACATAGCACAACAGTGTAAAGTAAGGTATTTGTTTTCCCCTTTATCACAGTTGTTCTATATTTGCCTAGGCAACTTGCTTTAAGAAAATATGGAAGGAAAATGGCAAAAAATGAAATACTAGGGCGAATCTACAACCACAGAGCGTACCTTCGTCCAAAAAAACTTAAAAATTGTCAATTTAACATTTGTTTTCTAATTTAACATTCCACTTTTGGCTTTTTCAGACTAGCTATACTGTGGAAAATTAAGAGAGAGGTTAAGGGCAATTAGGAATTGAAACGCAAATAAAATATTAAATTGAATCTGCAACCAACCAGCTTACCTGTGTTCGAAGATGCACTAAAGTGACAAACGAACTTACTATTTTCCAACTTAATATTTCACTTTTGTATTCTCCAGGCTAGCTGTATGTTTAAAAATAATGGAAAGGTAAAGGACAAGGAGTTGCTGTAAGGAAACGGAAATACAAGTAAAATATTCGACATAGCTCGATCTAAAGAGCGGCCCTAATTTCAAAAAGACTCAAAAATTTCAAGTAAATATTTGTTTTCTAATACAACATGAAACTGTGTTTGTTTTTCCAAACCAGCTGTTCGATCGAAAATAATGAAAAGATAAAGGACAAATTGGTGTTACGACTACATCGAAACGCAGGTGATATATCAAGTTTAATTTCTAATCAAGGCACGCACCCGTGTTTGACAGAGCACAACAGCGTAAAGTAAAGTATTTGTTTTCCTCTTTATCACAATTGTTCTATATTTCCCTAAGCTACTTGCTTTAAGAAAATATGGAAGGAAAATGGCAACAAATGAAATACTAGGGCGAATCTACAACCACAGAGCGTACCTTCTTTCAAAAAGGCTTAAAAATTGTCAATTTAACATTTGTTTTCTAATTTAACATTCCACTTTTGGCTTTTTCAGACTAGCTATACTGTGGAAAATTAAGAGAGAGGTTAAGGGCAATTAGGAATTGAAACGCATATAAAATATTAAATTTAATCTGCAACCAACCAGCTTACCTGAGTTCGAAGATGCACTAAAGTGACAAACGAACTTACTATTTTCCAACTTAATATTTCACTTTTGTATTCTCCAGGCTAGCTGTATGTTTAAAAATAATGGAACGGTAAAGGACAAGGAGTTGCTGTAAGGAAACGGAAATACAAGTAGAATATTCGACCTAGCTCGATCTAAAGAGCGGCCCTAATTTCAAAAAGACTCAAAAATTTCAAGTAAATATTTGTTTTCTAATACAACATGAAACTGTTTTTGTTTTTCCAGACCAGCTGTTCGTTCGAAAATAATGAAAGGATAAAGGACAAATTGGTGTTACGACTACATCGAA
Organism: Agriotes lineatus; assembly: GCA_940337035.1. NCBI lineage: Eukaryota > Metazoa > Arthropoda > Insecta > Coleoptera > Elateridae > Agriotes > Agriotes lineatus. Next base: position 178,181 of record CALNHX010001614.1, on the reverse strand, counting down.
ACGCAGGTGATATATCAAGTTTAATTTCTAATGAAGGGACGCACTCGAGTTTGACATAGCACAACAGTGTAAAGTAAAGTATTTGTATTCTTCTTTATCACAGTTGTTCTATATTTGCCTAGGCAACTTGCTTTAAGAAAATTTGGAAGGAAAATGGCAACAAATGAAATACTAAGGCGAATCAACAACCACAGAGCGTACCTTCGTTCAAAAAGACTCAAAAATTGTCAATTTAACATTTGTTTTCTAATTTAACATTCCACTTTTGGCTTTTTTAGACTAGCTATTCTGTGGAAAATTAAGAGAGAGGTTAAGGGCAATTAGGGATTGAAACGCAAATAAAATATTAAATTTAATCTGCAACCAACCAGCTTACCTGAGTTCGAAGATGCACTAAAGTGACAAACGAACTTACTATTTTCCAACTTAATATTTCACTTTTGTATTCTCCAGATTAGCTGTAAGTTTAAAAATAATGGAAAGGTAAAGGACAAGGAGTTGCTGTAAGGAAACGGAAATACAAGTAGAATATTCGACCTAGCTCGATCTAAAGAGCGGCCCTAATTTCAAAAAGACTCAAAAATTTCAAGTAAATATTTGTTTTCTAATACAACATGAAACTGTTTTTGTTTTTCCAGACCAGCTGTTCGTTCGAAAATAATGAAAGGATAAAGGACAAATTGGTGTTACGACTACATCGAAACGCAGGTGATATATCAAGTTTAATTTCTAATGAAGGGACGCACTCGAGTTTCACATAGCACAACAGTGTAAAGTAAAGTATTTGTTTTCTTCTTTATCACAGTTGTTCTATATTTGCCTAGGCAACTTGCTTTAAGAAAATATGGAAGGAAAATGGCAACAAATGAAATACTAGGGCGAATCAACAACCACAGAGCGTACCTTCGTTCAAAAAGACTTAAAAATTGTCAATTTAACATTTGTTTTCTAATTTAACATTCCACTTTTGGCTTTTTCAGACTAGATATTCTGTGGAAAATTAAGAGAGAGGTTAAGGGCAATTAGGACTTGAAACGCAAATAAAATATTAAATTTAATCTGCAACCAACCAGCTTACCTGTGTTCGAAGATGCACTAAAGTGACAAACGAACTTACTATTTTCCAACTTAATATTTCACTTTTGTATTCTCCAGCCTAGCTGTATGTTTAAAAATAATGGAAAGGTAAAGGACAAGGAGTTGCTGTAAGGAAACGGAAATACAAGTAAAATATTCGACCTAGCTCGATCTAAAGAGCGGCCCTAATTTCAAAAAGACTCAAAAATTTCAAGTAAATATTTGTTTTCTAATACAACATGAAACTGTTTTTGTTTTTCCAGACCAGCTGTTCGTTCGAAAATATTGAAAGGATAAAGGACAAATTGGTGTTACGACTACATCGAAACGCAGGTGATATATCAAGTTTAATTTCTAATCAAGGCACGCACCCGAGTTTGACAGAGCACAACAGCGTAAAGTAAAGTATTTGTTTTCTTCTTTATCACAATTGTTCTATATTTCCCTAACTTACTTGCTTTAAGAAAATATGGAAGGAAAATGGTAACAAATGAAATACTAAGACAAATCTACAACCACAGAGCGTACCTTCTTTCAAAAAGGCTTAAAAATTGTCAAGTTAACATTTGTTTTCGAATTTAACATTCCACTTTTGGCTTTTTCAGACTAGCTATACTGTGGAAAATTAAGAGAGAGGTTAAGGGCAATTAGGAATTGAAACGCAAATAAAATATTAAATTTAATCTGCAACCAACCAGCTTACCTGAGTTCGAAGATGCACTAAAGTGACAAACGAACTTACTATTTTCCAACTTAATATTTCACTTTTGTATTCTCCAGGCTAGCTGTATGTTTAAAAATAATGGAAAGGTAAAGGACAAGGAGTTGCTGTAAGGAAACGGAAATACAAGTAAAATATTCGACCTAGCTCGATCTAAAGAGCGGCCCTAATTTCAAAAAGACTCAAAAATTTCAAGTAAATATTTGTTTTCTAATACAACATGAAACTGTTTTTTTTCAGACTAGCTGTTCGTTCGAAAATAATGAAAAGATAAAGGACAAATTGGTGTTACGACTACATCGAAACGCAGGTGATATATCAAGTTTAATTTCTAATCAAGGCACGCACCCGAGTTTGACAGAGCACAACAGCGTAAAGTAAAGTATTTGTTTTCTTCTTTATCACAATTGTTCTATATTTCCCTAAGCTACTTGCTTTAAGAAAATATGGAAGGAAAATGGCAACAAATGAAATACCAAGACAAATCTACAACCACAGAGCGTACCTTCGTTCAAAAAGACTCAAAAATTGTCAATTTAACATTTGTTTTCGAATTTAACATTCCACTTTTGGCTTTTTCAGACTAGCTGTACTGTGGAAAATTAAGAGAGAGGTTAAGGGCAATTAGGAATTGAAACGGAAATAAAATATTAAATTTAATCTGCAACCAACCAGCTTACCTGAGTTCGAAGATGCACTAAAGTGACAAACGAACTTACTATTTTCCAACTTAATATTTCACTTTTGTATTCTCCAGGCTAGCTGTATGTTTAAAAATAATGGAAAGGTAAAGGACAAGGAGTTGCTGTAAGGAAACGGAAATACAAGTAAAATATTCGACCTAGATCGATCTAAAGAGCGGCCCTAATTTCAAAAAGACTCAAAAATTTCAAGTAAATATTTGTTTTCTAATACAACATGAAACTGTTTTTGTTTTTCCAAACCAGCTGTTCGATCGAAAATAATGAAAAGATAAAGGACAAATTGGTGTTTCGACTACATCGAAACGCAGGTGATATATCAAGTTTAATTTCTAATGAAGGGACGTACTCGAGTTTGACATAGCACAACAGTGTAAAGTAAGGTATTTGTTTTCCTCTTTATCACAGTTGTTCTATATTTGCCTAGGCAACTTGCTTTAAGAAAATATGGAAAGAAAATGGCAACAAATGAAATACTAGGGCGAATCTACAACCACAGAGCGTACCTTTGTCCAAAAAAACTCAAAAATTGTCAATTTAACATTTGTTTTCTAATTTAATATTCCACTTTTGGATTTTACAGACCAACTATTCTGTGGAAAATTAGGAGAGAGGTTAAGGGCAATTAGGAATTGAAACGCAAATAAAATATTAAATTTAATCTGCAACCAACTAGCTTACCTGAGTTCGAAGATGCACTAAAGTGACAAACGAACTTACTATTTTCCAACTTAATATTTCACTTTTGTATTCTCCAGGTTTGCTGTAAGTTTAAAAATAATGGAAAGGTAAAGGACAAGGAGTTGCTGTAAGGAAACGGAAATACAAGTAGAATATTCGACCTAGCTCGATCTAAAGAGCGGCCCTAATTTCAAAAAGACTCAAAAATTTCCACTAAATATTTGTTTTCTAATACAACATGAAACTGTTTTTGTTTTTCCAGACCAGCTGTTCGTTCGAAAATAATGAAAGGATAAAGGACAAATTAGTGTTACGACTACATCGAAACGCAGGTGATATATCAAGTTTAATTTCTAATGAAGGGATGCACTCGAGTTTGACATAGCACAACAGTGTAAAGTAAAGTATTTGTTTTCTTCTTTATCACAGTTGTTCTATATTTGCCTAGGCAACTTGCTTTAAGAAAATATGGAAGGAAAATGGCAACAAATGAAATACTAAGGCGAATCTACAACCACAGAGCGTACCTTCGTCCAAAAAAACTTAAAAATTGTCAATTTAACATTTGTTTTCTAATTTAACATTCCACTTTTGGCTTTTTCAGACTAGCTATACTGTGGAAAATTAAGAGAGAGGTTAAGGGCAATTAGGAATTGAAACGCAAATAAAATATTAAATTTAATCTGCAACCAACCAGCTTACCTGTGTTCGAAGATGCCTAAAGTGACAAACGAACTTACTATTTTCCAACTTAATATTTCACTTTTGTATTCTCCAGGCTAGCTGTATGTTTAAAAATAATGGAAAGGTAAAGGACAAGGAGTTGCTGTAAGGAAACGGAAATACAAGTAAAATATTCGACATAGCTCGATCTAAAGAGCGGCCCTAATTTCAAAAAGACTCAAAAATTTCAAGTAAATATTTGTTTTCTAATACAACATGAAACTGTTTTTTTTCAGACTAGCTGTTCGTTCGAAAATAATGAAAAGATAAAGGACAAATTGGTGTTACGACTACATCGAAACGCAGGTGATATATCAAGTTTAATTTCTAATGAAGGGACGTACTCGAGTTTGACATAGCACAACAGTGTAAAGTAAGGTATTTGTTTTCCCCTTTATCACAGTTGTTCTATATTTGCCTAGGCAACTTGCTTTAAGAAAATATGGAAGGAAAATGGCAAAAAATGAAATACTAAGGCGAATCTACAACCACAGAGCGTACCTTCGTCCAAAAAAACTTAAAAATTGTCAATTTAACATTTGTTTTCTAATTTAACATTCCACTTTTGGCTTTTTCAGACTAGCTATACTGTGGAAAATTAAGAGAGAGGTTAAGGGCAATTAGGAATTGAAACGCATATAAAATATTAAATTCAATCTGCAACCAACCAGCTTACCTGAGTTCGAAGATGCACTAAAGTGACAAACGAACTTACTATTTTCCAACTTAATATTTTACTTTTGTATTCTCCAGGCTAGCTGTATGTTTAAAAATAATGGAACGGTAAAGGACAAGGAGTTGCTGTAAGGAAACGGAAATACAAGTAAAATATTCGACCTAGCTCGATCTAAAAAGCGGCCCTAATTTCAAAAAGACTCAAAAATTTCAAGTAAATATTTGTTTTCTAATACAACATGAAACTGTTTTTGTTTTTCCAGACCAGCTGTTCGTTCGAAATAATGAAAGGATAAAGGACAAATTGGTGTTACGACTACATCGAAACGCAGGTGATATATCAAGTTTAATTTCTAATGAAGGGACGCACTCGAGTTTGACATAGCACAACAGTGTAAAGTAAAGTATTTGTATTCTTCTTTATCACAGTTGTTCTATATTTGCCTAGGCAACTTGCTTTAAGAAAATTTGGAAGGAAAATGGCAACAAATGAAATACTAAGGCGAATCAACAACCACAGAGCGTACCTTCGTTCAAAAAGACTCAAAAATTGTCAATTTAACATTTGTTTTCTAATTTAACATTCCACTTTTGGCTTTTTTAGACTAGCTATTCTGTGGAAAATTAAGAGAGGGGTTAAGGGCAATTAGGAATTGAAACGCAAATAAAATATTAAATTTAATCTGCAACCAACCAGCTTACCTGAGTTCGAAGATGCACTAAAGTGACAAACGAACTTACTATTTTCAACTTAATATTTCACTTTTGTATTCTCCAGATTAGCTGTAAGTTTAAAAATAATGGAAAGGTAAAGGACAAGGAGTTGCTGTAAGGAAACGGAAATACAAGTAGAATATTCGACCTACCTCGATCTAAAGAGCGGCCCTAATTTCAAAAAGACTCAAAAATTTCAAGTAAATATTTGTTTTCTAATACAACATGAAACTGTTTTTGTTTTTCCAGACCAGCTGTTCGTTCGAAAATAATGAAAGGATAAAGGACAAATTGGTGTTACGACTACATCGAAACGCAGGTGATATATCAAGTTTAATTTCTAATGAAGGGACGCACTCGAGTTTCACATAGCACAACAGTGTAAAGTAAAGTATTTGTTTTCTTCTTTATCACAGTTGTTCTATATTTGCCTAGGCAACTTGCTTTAAGAAAATATGGAAGGAAAATGGCAACAAATGAAATACTAGGCCGAATCAACAACCACAGAGCGTACCTTCGTTCAAAAAGACTTAAAAATTGTCAATTTAACATTTGTTTTCTAATTTAACATTCCACTTTTGGCTTTTTCAGACTAGCTATTCTGTGGAAAATTAAGAGAGAGGTTAAGGGCAATTAGGACTTGAAACGCAAATAAAATATTAAATTTAATCTGCAACCAACCAGCTTACCTGTGTTCGAAGATGCACTAAAGTGACAAACGAACTTACTATTTTCCAACTTAATATTTCACTTTTGTAATCTCCAGATTAGCTGTAAGTTTAAAAATAATGGAAAGGTAAAGGACAAGGAGTTGCTGTAAGGAAACGGAAATACAAGTAGAATATTCGACCTACCTCGATCTAAAGAGCGGCCCTAATTTCAAAAAGACTCAAAAATTTCAAGTAAATATTTGTTTTCTAATACAACATGAAACTGTTTTTGTTTTTCCAGACCAGCTGTTCGTTCGAAAATAATGAAAGGATAAAGGACAAATTGGTGTTACGACTACATCGAAACGCAGGTGATATATCAAGTTTAATTTCTAATGAAGGGACGCACTCGAGTTTCACATAGCACAACAGTGTAAAGTAAAGTATTTGTTTTCTTCTTTATCACAGTTGTTCTATATTTGCCTAGGCAACTTGCTTTAAGAAAATATGGAAGGAAAATGGCAAAAATGAAATACTAAGGCGAATCTGCAACCACAGAGCGTACCTTCGTCCAAAAAAACTTAAAAATTGTCAATTTAACATTTGTTTTCTAATTTAACATTCCACTTTTGGCTTTTTCAGACTAGCTATTCTGTGGAAAACTAAGAGAGGGGTTAAGGGCAATTAGGAATTGAAACGCAAATAAAATATTAAATTTAATCTGCAACCAACCAGCTTACCTGAGTTCGAAGATGCACTAAAGTGACAAACGAACTTACTATTTTCCAACTTAATATTTCACTTTTGTATTCTCCAGATTAGCTGTAAGTTTAAAAATAATGGAAAGGTAAAGGACAAGGAGTTGCTGTAAGGAAACGGAAATACAAGTAGAATATTCGACCTACCTCGATCTAAAGAGCGGCCCTAATTTCAAAAAGACTCAAAAATTTCAAGTAAATATTTGTTTTCTAATACAACATGAAACTGTTTTTGTTTTTCCAGACCAGCTGTTCGTTCGAAAATAATGAAAGGATAAAGGACAAATTGGTGTTACGACTACATCGAAACGCAGGTGATATATCAAGTTTAATTTCTAATGAAGGGACGCACTCGAGTTTCACATAGCACAACAGTGTAAAGTAAAGTATTTGTTTTCTTCTTTATCACAGTTGTTCTATATTTGCCTAGGCAACTTGCTTTAAGAAAATATGGAAGGAAAATGGCAACAAATGAAATACTAGGCCGAATCAACAACCACAGAGCGTACCTTCGTTCAAAAAGACTTAAAAATTGTCAATTTAACATTTGTTTTCTAATTTAACATTCCACTTTTGGCTTTTTCAGACTAGCTATTCTGTGGAAAATTAAGAGAGAGGTTAAGGGCAATTAGGACTTGAAACGCAAATAAAATATTAAATTTAATCTGCAACCAACCAGCTTACCTGTGTTCGAAGATGCACTAAAGTGACAAACGAACTTACTATTTTCCAACTTAATATTTCACTTTTGTATTCTCCAGCCTAGCTGTATGTTTAAAAATAATGGAAAGGTAAAGGACAAGGAGTTGCTGTAAGGAAACGGAAATACAAGTAAAATATTCGACCTAGCTCGATCTAAAGAGCGGCCCTAATTTCAAAAAGACTCAAAAATTTCAAGTAAATATTTGTTTTCTAATACAACATGAAACTGTTTTTGTTTTTCCAGACCAGCTGTTCGTTCGAAAATATTGAATGGATAAAGGACAAATGGTGTTACGACTACATCGAAACGCAGGTGATATATCAAGTTTAATTTCTAATCAAGGCACGCACCCGAGTTTGACAGAGCACAACAGCGTAAAGTAAAGTATTTGTTTTCTTCTTTATCACAATTGTTCTATATTTCCCTAAGCTACTTGCTTTAAGAAAATATGGAAGGAAAATGGCAACAAATGAAATACCAAGACAAATCTACAACCACAGAGCGTACCTTCGTTCAAAAAGACTCAAAAATTGTCAATTTAACATTTGTTTTCGAATTTAACATTCCACTTTTGGCTTTTTCAGACTAGCTGTACTGTGGAAAATTAAGAGAGAGGTTAAGGGCAATTAGGAATTGAAACGGAAATAAAATATTAAATTTAATCTGCAACCAACCAGCTTACCTGAGTTCGAAGATGCACTAAAGTGACAAACGAACTTACTATTTTCCAACTTAATATTTCACTTTTGTATTCTCCAGGCTAGCTGTATGTTTAAAAATAATGGAAAGGTAAAGGACAAGGAGTTGCTGTAAGGAAACGGAAATACAAGTAAAATATTCGACCTAGATCGATCTAAAGAGCGGCCCTAATTTCAAAAAGACTCAAAAATTTCAAGTAAATATTTGTTTTCTAATACAACATGAAACTGTTTTTGTTTTTCCAAACCAGCTGTTCGATCGAAAATAATGAAAAGATAAAGGACAAATTGGTGTTTCGACTACATCGAAACGCAGGTGATATATCAAGTTTAATTTCTAATCAAGGCACGCACCCGAGTTTGTCAGAGCACAACAGCGTAAAGTAAAGTATTTGTTTTACTCTTTATCACATTTGTTCTATATTTCCCTAAGCTACTTGCTTTAAGAAAATATGGAAGGAAAATGGCAACAAATGAAATACTAAGGCAAATCTACAACCACAGAGCGTACCTTCTTTCAAAAAGGCTTAAAAATTGTCAATTTAACATTTGTTTTCGAATTTAACATTCCACTTTTGGCTTTTTCAGACTAGCTGTACTGTGGAAAATTAAGAGAGAGGTTAAGGGTAATTAGGAATTGAAACGGAAATAAAATATTAAATTTAATCTGCAACGAACCAGCTTACCTGAGTTCGAAGATGCACTAAAGTGACAAACGAACTTACTATTTTCCAACTTAATATTTCACTTTTGTATTCTCCAGGCTAGCTGTATGTTTAAAAATAATGGAAAGGTAAAGGACAAGGAGTTGTTGTAAGGAAACGGAAATACAAGTAAAATATTCGACCTAGATCGATCTAAAGAGCGGCCCTAATTTCAAAAAGACTGAAAAATTTCAAGTAAATATTTGTTTTCTAATACAACATGAAACTGTTTTTGTTTTCCAAACCAGCTGTTCTATCGAAAATAATGAAAAGATAAAGGACAAATTGGTGTTACGACTACATCGAAACGCAGGTGATATATCAAGTTTAATTTCTAATCAAGGCACGCACCCGAGTTTGTCAGAGCACAACAGCGTAAAGTAAAGTATTTGTTTTCTTCTTTATCACAATTGTTCTATATTTCCCTAAGCTACTTGCTTTAAGAAAATATGGAAGGAAAATGGCAACAAATGAAATACCAAGACAAATCTACAACCACAGAGCGTACCTACGTTCAAAAAGACTCAAAAATTGTCAATTTAACATTTGTTTTCTAACTTAACATTCCACTTTTGGCTTTTTCAGACTAGCTATTCTGTGGAAAATTAAGAGAGAGGTTAAGGGCAATTAGGAATTGAAACGCAAATAAAATATTAAATTTAATCTGCAACCAACCAGCTTACCTGAGTTCGAAGATGCACTAAAGTGACAAACGAACTTACTATTTTTCAACTTAATATTTCACTTTTGTATTCTCCAGGCTAGCTGTATTTTTAAAAATAATGGAAAGGTAAAGGACAAGGAGTTGCTGTAAGGAAACGGAAATACAAGTAAAATATTCGACCTAGCTCGATCTAAAGAGCGGCCCTAATTTCAAAAAGACTCAAAAATTTCAAGTAAATATTTGTTTTCTAATACAACATGAAACTGTGTTTGTTTTTCCAGACCAGCTGTTCGTTCGAAAATAATGAAAGGATAAAGGACAAATTGGTGTTACGACTACATCGAAACGCAGGTGATATATCAAGTTTAATTTCTAATGAAAGGACGCACTCGAGTTTGACATAGCACAACAGTGTAAAGTAAAGTATTTGTTTTCTTCTTTATCACAGTTGTTCTATATTTGCCTAGGCAACTTGCTTTAAGAAAATGTGGAAGGAAAATGGCAACAAATGAAATACTAAGGCGAATCAACAACCACAGAGCGTACATTCGTTCAAAAAGACTAAAAAATTGTCAATTTAACATTTGTTTTCTAATTGAACATTCCACTTTTGGCTTTTTCAGACTAGCTATTCTGTGGAAAATTAAGAGAGAGGTTAATGGCAATTAGGAATTGAAACGCAAAAAAAATATTAAATTTAATCTGCAACCAACCAGCTTACCTGAGTTCGAAGATGCACTAAAGTGACAAACGAACTTACTATTTTCCAACTTAATATTTCACTTTTGTATTCTCCAGGTTAGCTGTAAGTTTAAAAATAATGGAAAGGTAAAGGACAAGGAGTTGCTGTAAGGAAACGGAAATACAAGTAGAATATTCGACCTAGCTCGATCTAAAGAGCGGCCCTAATTTCAAAAAGACTCAAAAATTTCAAGTAAATATTTGTTTTCTAATACAACATGAAACTGTTTTTGTTTTTCCAAACCAGCTGTTCGATCGAAAATAATGAAAAGATAAAGGACAAATTGGTGTTACGACTACATCAAAACGCAGGTGATATATCAAGTTTAATTTCTAATCAAGGCACGCACCCGAGTTTGACAGAGCACAACAGTGTAAAGTAAAGTATTTGTTTTCTTCTTTATCACAGTTGTTCTATATTTGCCTAGGCAACTTGCTTTAAGAAAATGTGGAAGGAAAATGGCAACAAATGAAATACTAAGGTGAATCAACAACCACAGAGCGTACCTTCGTTCAAAAAGACTCAAAAATTGTCAATTTAACATTTGTTTTCTAACTTAACATTCCACTTTTGGCTTTTTCAGACTAGCTATTCTGTGGAAAATTAAGAGAGAGGTTAAGGGCAATTAGGAATTGAAACGCAAATAAAATATTAAATTTAATCTGCAACCAACCAGCTTACCTGAGTTCGAAGATGCACTAAAGTGACAAACGAACTTACTATTTTTCAACTTAATATTTCACTTTTGTATTCTCCAGGCTAGCTGAATTTTTAAAAATAATGGAAAGGTAAAGGACAAGGAGTTGCTGTAAGGAAACGGAAATACAAGTAAAATATTCGACCTAGCTCGATCTAAAGAGCGGCCCTAATTTCAAAAAGACTCAAAAATTTCAAGTAAATATTTGTTTTCTAATACAACATGAAACTGTTTTTGTTTTTCCAGAGCAGCTGTTCGTTCGAAAATAATGAAAGGATAAAGGACAAATTGGTGTTACGACTACATCGAAACGCAGGTGATATATCAAGTTTAATTTCTAATGAAGGGACGCACTCGAGTTTGACATAGCACAACAGTGTAAAGTAAAGTATTTGTTTTCTTCTTTATCACAGTTGTTCTATATTTGCCTAGGCAACTTGCTTTAAGAAAATGTGGAAGGAAAATGGCAACAAATGAAATACTAAGGCGAATCAACAACCACAGAGCGTACATTCGTTCAAAAAGACTCAAAAATTGTCAATTTAACATTTGTTTTCTAATTTAACATTCCACTTTTGGCTTTTTCAGACTAGCTATTCTGTGGAAAATTAAGAGAGAGGTTAATGGCAATTAGGAATTGAAACGCAAAAAAAATATTAAATTTAATCTGCAACCAACCAGCTTACCTGAGTTCGAAGATGCACTAAAGTGACAAACGAACTTACTATTTTCCAACTTAATATTTCACTTTTGTATTCTCCAGGTTAGCTGTAAGTTTAAAAATAATGGAAAGGTAAAGGACAAGGAGTTGCTGTAAGGAAACGGAAATACAAGTAGAATATTCGACCTAGCTCGATCTAAAGAGCGGCCCTAATTTCAAAAAGACTCAAAAATTTCAAGTAAATATTTGTTTTCTAATACAACATGAAACTGTTTTTGTTTTTCCAGACCAGATGTTCGTTCGAAAATAATGAAAGGATAAAGGACAAATTGGTGTTACGACTACATCGAAACGCAGGTGATATATCAAGTTTAATTTCTAATGAAGGGACGCACTCGAGTTTGACATAGCACAACAGTGTAAAGTAAGGTATTTGTTTTCCTCTTTATGACAGTTGTTCTATATTTGCCTAGCCAACTTGCTTTAAGAAAATATGGAAGGAAAATGGCAACAAATGAAATACTAAGGCGAATCAACAACCACAGAGCGTAGCTTCGTTCAAAAAGACTCAAAAATTGTCAATTTAACATTTGTTTTCTAATTTAACGTTCCACTTTTGGCTTTTTCAGACTAGCTATTCTGTGGAAAATTAAGAGAAAGGTTAAGGGCAATTAGGAATTGAAACGCAAATGAAATATTAAATTTAATCTGCAACCAACCAGCTTACCTGTGTTCGAAGATGCACTAAAGTGTCAAACGAACTTACTATTTTCCAACTCAATATTTCACTTTGAATTCTTCAGGCTAGCTCTATGTTGAAAAATAATGGAAAGGTAAAGGTCAAGCAGTTTATGTAAGGAAACGGAAATACAAGTAAAATATTCGACCTAGCTCGATCTAAAGAGCGGCCCTAATTTTAAAAAGACTAAAAAATTTCAGGTAAATATTTGTTTTCTAATACAACATGAAACTGTTTTTTTTTCCAGACTAGCTGTTCGTTCGAAAATAATGAAAAGATAAAGGACAAATTGGTGTTACGACTACATCGAAACGCAGGTGATATATCAAGTTTAATTTCTAATGAAGGGACGCACTCTAGTTTGACATAGCACAACAGTGTAAAGTAAAGTATTTGTTTTCTTCTTTATTACAGTTGTTCGACATTTGCCTAGGCAACTTGCTTTAAAAAAATATGGAAGGAAAATGGCAACAAATGAAATACTAGGGCGAATCTACAACCACAGAGCGTACCTTCGTTCAAAAAGACTAAAAAATTGTCAATTTAACATTTGTTTTCTAATTTTACATTCCACTTTTGGCTTTTTCAGACTAGCTATTCTGTGGAAAATTAAGAGAGAGGTTAAGGGCAATTAGGAATTGAAACGCAAATAAAATATTAAATTTAATCTGCAACCAACCAACTTACCTGAGTTCGAAGATGCACTAAAGTGACAAACGAACTTACTATTTTCCAAGTCAATATTTCACTTTTTTATTCTCCAGGCTAGCTGTATTTTTAAAAATAATGGAAAGGTAAAGGACAAGGAGTTGCTGTAAGGAAACGGAAATACAAGTAAAATATTCGACCTAGCTCGATCTAAAGAGCGGCCCTAATTTCAAAAAGACTCAAAAATTTCAAGTAAATACTTGTTTTCTAATACAACATGAAACTGTTTTTGTTTTTCCAGACCAGCTGTTCGTTCGAAAATAATGAAAGGATAAAGGACAAATTGGTGTTACGACTACATCGAAACGCAGCTGATATATCAAGTTTAATTTCTAATGAAGGGACGCACTCGAGTTTGACATAGCACAACAGTGTAAAGTAAAGTATTTGTTTTCTTCTTTATCACAGTTGTTCTATATTTGCCTAGGCAACTTGCTTTAAGAAAATATGGAAGGAAAATGGCAACAAATGAAATACTAGGGCGAATCTACAACCACAGAGCGTACCTTCGTCCAAAAAAACTCAAAAATTGTCAATTTAACATTTGTTTTCTAATTTAACATTCCACTTTTGGCTTTTTCATACTAGCTATTCTGTGGAAAATTAAGAGAAAGGTTAAGGGCAATTAGGAATTGAAACGCAAATGAAATATTAAATTTAATCTGCAACCAACCAGCTTATCTGTGTTTGAAGATGCATTAAAGTGTCAAACGAACTTACTCTTTTCCAAATCAATATTTCACTTTTGTATTCTTCAGGCTAGCTGTATGTTGAAAAATAATGGAAAAGTAAAGGACAAGGAGTTTTTGTAAGGAAACGGAAATACAAGTAAAATATTCGACCTAGCTCGATCTAAAGAGCGAACCTAATTTTAAAAAGACTCAAAAACTTCAGGTAAATATTTGTTTTCTAATACAACATGAAACTGTTTTTGTTTTTCCAGACCAGCTGTTCGTTCGAAAATAATGAAAGGATAAAGGACAAATTGGTGTTACGACTACATCGAAACGCAGGTGATATATCAAGTTTAATTTCTAATGAAGGGACGCACTCGAGTTTGACATAGCACAACAGTGTAAAGTAAAGTATTTGTTTTCTTCTTTATCACAGTTGTTCTATATTTGCCTAGGAAACTTACTTTAAGAAAATATGGAAGGAAAATGACAACAAATAAAATACTAAGGCGAATCAACAACCACAGAGCGTACCTTCGTCCAAAAAACCTCAAAAATTGTCAATTTAACATTTGTTTTCTAATTTAAAATTCCACTTTTGGCTCTTTCGTACTAGCTATTCTGTGGAAAATTAAGAGAAAGGTTAAGGGCAATTAGGAATTGAAACGCAAATGAAATATTAAATTTAATCTGCAACCAACCAGCTTATCTGTGTTCGAAGATGCACTAAAGTGTCAAACGAACTTACTCTTTTCCAAATCAATATTTCACTTTTGTATTCTTCAGGCTAGCTGTATGTTGAAAAATAATGGAAAAGTAAAGGACAAGGAGTTTTTGTAAGGAAACGGAAATACAAGTAAAATATTCGACCTAGCTCGATCTAAAGAGCGGACCTAATTTTAAAAAGACTCAAAAATTTCAGGTAAATATTTGTTTTCTAATACAACATGAAACTGTTTTTGTTTTTCCAGACCAGCTGTTCGTTCGAAAATAATGAAAGGATAAAGGACAAATTGGTGTTACGACTACATCGAAACGCAGGTGGTATATCAAGTTTAATTTCTAATGAAGGGACGCACTCGAGTTTGACATAGCACAACAGTGTAAAGTAAAGTATTTGTTTTCTTCTTTATCACAGTTGTTCTATATTTGCCTAGGCAACTTGCTTTAAGAAAATATGGAAGGAAAATGGCAACAAATGAAATACTAAGGCGAATCAACAACCACAGAGCGTACCTTCGTTCAAAAAGACTCAAAAATTGTCAATTTAACATTTGTTTTCTAACTTAACATTCCACTTCTGGCATTTTCAGACTAGCTATTCTGTGGAAAATTAAGAGAGAGGTTAAGGGCAATTAGGAAGTGAAACGCAAATAAAATATTAAATTTAATCTGCAACCAACCAGCTTACCTGAGTTCGAAGATGCACTAAAGTGACAAACGAACTTACTATTTTTCAACTTAATATTTCACTTTTGTATTCTCCAGGCTAGCTGTATTTTTAAAAATAATGGAAAGGTAAAGAACAAGGAGTTGCTGTAAGGAAACGGAAATACAAGTAAAATATTCAACCTAGCTCGATCTAAAGAGCGGCCCTAATTTCAAAAAGACTCAAAAATTTCAAGTAAATATTTGTTTTCTAATACAACATGAAACTGTTTTTGTTTTTCCAGACCAGCTGTTCGTTCGAAAATAATGAAAGGATAAAGGACAAATTGGTGTTACGACTACATCGAAACGCAGGTGATATATCAAGTTTAATTTCTAATGAAGGGACGCACTCGAGTTTGACATAGCACAACAGTGTAAAGTAAAGTATTTGTTTTCTTCTTTATCACAGTTGTTCTATATTTGCCTAGGAAACTTACTTTAAGAAAATATGGAAGGAAAATGGCAACAAATGAAATACTAAGGCGAATCAACAACCACAGAGCGTACCTTCGTCCAAAAAACCTCAAAAATTGTCAATTTAACATTTGTTTTCTAATTTAACATTCCACTTTTGGCTTTTTCATACTAGCTATTCTGTGGAAAATTAAGAGAAAGGTTAAGGGCAATTAGGAATTGAAACGCAAATGAAATATTAAATTTAATCTGCAACCAACCAGCTTATCTGTGTTCGAAGATGCACTAAAGTGTCAAACGAACTTACTCTTTTCCAAATCAATATTTCACTTTTGTATTCTTCAGGCTAGCTGTATGTTGAAAAATAATGGAAAAGTAAAGGACAAGGAGTTTTTGTAAGGAAACGGAAATACAAGTAAAATATTCGACCTAGCTCGATCTAAAGAGCGGACCTAATTTTAAAAAGACTCAAAAATTTCAGGTAAATATTTGTTTTCTAATACAACATGAAACTGTTTTTGTTTTTCCAGACCAGCTGTTCGTTCGAAAATAATGAAAGGATAAAGGACAAATTGGTGTTACGACTACATCGAAACGCAGCTGATATATCAAGTTTAATTTCTAATGAAGGGACGCACTCGAGTTTGAAATAGCACAACAGTGTAAAGTAAAGTATTTGTTTTCTTCTTTATCACAGTTGTTCTATATTTGCCTAGGCAACTTGCTTTAAGAAAATATGGAAGGAAAATGGCAACAAATGAAATACTAGGGCGAATCTGCAACCACAGAGCGTACCTTCGTCCAAAAAAACTCAAAAATTGTCAATTTAACATTTGTTTTCTAATTTAACATTCCACTTTTGGCTTTTTCATACTAGCTATTCTGTGGAAAATTAAGAGAAACGTTAAGGGCAATTAGGAATTGAAACGCAAAAAAAATATTAAATTTAATCTGCAACCAACCAGCTTATCTGTGTTCGAAGGTGCACTAAAGTGTCAAACGAACTTACTCTTTTCCAAATCAATATTTCACTTTTGTATTCTTCAGGCTAGCTGTATGTTGAAAAATAATGGAAAAGTAAAGGACAAGGAGTTTTTGTAAGGAAACGGAAATACAAGTAAAATATTCGACCTAGCTCGATCTAAAGAGCGGACCTAATTTTAAAAAGACTCAAAAATTTCAGGTAAATATTTGTTTTCTAATACAACATGAAACTGTTTTTGTTTTTCCAGACCAGCTGTTCGTTCGAAAATAATGAAAGGATAAAGGACAAATTGGTGTTACGACTACATCGAAACGCAGCTGATATATCAAGTTTAATTTCTAATGAAGGGACGCACTCGAGTTTGACATAGCACAACAGTGTAAAGTAAAGTATTTGTTTTCTTCTTTATCACAGTTGTTCTATATTTGCCTAGGCAACTTGCTTTAAGAAAATATGGAAGGAAAATGGCAACAAATGAAATACTAGGGCGAATCTACAACCACAGAGCGTACCTTTGTCCAAAAAAACTCAAAAATTGTCAATTTAACATTTGTTTTCTAATTTAACATTCCACTTTTGGCTTTTTCATACTAGCTATTCTGTGGAAAATTAAGAGAAACGTTAAGGGCAATTAGGAATTGAAACGCAAATGAAATATTAAATTTAATTTGCAACCAACCAGCTTATCTGTGTTCGAAGATGCACTAAAATGTCAAACGAACTTACTCTTTTCCAAATCAATATTTCACTTTTGTATTCTTCAGGCTAGCTGTATGTTGAAAAATAATGGAAAAGTAAAGGACAAGGAGTTTTTGTAAGGAAACGGAAATACAAGTAAAATATTCGACCTAGCTCGATCTAAAGAGCGGACCTAATTTTAAAAAGACTCAAAAATTTCAGGTAAATATTTGTTTTCTAATACAACATGAAACAGTTTTTGTTTTTCCAGACCAGCTGTTCGTTCGAAAATAATGAAAGGATAAAGGACAAATTGGTGTTACGACTACATCGAAACGCAGGTGATATATCAAGTTTAATTTCTAATGAAGGGACGCACTCGAGTTTGACATAGCACAACAGTGTAAAGTAAAGTATTTGTTTTCTTCTTTATCACAGTTGTTCTATATTTGCCTAGGCAACTTGCTTTAAGAAAATGTGGAAGGAAAATGGCAACAAATGAAATACTAAGGCGAATCAACAACCACAGAGCGTAGCTTCGTTCAAAAAGACTCAAAAATTGTCAATTTAACATTTCTTTTCTAATTTAACGTTCCACTTTTGGCTTTTTCAGACTAGCTATTCTGTGGAAAATTAAGAGAGAGGTTAAGGGCAATTAGGAATTGAAACGCAAATAAAATATTAAATTTAATCTGCAACCAACCAGCTTACCTGAGTTCGAAGATGCACTAAAGTGACAAACGAACTTACTATTTTCCAACTTAATATTTCACTTTTGTATTCTCCAGGTTAGCTGTAAGTTTAAAAATAATGGAAAGGTAAAGGACAAGGAGTTGCTGTAAGGAAACGGAAATACAATTGGAATATTCGACCTAGCTCGATCTAAAGAGCGGCCCTAATTTCAAAATGACTCAAAAATTTCAAGTAAATATTTGTTTTCTAATACAACATGAAACTGTTTTTGTTTTTCCAGACCAGCTGTTCGTTCGAAAATATTGAAAGGATAAAGGACAAATTGGTGTTACGACTACATCGAAACGCAGGTGATATATCAAGTTTAATTTCTAATGAAGGGACGCACTCGAGTTTGACATAGCACAACAGTGTAAAGTAAAGTATTTGTTTTCTTCTTTATCACAGTTGTTGTATATTTGCCTAGGCAACTTGCTTTAAGAAAATATGGAAGGAAAATGGCAACAAATGAAATACTAAGGCGAATCAACAACCACAGAGCGTACATTCGTTCAAAAAGACTCAAAAATTGTCAATTTAACATTTGTTTTCTAATTTAACATTCCAGTTTTGGCTTTTTCAGACTAGCTATTCTGTGGAAAATTAAGAGAGAGGTTAATGGCAATTAGGAATTGAAACGCAAAAAAAATATTAAATTTAATCTGCAACCAACCAGCTTACCTGAGTTCGAAGATGCACTAAAGTGACAAACGAACTTACTATTTTCCAACTTAATATTCCACTTTTGTATTCTCCAGGTTAGCTGTAAGTTTAAAAATAATGGAAAGGTAAAGGACAAGGAGTTGCTGTAAGGAAACGGAAATACAAGTAGAATATTCGACCTAGCTCGATCTAAAGAGCGGCCCTAATTTCAAAAAGACTCAAAAATTTCAAGTAAATATTTGTTTTCTAATACAACATGAAACTGTTTTTGTTTTTCCAGACCAGATGTTCGTTCGAAAATAATGAAAGGATAAAGGACAAATTGGTGTTACGACTACATCGAAACGCAGGTGATATATCAAGTTTAATTTCTAATGAAGGGACGCACTCGAGTTTGACATAGCACAACAGTGTAAAGTAAGGTATTTGTTTTCCTCTTTATCACAGTTGTTCTATATTTGCATAGCCAACTTGCTTTAAGAAAATATGGAAGGAAAATGGCAACAAATGAAATACTAAGGCGAATCAACAACCACAGAGCGTAGCTTCGTTCAAAAAGACTCAAAAATTGTCAATTTAACATTTGTTTTCTAATTTAACGTTCCACTTTTGGCTTTTTCAGACTAGCTATTCTGTGGAAAATTAAGAGAGAGGTTAAGGGCAATTAGGAATTGAAACGCAAATAAAATATTAAATTTAATCTGCAACCAACCAGCTTACCTGAGTTCGAAGATGCACTAAAGTGACAAACGAACTTACTATTTTCCAACTTAATATTTCACTTTTGTATTCTCCAGGCTAGCTGTATTTTTAAAAATAATGGAAAGGTAAAGGACAAGGAGTTGCTGTAAGGAAACGGAAATACCAGTAAAATATTCGACCTAGCTCGATCTAAAGAGCGGCCCTAATTTCAAAAAGACTCAAAAATTTCAAGTAAATATTTGTTTTCTAATACAACATGAAACTGTTTTTGTTTTTCCAGACCAGATGTTCGTTCGAAAATAATGAAAGGATAAAGGACAAATTGGTGTCACGACTACATCGAAACGCAGGTGATATATCAAGTTTAATTTCTAATGAAGGGACGCACTCGAGTTTGACATAGCACAACAGCGTAAAGTAAAGTATTTGTTTTCCTCTTTATCACAATTGTTCTATATTTGCCTAGGCAACTTGCTTTAAGAAAATATGGAAGGAAAATGGCAACAAATGAAATACTAAGGCGAATCAACAACCACAGAGCGTACATTCGTTCAAAAAGACTCAAAAATTGTCAATTTAACATTTGTTTTCTAATTTAACATTCCAGTTTTGGCTTTTTCAGACTAGCTATTCTGTGGAAAATTAAGAGAGAGGTTAATGGCAATTAGGAATTGAAACGCAAAAAAAATATTAAATTTAATCTGCAACCAACCAGCTTACCTGAGTTCGAAGATGCACTAAAGTGACAAACGAACTTACTATTTTCCAACTTAATATTTCACTTTTGTATTCTCCAGGTTAGCTGTAAGTTTAAAAATAATGGAAAGGTAAAGGACAAGGAGTTGCTGTAAGAAAACGGAAATACAAGTAGAATATTCGACCTAGCTCGATCTAAAGAGCGGCCCTAATTTCAAAAAGACTCAAAAATTTCAAGTAAATATTTGTTTTCTAATACAACATGAAACTGTTTTTGTTTTTCCAGACCAGATGTTCGTTCGAAAATAATGAAAGGATAAAGGACAAATTGGTGTTACGACTACATCGAAACGCAGGTGATATATCAAGTTTAATTTCTAATGAAGGGACGCACTCGAGTTTGACATAGCACAACAGTGTAAAGTAAGGTATTTGTTTTCCTCTTTATCACAGTTGTTCTATATTTGCCTAGCCAACTTGCTTTAAGAAAATATGGAAGGAAAATGGCAACAAATGAAATACTAAGGCGAATCAACAACCACAGAGCGTAGCTTCGTTCAAAAAGACTCAAAAATTGTCAATTTAACATTTGTTTTCTAATTTAACGTTCCACTTTTGGCTTTTTCAGACTAGCTATTCTGTGGAAAATTAAGAGAGAGGTTAAGGGCAATTAGGAATTGAAACGCAAATATAATATTAAATTTAATCTGCAACCAACCAGCTTACCTGAGTTCGAAGATGCACTAAAGTGACAAACGAACTTACTATTTTTCAACTTAATATTTCACTTTTGTATTCTCCAGGCTAGCTGTATTTTTAAAAATAATGGAAAGGTAAAGGACAAGGAGTTGCTGTAAGGAAACGGAAATACCAGTAAATTGTTCGACCTAGCTCGATCTAAAGAGCGGCCCTAATTTCAAAAAGACTCAAAAATTTCAAGTAAATATTTGTTTTCTAATACAACATGAAACTGTTTTTGTTTTTCCAGACCAGCTGTTCGTTCGAAAATAATGAAAAGATGAAGGACAAATTGGTGTTACGACTACATCGAAACGCAGTTGATATATCAAGTTTAATTTCTAATGAAGGGACGCACTCGAGTTTGACATAGCACAACAGTGTAAAGTAAGGTATTTGTTTTCCTTTTTATCACAGTTGTTCTATATTTGCCTAGGCAACTTGCTTTAAGAAAATATGGATGGAAAATGGCAATAAATGAAATACTAGGGCGAATCAACAACCACAGAGCGTACCTTCGTTCAAAAAGACTTAAAAATTGTCAATTTAACATTTGTTTTCTAATTTAACATTCCACTTTTGGCTTTTTCATACTAGCTATTCTGTGGAAAATTAAAAGAGAGGTTAAGGGCAATTAGGAATTGAAACGCAAATAAAATATTAAATTTAATCTGCAACCAACCAGCTTACCTGAGTTCGAAGATGCACTAAAGTGACAAACGAACTTACTATTTTCCAACTTAATATTTCACTTTTGTATTCTCCAGGTTAGCTGTAAGTTTAAAAATAATGGAAAGGTAAAGGACAAGGAGTTGCTGTAAGGAAACGGAAATACAATTGGAATATTCGACCTAGCTCGATCTAAAGAGCGGCCCTTATTTCAAAATGACTCAAAAATTTCAAGTAAATATTTGTTTTCTAATACAACATGAAACTGTTTTTGTTTTTCCAGACCAGATGTTCGTTTGAAAATAATCTTATATATATTTCTAAAAGTCCTGACTGACTGACTGACTCATCAACGCCCAGCCCAAACCCTTGGACCTAGAAAGCTGAAATTTTGCACAGAGGTTCCCTTTATGATGTATACAAGGAATAAGGAAGGATATTTCGAAATTCAACCCCTAAAGGGGTAAAATGGGGGTTAAAATTTTGCATGGAGAAATAATATTAAATAGACATTTCGACTTGAAACTTCGTAGGAGTACTCCTAAAAATAAATAATCAAACACGTATTTCGTGATTTTCCGAAAATCAACCCCTTAGGGGGTGAAATGGGGTAAGTAAGCCTAAAAATCGATATGGGTGTCGTTATTGAGGTTTTTTGGGACGTTGATTGCGAAAATTACATTTATTTTTAAGTCCAAGACGGTGAACATGACATAAGGGAAGAAACGGGACGGGACGGGACTAGACTGGACCGAACGGGACGGACTGGACGGGACGGGACTGAGCGGGACGGGACTGGACGGGAAGGGAAGGGAGGGAACGGGACGGGACGGGACGGGGCAAAGTGGGACGGGGCGGGGCGGGACGGGTCGGGGCGGGGCGGGACGGACGGGACGGAAAGGAAAGGAAAAGGATGGGTTGGAAGGGGAGGGGGTGGGATGGAAGGGGAGGGACGGGACGGGACGGGAAGTGACGGGACTGGACGGGAGGGAAAGGGGCGGGACGGGACGGGACGGGAAGGGTCGTGACGAGGCGGGGCGGGGCGGAACGGGATGATACGGAAAGGAAAGAGAAGGAATGGGATGGAAAAGGAAAAGACGGGACGGGACGGGAAGGTACGGGACTGGACGGGAAGGGACTGAACAGGAAGGGACTGGACGGAAAAGGAAGGGACGGGACGAAAAGGAACGAGACGGACGAGACGAAAAGGGAAGGGGAGGGAAGGAATGGGATGGAAGGGGAGAGGCGGGACGGGACAAGACGGGACGGAACGGGACGGGACGGGACGGAATGGGACGGTACGGAGACGGGGACGGAGAAAGGGACGGGGATAGGATGGGATGGGATGACAGAAAATAATTAGTCATTATTTAATACACAAATAACGAACCTCGCGCGAACGAAGTCGCGGGTAAAAGCTAGTGAAAGGATAAAGGACAAATTGGTGTTACGACTACATCGAAACGCAGGTGATATATCAAGTTTAATTTCTAATGAAGGGACGCACTCGAGTTTGACATAGCACAACAGCGTAAAGTAAGGTATTTGTTTTCCTTTTTATCACAGTTGTTCTATATTTCCCTAAGCTACTTGCTTTAAGAAAATATGGAAGGAAAATGGCAACAAATGAAATACTAAGACAAATCTACAACCACAGAGCGTACCTTCGTTCAAAAAGACTCAAAAATTGTCAATTTAACATTTGTTTTCTAATTTAACATTCCACTTTTGGCTTTTTCATACTAGCTATTCTGTGGAAAATTAAGAGAAAGGTTAAGGGCAATTAGGAATTGAAACGCAAATGAAATATTAAATTTAATCTGCAACCAACCAGCTTACCTGTGTTCGAAGATGCACTAAAGTGTCAAACGAACTTACTATTTTCCAACTCAATATTTCACTTTGAATTCTTCAGGCTAGCTCTATGTTGAAAAATAATGGAAAGCTAAAGGACAAGGAGTTTTTGTAAGGAAACGGAAATACAAGTAAAATATTCGACCTAGCTCGATCTAAAGAGCGGACCTAATTTTAAGAAGACTCAAAAATGTCAGGTAAATATTTGTTTTCTAAAACAACATGAAACTGTTTTTTTTCCAGACTAGCTGTTCGTTCGAAAATAATGAAAAGATAAAGGACAAATTGGTGTTACGACTACATCGAAACGCAGGTGATATATCAAGTTTAATTTCTAATGAAGGGACGCACTCGAGTTTGACATAGCACAACAGTGTAAAGTAAGGTATTTGTTTTCCTTTTTATCACAGTTGTTCTATATTTGCCTAGGCAACTTGCTTTAAGAAAATATGGATGGAAAATGGCAATAAATGAAATACTAGGGCGAATCAACAACCACAGAGCGTACCTTCGTTCAAAAAGACTTAAAAATTGTCAATTTAACATTTGTTTTCTAATTTAACATTCCACTTTTGGCTTTTTCAGACTAGCTATTCTGTGGAAAATTAAGAGCGAGGTTAAGGGCAATTAGGAATTGAAACGCAAATAAAATATTAAATTTAATCTGCAACCAACCAGCTTACCTGAGTTCGAAGATGCACTAAAGTGACAAACGAACTTACTATTTTCCAACTTAATATTTCACTTTTGTATTCTCCAGGCTAGCTGTGTGTTTAAAAATAATGGAAAGGTAAAGGACAAGGAGTTGCTGTAAGAAAACGGAAATACAAGTAAAATATTCGACCTAGCTCGATCTAAAGAGCGGCCCTAATTTCAAAAAGACTCAAAAATTTCAAGTAAATATTTGTTTTCTAATACAACATGAAACTGTTTTTGTTTTTCCAGACCAGATGTTCGTTCGAAAATAATGAAAAGATAAGGGACAAATTGGTGTTACGACTACATCGAAACGCAGGTGATATATCAAGTTTAATTTCTAATGAAGGGACGCACTCGAGTTTGACATAGAACAACAGTGTAAAGTAAAGTATTTGTTTTCTTCTTTATCACAGTTGTTCTATATTTGCCTAGGCAACTTGTTTTAAGAAAATATGGAAGGAAAATGGCAACAAATGAAATACTAGGGCGAATCTACAACCACAGAGCGTACCTTCGTCCAAAAAAACTTAAAATTGTCAATTTAACATTTGTTTTCTAATTTAACATTCCACTTTTGGCTTTTTCATACTAGCTATTCTGTGGAAAATTAAGAGAGAGGTTAAGGGCAATTAGGAATTGAAACGCAAATGAAATATTAAATTTAATCTGCAACCAACCAGCTTACCTGTGTTCGAAGATGCACTAAAGTGTCAAACGAACTTACTCTTTTCCAACTCAATATTTCACTTTTGTATTCTTCAGGCTAGCTGTATGTTGAAAAATAATGAAAAAGTAAAGGACAAGGAGTTTTTGTAAGGAAACGGAAATACAAGTAAAATATTCGACCTAGCTCGATCTAAAGAGCGGACCTAATTTTAAGAAGACTCAAAAATGTCAGGTAAATATTTGTTTTCTAAAACAACATGCAACTGTTTTTTTTCCAGACTAGCTGTTCGTTCGAAAATAATGAAAAGATAAAGGACAAATTGGTGTTACGACTACATCGAAACGCAGGTGATATATCAAGTTTAATTTCTAATGAAGGGACGCACTCGAGTTTGACATAGCACAACAGTGTAAAGTAAGGTATTTGTTTTCCTCTTTATCACAGTTGTTCTATATTTGCCTAGGCAACTTGCTTTAAGAAAATATGGATGGAAAATGGCAACAAATGAAATACTAGGGCGAATCAACAACCACAGAGCGTACCTTCGTTCAAAAAGACTAAAAAATTGTCAATTTAACATTTGTTTTCTAATTTAACATTCCACTTTTGGCTTTTTCAGACTAGCTATTCTGTGGAAAATTAAGAGAGAGGTTAAGGGCAAGAAGGAATTGAAACGCAAATAAAATATTAAATTTAATCTGCAACCAACCAGCTTACCTGAGTTCGAAGATGCACTAAAGTGACAAACGAACTTACTATTTTCCAACTTAATATTTCACTTTTGTATTCTCCAGGATAGCTGTATGTTTAAAAATAATGGAAAGGTAAAGGACAAATTGGTGTTACGACTACATCGAAACGCAGGTGATATATCAAGTTTAATTTCTGATGAAGGGACGCACTCGAGTTTGACATAGCACAACAGTGTAAAGTAAGGTATTTGTTTTCCTCTTTATCACAGTTGTTCTATATTTGCCTAGGCAACTTGGTTTAAGAAAATATGGATGGAAAATGGCATCAAATGAAATACTAGAGCGAATCAACAACCACAGAGCGTACCTTCGTTCAAAAAGACTAAAAAATTGTCAATTTAACATTTGTTTTCTAATTTAACATTCCACTTTTGGCTTTTTCAGACTAGCTATTCTGTGGAAAATTGAGAGAGGTTAAGGGCAAGAAGGAATTGAAACGCAAATAAAATATTAAATTTAATCTGCAACCAACCAGCTTACCTGAGTTCGAAGATGCACTAAAGTGACAAACGAACTTACTATTTTCCAACTTAATATTTCACTTTTGTATTCTCCAGGATAGCTGTATGTTTAAAAATAATGGAAAGGTAAAGGACAAATTGGTGTTACGACTACATCGAAACGCAGGTGATATATCAAGTTTAATTTCTAATGAAGGGACGCACTCGAGTTTGACATAGCACAACAGTGTAAAGTAAGGTATTTGTTTTCCTCTTTATCACAGTTGTTCTATATTTGCCTAGGCAACTTGCTTTAAGAAAATATGGATGGAAAATGGCAACAAATGAAATACTAGGGCGAATCAACAACCACAGAGCGTACCTTCGTTCAAAAAGACTAAAAAATTGTCAATTTAACATTTGTTTTCTAATTTAACATTCCACTTTTGGCTTTTTCAGACTAGCTATTCTGTGGAAAATTAAGAGAGAGGTTAAGGGCAAGAAGGAATTGAAACGCAAATAAAATATTAAATTTAATCTGCAACCAACCAGCTTACCTGAGTTCGAAGATGCACTAAAGTGACAAACGAACTTACTATTTTCCAACTTAATATTTCACTTTTGTATTCTCCAGGATAGCTGTATGTTTAAAAATAATGGAAAGGTAAAGGACAAATTGGTGTTACGACTACATCGAAACGCAGGTGATATATCAAGTTTAATTTCTGATGAAGGGACGCACTCGAGTTTGACATAGCACAACAGTGTAAAGTAAGGTATTTGTTTTCCTCTTTATCACAGTTGTTCTATATTTGCCTAGGCAACTTGGTTTAAGAAAATATGGATGGAAAATGGCATCAAATGAAATACTAGAGCGAATCAACAACCACAGAGCGTACCTTCGTTCAAAAAGACTAAAAAATTGTCAATTTAACATTTGTTTTCTAATTTAACATTCCACTTTTGGCTTTTTCAGACTAGCTATTCTGTGGAAAATTAAGAGAGAGGTTAAGGGCAAGAAGGAATTGAAACGCAAATAAAATATTAAATTTAATCTGCAACCAACCAGCTTACCTGAGTTCGAAGATGCACTAAAGTGACAAACGAACTTACTATTTTCCAACTTAATATTTCACTTTTGTATTCTCCAGGATAGCTGTATGTTTAAAAATAATGGAAAGGTAAAGGACAAATTGGTGTTACGACTACATCGAAACGCAGGTGATATATCAAGTTTAATTTCTGATGAAGGGACGCACTCGAGTTTGACATAGCACAACAGTGTAAAGTAAGGTATTTGTTTTCCTCTTTATCACAGTTGTTCTATATTTGCCTAGGCAACTTGCTTTAAGAAAATATGGATGGAAAATGGCATCAAATGAAATACTAGAGCGAATCAACAACCACAGAGCGTACCTTCGTTCAAAAAGACTTAAAAATTGTCAATTTAACATTTGTTTTCTAATTTAACATTCCACTTTTGGCTTTTTCAGACTAGCTATTCTGTGGAAAATTAAGAAAGAGGTTAAGGGCAATTAGGAATTGAAACGCAAATAAAATATTAAATTTAATCTGCAACCAACCAGCTTACCTAGTTCGAAGATGCACTAAAGTGACAAACGAACTTACTATTTTCCAACTTAATATTTCACTTTTGTATTCTCCAGGCTAGCTGTATGTTTAAAAATAATGGAAAGGTAAAGGACAAGGAGTTGCTGTAAGAAAACGGAAATACAAGTAAAATATTCGACCTAGCTCGATCTAAAGAGCGGCCCTAATTTCAAAAAGACTCAAAAATTTCAAGTAAATATTTGTTTTCTAATACAACATAAAACTGTTTTTTTCCAGACTAGCTGTTCGTTCGAAAATAATGAAAGGATAAAGGACAAATTGGTGTTACGACTACATCGAAACGCAGGTGATATATCAAGTTTAATTTCTAATGAAGGGACGCACTCGAGTTTGACATAGAACAACAGTGTAAAGTAAAGTATTTGTTTTCTTCTTTATCACAGTTGTTCTATATTTGCCTAGGCAACTTGTTTTAAGAAAATATGGAAGGAAAATGGCAACAAATGAAATACTAGGGCGAATCTACAACCACAGAGCGTACCTTCGTCCAAAAAAACTTAAAAATTGTCAATTTAACATTTGTTTTCTAATTTAACATTCCACTTTTGGCTTTTTCATACTAGCTATTCTGTGGAAAATTAAGAGAAAGGTTAAGGGCAATTAGGAATTGAAACGCAAATGAAATATTAAATTTAATCTGCAACCAACCAGCTTACCTGTGTTCGAAGATGCACTAAAGTGACAAACGAACTTACTATTTTCCAACTTAATATTTCACTTTTGTATTCTCCAGGATAGCTGTATGTTTAAAAATAATGGAAAGGTAAAGGACAAATTGGTGTTACGACTACATCGAAACGCAGGTGATATATCAAGTTTAATTTCTGATGAAGGGACGCACTCGAGTTTGACATAGCACAACAGTGTAAAGTAAGGTATTTGTTTTCCTCTTTATCACAGTTGTTCTATATTTGCCTAGGCAACTTGCTTTAAGAAAATATGGATGGAAAATGGCATCAAATGAAATACTAGAGCGAATCAACAACCACAGAGCGTACCTTCGTTCAAAAAGACTAAAAAATTGTCAATTTAACATTTGTTTTCTAATTTAACATTCCACTTTTGGCTTTTTCAGACTAGCTATTCTGTGGAAAATTAAGAGAGAGGTTAAGGGCAAGAAGGAATTGAAACGCAAATAAAATATTAAATTTAATCTGCAACCAACCAGCTTACCTGAGTTCGAAGATGCACTAAAGTGACAAACGAACTTACTATTTTCCAACTTAATATTTCACTTTTGTATTCTCCAGGATAGCTGTATGTTTAAAAATAATGGAAAGGTAAAGGACAAATTGGTGTTACGACTACATCGAAACGCAGGTGATATATCAAGTTTAATTTCTGATGAAGGGACGCACTCGAGTTTGACATAGCACAACAGTGTAAAGTAAGGTATTTGTTTTCCTCTTTATCACAGTTGTTCTATATTTGCCTAGGCAACTTGCTTTAAGAAAATATGGATGGAAAATGGCATCAAATGAAATACTAGAGCGAATCAACAACCACAGAGCGTACCTTCGTTCAAAAAGACTTAAAAATTGTCAATTTAACATTTGTTTTCTAATTTAACATTCCACTTTTGGCTTTTTCAGACTAGCTATTCTGTGGAAAATTAAGAAAGAGGTTAAGGGCAATTAGGAATTGAAACGCAAATAAAATATTAAATTTAATCTGCAACCAACCAGCTTACCTAGTTCGAAGATGCACTAAAGTGACAAACGAACTTACTATTTTCCAACTTAATATTTCACTTTTGTATTCTCCAGGCTAGCTGTATGTTTAAAAATAATGGAAAGGTAAAGGACAAGGAGTTGCTGTAAGAAAACGGAAATACAAGTAAAATATTCGACCTAGCTCGATCTAAAGAGCGGCCCTAATTTCAAAAAGACTCAAAAATTTCAAGTAAATATTTGTTTTCTAATACAACATGAAACTGTTTTTTTTCCAGACTAGCTGTTCGTTCGAAAATAATGAAAGGATAAAGGACAAATTGGTGTTACGACTACATCGAAACGCAGGTGATATATCAAGTTTAATTTCTAATGAAGGGACGCACTCGAGTTTGACATAGCACAACAGTGTAAAGTAAAGTATTTGTTTTCTTCTTTATCACAGTTGTTCTATATTTGCCTAGGCAACTTGTTTTAAGAAAATATGGAAGGAAAATGGCAACAAATGAAATACTAGGGCGAATCTACAACCACAGAGCGTACCTTCGTCCAAAAAAACTTAAAAATTGTCAATTTAACATTTGTTTTCTAATTTAACATTCCACTTTTGGCTTTTTCATACTAGCTATTCTGTGGAAAATTAAGAGAAAGGTTAAGGGCAATTAGGAATTGTAACGCAAATGAAATATTAAATTTAATCTGCAACCAACCAGCTTACCTGTGTTCGAAGATGCACTAAAGTGTCAAACGAACTTACTCTTTTCCAACTCAATATTTCACTTTTGTATTCTTCAGGCTAGCTGTATGTTGAAAAATAATGAAAAAGTAAAGGACAAGGAGTTTTTGTAAGGAAACGGAAATACAAGTAAAATATTCGACCTAGCTCGATCTAAAGAGCGGACCTAATTTTAAGAAGACTCAAAAATGTCAGGTAAATATTTGTTTTCTCAAACAACATGCAACTGTTTTTTTTCCAGACTAGCTGTTCGTTCGAAAATAATGAAAGGATAAAGGACAAATTGGTGTTACGACTACATCGAAACGCAGGTGATATATCAACTTTAATTTCTAATGAAGGGACGCACTCGAGTTTGACATAGCACAACAGTGTAAAGTAAGGTATTTGTTTTCCTCTTTATCACAGTTGTTCTATATTTGCCTAGGCAACTTGCTTTAAGAAAATATGGAAGGAAAATGGCAACAAATGAAATACTAGGGCGAATCTACAACCACAGAGCGTACCTTCGTCCAAAAAAACTTAAAAATTGTCAATTTAACATTTGTTTTCTAATTTAACATTCCACTTTTGGCTTTTAAATACTAGCTATTCTGTGGAAAATTAAGAGAAAGGTTAAGGGCAATTAGGAATTGAAACGCAAATGAAATATTAAATTTAATCTGCAACCAACCAGCTTACCTGTGTTCGAAGATGCACTAAAGTGTCAAACGAACTTACTATTTTCCAACTCAATATTTCACTTTTGTATTCTTCAGGCTAGCTGTATGTTGAAAAATAATGGAAAGGTAAAGGACAAGGAGTTTTTGTAAGGAAACGGAAATACAAGTAAAATATTCGACCTAGCTCGATCTAAAGAGCGGACCTAATTTTAAAAAGACTCAAAAATTTCAGGTAAATATTTGTTTTCTAATACTACATGAAACTGTTTTTTTTCCAGACTAGCTGTTTGTTCGAAAATAGTGAAAAGATAAAAAACAAATTGGTATTACGACTACATTGAAACGCAGGTGATATATCAAGTTTAATTTCTAATGAAGGGACGCACTCGAGTTTGACATAGCACAACAGTGTAAAGTAAGGTATTTGTTTTCTTCTTTATCACAGTTGTTCTATATTTGCCTAAGCAACTTGCTTTAAGAAAATATGGAAGGAAAATGACAACAAATGAAATACTACGGCGAATCTACAACCACAGAGCGTACCTTCGTTCAAAAAGACTTAAAAATTGTCAATTTAACATTTGTTTTCTAATTTAACATTCCACTTTTGGCTTTTTCAGACTAGCTATTCTGTGGAAAATTAAGAGAAAGGTAAAGGGCAATTAGGAATTGAAACGCAAATAAAATATTAAATTTAATCAGCAACCAACCAGCTTACCTGAGTTCCAAGATGCACTAAAGTGACAAACGAACTTACTATTTTCCAACTTAATATTTCACTTTTGTATTTTTCTGGTTAGCTGTATGTTGAAAAATAATGGAAAGGTAAAGAACAAGGAGTTGCTGTAAGGAACGGAAATACACGTAAAATCTTCGACCTAGCTCGATCTAAAGAGCGGCCCTAATTTCAAAAAAACTCCAAAATTTCAAGTAAATATTTGTTTTCTAATACAACATGAAACTGTTTTTATTTTTCCAAACTAGCTGTTGGTTCGAAAATAATGAAAAGATAAAGGACAAATTGGTGTTACGACTACATCGAAACGCAGGTGATATATCAAGTTTAATTTCTAATCAAGGAACGCACAGGAGTTTGACAGAGCACAACAGTGTAAAGTAAAGTATTTGTGTTCCTCTTTATCACAATTGTTCTATATTTGCCTAGGCAAATTGCTTAAAGAAAATATGGAAGGAAAATGGCAACAAATGAAATACTAGGGCGAATCTACAACCACAGAGCGTACCTTCGTTCAAAAAGACTTAAAAATTGTCAATTTAACATTCCACTTTTGGCTTTTTCAGACTAGCTATTCTGTGGAAAATTAAGAGAAAGGTAAAAGGCAATTAGAAATTAAAACGCAAATAAAATATTAAATTTAATCTGCAACCAATGAGCTTACCTAAATTCGAAGATGCACTAAAGTGACAAACAAACTTACTATTTTCCAACTTAATATTTCACTTTTTTTCAGGTTAGCTGTATGTTGAAAAATAATGGAAAGGTAAAGGACAAGGAGTTGCTGAAAGGAAACGGAAATACAAGTAAAATATTCGACCTAGCTCGATCTAAAGAGCGGACCTAATTTCAAAAAGACTCAAACAGTTCAAGTAAATATTTGTTTTCTAATACAACATGAAACTGTTTTTATTTTTCCAGACTAGCGGTTCGTTCGAAAATAATGAAAAGATAAAGGACAAATTGGTGTTACGACTACATCGAAACGCAGGTGATATATCAAGTTTAATTTCTATTCAAGAAACGTATCCGAGTTTGACAGAGCACAACAGTGTAAAGTAAAGTTTTTGTTTTCCTCTTTATCACAATTGTTCTATATTTGCCTAGGCAAGTTGCTTTAAGAAAATATGAAAGGAAAATTACAACAAATGAAATACTAAGGCGAATCTACAACCACAGAGCGTACCTTCGTTCAAAAAGGCAAAAAAATTGTCAACTAAACATTTGTTTTCTAATTTAACATTCCATTTTTGTCTTTTTCAGACTAACTATTCTATGGAAAATTAAGGGAAAGGTAAAGGGCAAGGAGGAATTAAAACGCAAGTAAATTATTAAATTTAATATCCAACCAACGAGCTTACCTGTGTTCGAAGAAGCACTGAAATGTCAAAAGAACTTACTATTTTCCAACTTAATATTTCACTTTTGTATTTTTCAGGTTAGCTGTATGTTCATTTAAAAAAATCATAACTCATTTTTAGGTTCGTTTGCAAACTCGTTTAAAATCATGAACGAATTTAATGATTCTCATATGGTTAAAGCTCCAAAAAGGAAAGAACGTCATAAAGCTAGTTATAAGGCAAATCTGAATGTTTATTATATATACTGCTTTGATCTCCCTTGATCTCCCTTGTCTGTTTGTTAGTTATTTTGGTTTAATTAATAAGTTAAATTAGAACAAATCACCACACAATTCTCAGGTTGATTTTTATACTGTGCTCACTTTGCCTGTCGGTAATTTAAGGCTAGTTAAAATAAAATGTATTAGCTGATGTACAAAATAAAATGGTTGAATGCCCCTTTCTTACTATTTTATTGAACTGCAATATTATTTAAGCTAGCTCTCGGCAAACACAAAACTGCTTATCTCAGGTTGGGTTCATAAATTCTCTATGTTCACAAATTAGTAGTTCATTTTAGATTATTCCTTCTTGCGTAGCTCATATACTCGGTTCTGGTAGAGAAAATTTACAATCTATCAGATAACACAAATACTTCGCCAGTACAACAGCGATTACATGAATGTTTAAAAAAATTGTGAAGTTAACCAGGAATCGTCAAGTAATTTGATTCAATTAGCGCTTGGCAACACAACATCCACTTCATTGTTACAGGAATGACGTAGATAGGACGCTATCCATTCTCTTGTTGCTGCTGCTAGGAAATCCGCCAATTTTACAAAATTTCAGTTTTTGGCTGCCGATCTTCAATCGCAGATGAGATTGGAAAACTTTTAATTTTATCGTGGCGGAAAATGCCACAAACACTTCCACAGCTGGGTAATGATGCGTATAATAAATTGCAACACTTTTAAAACTGGTAAACACTTTTATTCTCGTAAAAACATTAATTTTAAGAGAGTACAATTTCACCCAAGCTGTCTTAATTTATCATTTCAATTGTTCTCTAATTTTTTACAAAAAACGCATCACGTTGCTATGTTACACACAAATACACAAATGGAGTAAAGTTTGATTAGATAAATCTTAAATTAACATTTTCTTAAATCTTAATAAAATTGTCCTTTGCCTATAACTTTCATTGTTCCTTCCGTTACGCACACAAATGTTTTAAAATCACTGCTCTGCTTTTTCACTTTGTCTTATTAATGCACTGGAAACTGAGTTCAAATCTCCACACGTTGCTCGCTTTCTTTCTTTTCCGTTGCCTAATTTCGGGATTGCTCTTTGCAATTTTCTATTATCCTTTATTCCGATCTCATTTACCTTTCAGATTGCTTGCCATTCACTGACCTGTACTTTTATTAATAATTACGCTCATAACGCACATAACGAACCTTTTGTGTCAATTAGTTTTGTTTGGTCTGGCTTTAAATATGCTCACACCTATTTTATTTAATTATATTACTTTATTCAAACTCTCTGAAATATGCTTTGCTTATGCGTTGTTACGTGCAGAATGCGCCGCCGAATTTGAACGCTATTTTCCCGCGCGTTGCGCATTGGCGTCTGGCCGTGTCTTCTGGCGATAGCTTTTATCTGGAAAACCCATTGGCAGGCCGGGACTCGCTGCGTTCTTCTTCGCCAGCTTTCGAAGAGAAGAGTTCGCTAATAGTGCTATTCACTAGTTCGGGGATGCTTATTTAGGGCTATTTGGTTGATTTGGATATGTGGAGTTAGGAATGCCCTCACGTTGCGTGGATTGAAGCCCCCGAACATATTTAAGGACGTTGGTTTCCTTCGCTACGGCGGATGTATCGGTGTTAGCACACTCGAGCTGTTCTTTTCTGCGCCCAAAAACCATCTGGGGTGAGTAACTATTTTACGCTGGGAAGCCTGTCCGTGCGTGTTCTATTAGAACCTTTTGTTTTCCCTCTTACAGCAAGTCGTACTAAGCAACATTTCGTCATCGAGCCGTATTTGGCGCAAATTGCGTTTTCGCTCTGAAGTTGCTGGACCTGTTGGCCACGTGCAGCAAAGTTAGCGAGGCGATCTGTCGAGCCTCCACGGGCCCGCTTCTCCTTGTCGCCGGCGCACAGTTAGGGCACAAGAGGGTACCGTATTGTGGGGGTAATTAGCCCCGAGGTTTGGCCTTTCGACCCGTGGGAGCGGCGCTGTTATTGCCGGCCAAATTGGCCACCGACGACCGCGAAACCTTCTCTGCCGACGTCGAATTACGATCGTAGCGACGTCCAGAATCAGAGCTCCAAGTCTGTCGCGGCAAGCAGCTGGAGAAGTTGCCCATTTTAACATGTTGTAACCCCTATGTTCTGTCAAAACTGTAAGTACATTTAGTGCATGTAATATTTAATTAGGGCGGTCCTCATCTTTCATTTTATGCTAGATTTAAGTTAGTCAATGTAAAAGATATATATGTTGTATTATGCATGAAATTAAATGATTTTAAGTTATCTTTATAAGAGTTGTGTTAGCTACGGTTCGTTTGCCTTATTGAAGCTATCTTTCAGGAAGTATTGTGTATAGAGTTTACAATTTCTCCATAGTTCACCGGGGTGCAATTGTCGTACCTTCAAAAAAATTGTTGGCGCTCTGGGCTTTTTATATTTAATTAAAACTCTACCGATATTATTCTTGCTGTTATTCATCCCGCGGCCCTACTACCGATTGAGCCGGCGGCCGGCAAATTGCACCCAAGTGTACCTATTGTGTTATTTGATGCTGCGTTGAAAGTTTGCCCAGAATCTTAGATCTAAAAGGCCTAACAGCGTGCCTTTATCCGTTTAATTACTACTTCTCGCATCTCATTACCAATGCATTTATTACTTTTATTATTGTTTAAATTGCAATTTCATAAAATATTTTAACTTTATTGACTTGGTTAAATATTTTGCACTGCAAACAAAGCCAAGTTGTAGGCTTAAAACCATCTCATTACATAAAAGGGGAATTAGGTCAGCCAATTCATGGGTATCATTAAATTTCGTGATAGATGACCTGCATAAGTAGTTAAAGATGAATGCGGTTTATTTGTATTAAATCAAAACTATACGTATAAATCATTGAAATTCATGAGGTATAGTATTCCAACCAAAAATTGGAAAGTTATTTAAAATCCAGTACACCATGAAAAGTGTAAGTCATGTCTAAGTTGGTTTCATACAATCAGTAAATAATATTCTAAAGTCAATCAGCTTTCAAGTAGTGACAGTTCATCTGCAAACTGTACATGTAACTGCTTTGTTAAGACATTGTAACATTGTGC
The DNA here is from genome assembly GCA_940337035.1 of Agriotes lineatus. Classification (NCBI taxonomy): domain Eukaryota; kingdom Metazoa; phylum Arthropoda; class Insecta; order Coleoptera; family Elateridae; genus Agriotes; species Agriotes lineatus. The sequence goes on along the minus strand of CALNHX010001614.1, from coordinate 142,252 downwards.
ATGATTTAAGTAGGAACTAGTTGAGTTTTTAAAACCGTATAGTAGCATAGAAAATATTGAAAAACGTATATGTCTTCCAAACTTCCCAATGCATCTGTCAAATTTGAAGGTTACTGTCGAAGCGTCACTGAATGACAATCAAACAGTAATTTTATGAATTAAATTACGAAGTGACTTACTGTTCTCAATGCTGGCCTGATTTTAAATAGCTTTCCAATTTCTGGTTGGAATACTATACCTACCATCACAATATAGCACACCCTTGTCTTTGCATTAGTTCGTTTTTTTTTTTAGTAATAATTTACACTGACGTCACATGGATCATGATCCGTCACATGTGAAGTTACTTACTACGGCATAACCTAAATAATTATGTGGGGTGAAATAAAGATATAGCGGGTCTATATGTGAATGTTTCAGGGTGATATAGCATGGTTTTTTTCCTTTGTACTATAAACAAACAAAAGCATCAACAAATTTTGCCTCTTAAGGGCGGCCGATTCGAGCGACCAATAGAAAAGAATACACTCTATTGTCGCCACTGTCTCATATAAAGTTACTGTAACAAACTGTGTAACAAACTGTAGTTACCCTGTATATAATATGCAGGGACTCAGAACTCTAACAAACTGAGTAGTCAGGGAACTGCAAAAAAATTATTGTGGTGTCAGCACTGTCGTTTTTTATATTATTGGTTACAACAGGTGTTTTGGAAGTCTGCAAACTTTTGTGCCTGTGGAAAGCCACAATCGTCTTAAAAATTTGATAAATAGTTATTTGACTCCTGTATTTAGTCAGCAAGAAGCAGTATGAATGATTTTAACGGAATATTATCAGTCGTACACTTATGTTTTGATTTACATTTTAATTACACTTGTATGGTAGTTATGGGGCAACAGAAGTGCAAAAGCAATTAAAATTACACAGAAAATATTTTGCATGATAAATTTTCTGTGTAATTTTAATTGCTTTTGCACTTCTGTTTGTTTTATGTTCCAGAGTATAATCAGAAGTAATACTATAAGTACTTCGATATTATCAGGTTATATGTCGATAATTTGTTGCACAATAATAAAAGAGTGTCAGTTTGACAGGTTAAATAGTCCGACCGCGTCAGCGGGAGGATTATTCTGTCAAACTGACACGATTTGTTATTGTGCAAGAAGTTTGAGACGTATTACCTGTTCGAAGTACGCATTGTATTCGATTTGATTATTTTTTGAGTAAATCTTAATATTAGGAACAAATAAATATTTTATTGGCAGCTCGATTTGTTTGTATTAACCTAGCTGAAAGTCATCTCCATGAAAACAATATCAAGTTGACAAAAATTATGTATTGCGTTGCCTAGTGAAGTTACTATAGTATAATCGATTTTGTATAATCGAAATTATACAAGATAACTTAACTAAATCCAGCCTTCTGATTGGTTGAAATCTCTACGAATAAAATAAGCAACGTACATACATCAAACAAGTAGAGACACTCATTGCAAATGTTGAAATCTGTCTAGAGTGCCTGGGACAGTAACTCGAGGGGTATTTCTAAGCTGGACTATCAGATGGCAGCACAAAATTCTACCAATCAGAGCCAGTTACTATCTCTGCTACCCATATATGTTTTACTTACTATATTGCTAGCGGCTATGAGTGGGGAGGTCACGAAGGAAGTGAGACAGACAACCAACTCTTCAATGTATATGATGAGCTGTGCGCAAGCGCGTCGGCGTCGTCCGCGCGGTGGGGAAGTGGTCAAGTTTAAAATTCGCTTCTAAAAGCGGAGTTCGAATTCTCAGGCATGCGCACTAGACGCTTTATACTCAGAGTGGGACTATGTCGGCGCCGTAATGTTTTCGGCCGTTTCCAGGCCCTACTAGCAATATATGTATAATACATATATGCTGCTACCAATCATATGTGATTCGAGTCCCTGTATAATATTAATCTTACTATATACAGGGACTCTATATGTGATAAAGTAGTGGCGCCATCTGTTAGTACTTTCGGAAAGTACCCCCCCCCCCCAGGAGCCGTCCAAGGTCATCCAAAACGGTATTTTGACATCAAAGGAACCGACAGTGAGTGTCTCTACTTGTGTGATTTATGTACGCTGGTATAATCAACACAAATGCCAAGAAATCGACTGCGGCAACTTGGTAGCCGCAAATATGCGGATAACTCGCAAGGAACCGTACAGCAATGTTTACAAGATCGGTCTCTAAAACACAAAGGCGGCTTCATTGTACTACGGTATCCCAAGAAGTACGTTAAAAAAAAAATTAAAGGGTCGCTTTGATAAAAAACCGGGACGACAAATGATTTTTTCGCCAGAAGAAGAAACCATAGCGCTTGAACACATAAAAAAGTTTTCTGAATTTGGTTTTCCGATTTCAGAATTTGAGTTTGCGCTATATTATGAAAGCTTATTTGGACAGACAAGGAGTTCCAAACAAATGAAAATATGCCCGGATATGAGTGGGGAAAACTATTTTTAAAGCGACACCCTGACCTAACTACTAGAGTTTGTAGTAATATTAAGCTACAGTGCCTTTATATAGACAGTGGCGACAATACAACAATACCACACCCCCGCCGCCATATTTAGGCAAATTTCTAACGGGTGTTTATTTAAATCCGTAATCAGAGTCGACTGTGATACGTGTGATACGTGGCAGAACTGAAAACATTCGAGATTTGCAGGTTAAGATTTGCGTCAGTCTGTGTCAAACAACAAACAAACCTAACCTTTTAATCTCGAATTTGACGTAGACTGACAATACACTTCAGTACTGCCAAAAGTATAACACGTATCACAGGTGATTTAGCCTAAACATGGCGGCTAAAACCACGTGATCTAGGGGGCCAATTAAAAATAGGACACCCCATTCTCGCCACTGTCTTTATAAAGGCACTGTATATTACAGTGACTTTATATGAGACAGTGGCGACAATAGAGTGTATTCTTTTTTATTGGTTACTCGAATCGGCCGCCATTAAGAAGCAAAATTTGTTGATGCTTTTGTTTGTTTATACCAAATCGAGGTTAGCAGGATATATTTTGCGTCAGTTTGTGTCAAATTCGAGGTTAGCAGGTTAGATTTTGCGTCAGTTTGTGTCGAATTTGACATAGACTTACAGTGCCACCAACATATTATTTATACGTTGTATAACCATGACCATTCAAAAACGTTCAATTTATTAAAGTTAGTAGGCCATTGGCCGCCATTTTGTGGCAAGTTGTGCCTAGTGTCGCCACTGTCTTTATCAAGGCACTGTACTGTATATTAAGCGAGAGCGTGCTGCCATCGATGAAGCTACAATTGACTCTTATTTTGAGAATCTACAAAGAAGTGTTGCAGGTGTGCCTCCGGAAAACGTCTGGAATTGTAATGAGATGAATCTCACCGACGATCCGGGGTTTCAAAGGTCATTTGCAAAAAGGGCAGCAAATATGTGGAGCGTGTGATGAACTCTTCAAAATCGTCCACATCATTGATGCTCTGTGAATTAATGCCCACATACGTTGTTTACAAAGCGGACCATTTGTGGTCCACTTGGACGGTGAGGGGGGGGGGGAGTGTCGCTAAGGATTGTAAGTATAATAGATCAAAAAGCTGCTCGTTTGATGCCGCAATTTTCGAGAACTGGTTTTTCTTCGCCGTATTGCCTAGACTAAAGAAACAGGCCGGTGATAAAGTTCTCATTAGGGATAATTTGAGTTCCCACATTAAAACTTGTCAAGACAATCAAATTCGTTTTGTGTGCCACCCCCCTCATTCCACGCACCTTACTCAGCCGCTAGATGTAGCGTATTTTCATCCCATGAAGCTGGTTTGGAGACACATTTTTTGAGTTTGGAAACACACGCCCGATGGTCAGAAATTTGGAACTGTGCAAAAGGATAATTTTGTAAAATTGTTAAAACAGTTGTACACTGATGCGTTAGATTCAATAAGTCAGAACGTAATTTCAGGCTTTAGAAAGTGTGGAATTGTACCTACCACTTGACAAAAATCAACTCCTTCAACATCTCCCCAAGAAAGATGCACATCCAGATGTAATTGGTGAAGCATTTATGGAAGCATTAATTCAGAAAAGGTCTGAAGTTGCTAAACCGCAAGTTTAATAAAACGCCGCAAAAAACTGACCGTTCAACCAGGCAAAAGCATTTACGTTGATGATCTTGAGGAAGTCGCTGATGCTCCAGGACCATCTAATACACAAACAAAAACAACTGAAATAAAACGTGGTCGACCAAAAAAAAAAAAACCTACCGTCCGACTCCGATTCGTCTTCAGGTATGGGTAACTTCAGTGTTCATGATGACAGCGCTGAGGATGACGATACTGATTTCTTTGTTTCAACTACTAAATCTCCAGATGAAAATGATGATGATATGATTTCAGCTACTACTATATCAACTGCAAATTCTACTTCCACCACACCAAAAAGGGAATCAAATCTGTGGAAAGAAACCTTGACAGAAGGTGATTTTGTTGTCGTCAAATACAGTGGACAAGATTATCCAGGTCAAATTGTGAAGTTACCTTTAGAAGGTATTGTATGGAGAAATTAAATAAAAGTTGGAGATGGCCTCAAAAGAATGATGTTCTTAGTTATACCGATGGGGCCACAATTATATACAGAGAGATTTTCTTTACTACGAACAGGGCAGACGATATGTCGAATTTACAAATGCCGAGAATTTGACGTTGACAGTTCGCATATTTTGTCAGTAGCTAATATCTGCTGTCGTTTTTATCTTAAAATCGATAATTAGCAAGCAACGCAACAGTGCAAATTGTAAAATGGTATTATCAGGGTCCAACGGTCCGGGAAATTCAAAATTCTTTCACAATATTTGGAAATAGGTATTCTTCATCGTTTTAATGTTACATGGAGTTATTTCAAATTTTGAAAACTTTGGATGTGTTTCTCCCCAACAGCACAAAAGGCCTAATGTTCCCAACGATGACAGGAATTTAAAAGAGGTTTGTATTACCACTAATGACTATCCAGATTATTCATTTAAATAAATTGCAGAACTAGTAGATGTAACTGCGATATTCTTCCCGATGGCCATTTCAGAAGTATGGAATTTTGTTAAACTGTGATAGAAATGCCGAAAACTTCCGCTGGAAAGTCGTTTCCACTACAACTAACGATTTGAAGAACTGCGTTTAAAAATTAAAGGGATAGTTCAGCGTATTAGCATTAATGTGCGGAGTAGTTTCTATGATCGCTTAGGATATTGTTTAGCGCAACATGAGCTAATTTAGACTTCTTGAATTTTGTTGTTTGAAATAATAGCTATTTATGCAACAAGCGCTAAAAGTTGACGTTTATGCACGAAACATGAAAATTATGAAACGAAGCCGAAGCCTGAGTTTCATAACATGTCTCGTGCATAAACGACTTTTAGCGCGAGTTGCATACAATACTTTATCTACAACCTTAAATTTACTGTTATTAATCCATAAATATCGATTTAACAAAGGTTTGCATCTATGACAGTTAGAATTTATGTCATAATAAAGAGGCGCGCAGGTGAATGTTTGTGAAACCAATACTATCAAAGTCAGTCATAAAAGGTAATTATTAATAGTACTACACATCTGACTGTATTCATTACATAACGCTTTAATTATTTCAAAAACACTTTACCTCTAACGCAAGAAGTAACTAGAATAACTTTACAACTTCACTTCCAGTTCGAAATTGTAGTTTATAACCTCACTTCACTTTATACCACACATGCGCTAAAAGTAAACAGCTGATTTCTTTAAACACGCTAAATTATAAAACGTCACTTTTAGTGAAAAAAGCTAGTGCTAAAACGCCTACTTTTAGTAGTGGTCGTAGAAATAGTTTTAATTTTGTTTACCCTTCTTTTACTACTTCTTTTACTTGTTCGGTAGAAATTATTTCTTTCTTCAGAATGCGTTTTACTTTGTGAACTACCTTCTTTTACTTTACTGTTAATCTCTAAAAAAATCCTGTTTTTCAACTCTGAATTAATCACAAAATAACGCAGTACCTCATACATCCTATTCGTGACATAATGATTAATTAACAAAAATTACACGAGGCGTGGATGCCTCGTCTGCGTTGAACATTTACTTAAACAATCAACGCAGACGATCCGGGGATTAATATCAGAGTACCTTAGATCGACTGTCCGTCGGTCTTGGCGTCCTTTTAGGCAATCGTAAATTCGGCTTGATTTACTCGTGTTCGCAGTTCATGAATTTTCACTGTATAACAGCAATAAGATAACATGAACAAGAAAATAACACGTATTGCTTGTAAGAGTAAGAAAGAGATAAACATAGTAGCAAATATTCGAGTTGGCCTGACGCTTATTTTAATTATGACAGATGTCATCAAGCATGCCTACTAAAATATTTTTTTCGTATGGTTATCTCTTTCTTACTCAAGCATTCTATTTTGTTGTTCATGTTATCTCATTGCTGTTATAACGGGTGTCTTAAAAAGAATTACATCTAGTATGCTATAAACTTCCCATAATTCAATCTAAAATTTTACTTGAAATTGGCAAGACTGTAAGTCTATGTCAAATTCGGGGTTAGCAGGTTAAGTTTTGCGTAATTTTTGACACAAACTGAGGCAAAACATAACCTGCTTATTTCGAATTTGACATAGACTTCCAGTTTTACCAATTTCAAATAAAATTTTAGATTGCATTATGGGAAATTCATAGCATACCTACTAGATGTAATTCTTTTTAAGACACCCGGTATATAATTATGGCCCCATCAGTACATGGGAAGAAGTAATACAAAAACTAAATCCTCCAAGACACCTCAAGAGGGGAGTTTTGTTTGTCTCTGAGATCGACAATTTTACATAGGTACCTAAACTAGTACCTACTCAACTTTTATGTTTAAATGTGTTCTGCTGTAGTTTCAAAAATAATACATTTATTTGAAATCGGCAGTGAAGTACGCCGAAATCGTCATTAAAATACGAGAAATCGGCAGTGAAGTAATCCATTGTTTTACTTTTTGTAGGTGGCGAGGCGACAGATAAAAGTCAATCGACCGAACATAACCTACAGAAGTTGGTTAAAATGTTGTAGTTTCACGATTTCTCGTTTTCAAATAAAACATATAAGCCGTTCACGACCTTTTTGGGACAAAGTTGGCTATGATTTTTTCTCTTCATGTTGGACTAACTGATTCGATGATGTAGCGGATGCAACTTTTTTTTCTGTCAGTGTCTGTTCGACATTTTCTTGCCACCACATTGCCAGATTTATTATTTTAATATTCGTAAGAAAATAAATGATTTATCAAATGTGTAAAAATAATTTGAATTTCCATCAAAGGAAAAGTCAAAATGCCCAAAATAATTTTGCTACAACAAAAAATTTCCATTAAACGATGCTACTTCCAATTTAAAAAGGACAGACCAAATTTAAAAGAACGCGAGTCGATGTGGAGACTAGAGAATATCCGGCAACAATGTACCTATTCAGAAAATATAACCTTACACTGAAAACAACCTAACCTAACACAAAAAGTGTCAATTTCCATGAGGGAGTTTAGTTGCAACAAAGGTTCTGCCAACAAAATTACTAGATGGTCATAGCCTCACCTGACCCAAAAAGATCGTGAACGGCTTATAGTGTACACCTCGGCACTGAAGTTCCTCTTTATCCCTCATGTGGTTTATTTGCCTTGGCCCTACGGGCCTCGGCTACTGAATCCACATTTGTGATAAAAAGTTAAACTTCAGTGCCTTGGTATACAATAGTATATTTCAAACCAAGGTAAGAAAGTGCAGTCTTGCATACCGAGCGCAAAGTTTATAAACCGAGCCGAAGGCGAGGTTTGTAATTGCGCAAGGTATGCAAGAGCACTTTCTTAACGAAGTTTGAATACTATTTTTTTCCCAGCCGGCCTCAGTGGAGCAAAATTTGACACTATAAAAATAATTCAACAGACTGTTTAAAAGTTGTTAAAGGTGACAATATCCTGCAAAATATGCAGCATGTTTTCCGATTTTATGCTGTTCTCAAAATGTTTCTAAACAGTTTTATTCATAAGTAACTCTCAAAACTTAAAAATTTTGTCGTTAAAAAATCGCTTTACTATTTATACTTTTTGAGGTTATGTCCACTGAGGTCAAACTGTCAAAGCAGTTTTGGTTGGATTAAAAAATAAAGCGCGGGCGCCCACGGTGATTTTTAGCCTCTCCTGTCGTGAGTACGCATGCGCGAGATGTTAATTTAATTCCTTCGAATGAAGGTCCACTTAAGGTTTCGTACTTACAACTTACCTGCATCAAAAGGATGTGAACACTCAGAGAATGCATTCCTAATTCCTCGTATAAATAGACTGTAACACAAGTCATAAAGTCAATTATCCGTCAACTATCAATTAGTCCAGTCGTTGAAGGTTTTCCGCTCCGAATTCTTTGAACCTTGACCGATTGACGTGAAATTTGGTGAGTGGTTAGGGGATGGCTCAAGGAGCAAAAGTGACATAGCGCCGAGGTGCGCTTTTCCCTGAGAGTGGATGCCACCTCTTCTCGGGGGTGGAAATGTGTTCACTCAAAATAACCCCGGAAATGGATAGAGGGACAAATTATAAGTAAAAAATGTTCTATATAGTTTTTTCGATAGATCGATATTTTTCGAGCTATTCGCGATTGAAAACTTAGATTTTTCGTTACAAAAATGCATGTTTTTGGACGGTTTTTCGCGAATAAGTCGAAAACTTCGCATTCTATCAAATAAGTTGTAATAACCAAAAATGAAGCTTAGAAAACAGCAAATAGATTGGTTTTTTATTAATGCTCTAGGTCCAAAATAAAAGAAGTTATGGCTCGTTAAAGAAGATTTTTTTTACAACAACTTGGTTCGAAGTAATCAACGTTAATTAACGAAAAACCGATACGTTTTTCAGGAAAAACATATAGAACATTTTTTATAGTGATTGAAAAGACCTTTAAAATGAGCACTGTTAAAAGTCGATTGCAGTATAACTAAGCGAGTTACGATGCAAAAACGGTGGGCAACTCGAATTTTTGAAAAAAAAAAATGGGCGATAAAACCCCAGCCATTCCACTAGAATTGATATTGACCATTATCCCTTTACAAATTAACTTATTTTAGTATTACTTATGTAGTCCAAAAGTTTGGGCGGGTTAGAATGCGTATTTTACGAAAAACATATGATGAAAATGGAAAACGTATTTTTCAAATTTCTTAAAAAAATACCTTATTTTGAAAATACTTAAAACTAAAGAAAAAAAAACGTAAAAAATAATATAGTAAAAAAATGTGGATTTTTTCTTAACGAACATTTTAGTTTTTTGTTTATTTCTGTAGGAAAAAAAATAGCGGAGATATAAATGTTAGAAGTTTGCATTATAGTGCTCGCACCACCCCTCCCGAGCCCTTCAACCCTTTACTTTTTGAATATGCAAAATCTGAGCATGTTGAAAAACTTTTGGATTACATGAGTAATACTAAAATAAAGTAATTTGTAAAGGGATAATGGTCAATATCAATTCTGGTGGAATGGCTGGGGCTTTAGCTCTCATTTTTTTTCAAGAATTCGAGTGGCCCACCGTTTTTGCAACGTAACTCGCTCAGTTATAATGCAATCGGCTTTTAACAGTGCTCATTTTAATGGTCTTTTCAATCACTACAAAAAATGTTCTATAAGTTTTTCCCGAAAATGCATCGGTTTTTCGTTAATTAACGTTGATTACTTCTAACAAAGTTGTTGCAAAAAAAAATCTTCGAGCCATAACTTCTTCTATTTTGGACCTAGAGCATTCATAAAACAACCAATCTCTTTACTATTTTCTAAGATTCATTTTTAGTTATTGCAACTTATTTGATAGAATGCGAAGTTTTCGACTTATTCGCGAAAAACCGTCCAAAAACATGCATTTTTGTAACAACAAATCTAAGTTTTCAATCGCAAATAGCTCGAAAAATATCGATCTATCGAAAAAACTATATAGAACATTTTTTACTTATAATTTGTCCCTATATCCATTTCCGGGGTTATTTTGAGTGAACAATTTCCACCCCCGAGAAGGGGTGGCATCCACTCTCAGGGTAAAACCGCACATCGGCGCTATGTCACTTTTGCTCCTTGAGCCATCCCCTAACCACTCACCAAATTTCACGTGAATCGGTCAAGGTTCAAAGAATTCTGAGGTAATAGCATATTTTTACCTTCAACGACTGGACTACAATATGTCAGCGGTCAGAATCAGTACGCGTCAGCAGTCAGCTAACATGCGGTACAGTCTCTTCATAAAAATTGCATGATTTACTTTCTTACCTAGGTGAGAAAAACGAACTTTCTTACCTCAGATGAGGTGAGCAATGCCTACTATTCTAACCGGCTGGGAAAAAACTACTATTATTTGAAATCGGCAGTGAAGTACGCTGAAATCGTCATTAAAATACGAGACAGCGGCAGTGAAGTAATCCATTGTTTTACGACTTTTTTGTAGGGGGCGAGGCGACAGATAAACGTCAATCGACCGAACATAACCTACAAAAGTTGGTTAAATTTTTGTAATTTCACGATTTCTCGGTTTCAAATAAAACATAGGTTACACCTCGGCACTGAAGTTTTTTTTTATCCCTTATGTGGTTTATTTGCCTTGGCCCTACGGACCTCGGCAACTAAATCCACATTCGTGATAAAAAGTTAAACTTCAGTGCCTTGGTATACAAACTACTGTTTTTGTCATACATGTTGTGTTTTTTCTTTTACCAGTGTTTTTTTAGGAATAATTGGAAACATTTTATGGGCAAAATAATAAAATTGCCATTACCATTGGCTAACTTTGGCACCCATATTGAATATCATTCAGGATACAGCAAAAGTAAGTAGTGGGCTAAAGTAACCCCAAGTTGAGGCAAAATTGGCCCAATTTTTCAAAAAATAAAAACTCCCGTTTACAGGGCACTGATCTAGCTATATGGATACTCATGCATTTATTGGTGTTTGGTGAGAGAAAAAAAATGGCCTTGTTTGGCATTAAATTCAATAATTTGTGATTGCTTTATAGGCCAGTCGACAAGTACATTAATAGCGGGAGCAATTCCGGACAAGTTGGAATTAATTTTTATCTATGCTGTTGAGACTCAGAAAATATATATATTAATTTTGCACCCCTTTACAGGCCCGGATTTAACCGCCATGCTTAAAAAAAGGTCAAAATTTTTATATTTTTTCTAATATTACTAGTGAATATCTCGATTAGTAACAACTTTTGAGCAAAATACGTAGTTATCAAAATTAAAGAAGAGTAAATTCTCTACAAAAATGTTCCATGCATTTTTGTCATAGATTCGCTTGTTTCGAATTCATAGGCCTCGAAATATATAATTTTTTTCGAGCATTTGCCTTTTTTATTAGTGAAGTTCGATGAGATAAAAATTCCTTTTTCGTACTATATACGATTTCTATTACTCATGTAAAGAAATTATGTCGCTTACTTTGTACTCGCTTCCAGATTACCTAGAGGTAGAGTGCCCGGCGCGTTTTTTTAAGTGGTTTCCCCAAGCCCTAATCAAATGTCTTTTGAAGTTGACGGCTCATCAATTTGTTTGCCTTTTTGATGTTGGTGGTTGTTCAACATAATTCTCAATATCACCCTGACTTTCAACGTCTGTCTCATATTCCGGATTTGGTTCATAATCTTCGGAATGTTCTATTGATTGTTCTATATGGATATGCAAGTCCTCGTCGTCTAATTCGACCACGTCCACAGTATTTTAACAAGATTTGCCCTGGCAGAAACCACACATTACTGGGCAATGCAAACCTGCTTTGCAACAGCTATATGCTACTTTACAATCTTTGGGGCATTTACAAGAAATGAGTTTCAGTAATTCTTGGGAAGCTGCGTCTTGTACAGTGGGAATGGGCATTAACCCATTCTTCGAATTTTTCCATCTCCAGTCCAAAGCTGATTTTTCGTTTCCATACCATAGCTGAATTTGGTTGTAAGTACGGAACGAATGCGTCTTTGGTTGGTGGTAATAGTTCTAGATTTGGTAAACTTTTGTTAATAGATTGTATGAAACAGTGGTATCTATATTTGTTCCATGATGCACATGCACAGTTTTTTATGCATGCAGAAGAAGAAGAAATTGTTCTCACACTTTATGTATTTCCTCTGGGGACGCGTTTGGGTCTTTGAAAATTTGAACAGCCTTCTGTAAGTCTTTCTCTTTCTGCCTGTATAATGCGGAAACAGCATCACAGCCATTAAATGTGTGTGGAATAGTATATTGTATGTTAAGAGCTGAAAGTGCATTCTTGCCGCTTGCGCATGAATATTGCTGGTTGAGACTAAGTCGAAACCAGCAATCATGCAAAAGCGGCAAGCGCACTTTTAGCTCGAAACATGCATACTATTTTTTCGACGACTGAGCATATTATTAAAGGAAAATATCAAATTTCATTTTATCGCAAAAATTAATTGACAATCAAGTTAACATTACTCGCGCAGCCTATGACATGTGACGCGATTATTTCCACAAATGACTGACGTTGTCAAGGAAACATTCGGACGTGGCTACCTATTTTGTTCACGCGGAAACCCAAAACGCACGGCGAGCGGCAAAAAGATGAAAACGCACGATCAGCGGCAAATGTCAACTTTCTGTTGTCAAATGACAGTGAGAAAAATCTACTTTCGATGTCAGTCGTCGAAAAATAAAATGTTGTCCCTAATTGAAGAATCCAAATTTATATTATGGGGTGCATACATCCGGCTACCAGTCTTTCCCTTCCCTTGCTTCAGAAAATAAATGTTAGAGCGAGACTCATTCAAGGCGGTAAGAATTACCAATAAATCAGTGTCTTCCCCTATTATAATTACCGATTTGTAGTGATTTGATTCTTCAATTGCAGTGTTGACAATTAAGGTATCGGCATCTTCGGCAGCCTGCTTTACTCTGAAATATTATTTCGTTAATAGTTTACACATCATTGAGATTATTAGACATTTATTTCTCTCATTTGACAAGAATTTCTGGGATATAGTTGCTATCATTTTTTCATCAAAATGTATTTCCGCTTATGAACCAATCTTCAATCGGCGAAGTTGCTCAGCAGTTTTGGCGCTTTTTGGTGCAGCATCCTCTGGGTATCCATCGAAAACTATTACTGCATTCGTTGAGTAATGTCTTGTTACATACTCGACGTATTTATCCAAAATTGCACAATAAGATTCTTGTTGATCCCAGACAAGTTTGTGGAGTAGAAATTCCCCGTCTATCACATGAAGAGTATTATCAGAGTCTAATTGGTATTCAATGGGTACAAACGCATCGTATAGGATTGATTTTTTAGTTTTACGAATTCCTATCTAATCCAAGAGTGAAAGTGGATAAGGAACCAGTTCGTATTAAAAGTAATCTTCTGTTTCTCAGATCTTGTAGATGGACTTTTTCTAATTTCACCAGAGGCACTTGTACTGATCTTCTATGTTTAATTGCCATAGAAACTACATTGACAATCTATAAAAGCATGTGCATCATTTCAAGAATTCCTGCAAATGCCCTTAAAATATCCAGCTGTCGACGCCTATAACCTCGAAACAGGTAGTCGCACGTGAAAAATGTATAGAACTTTTCTGGTAGATAATTTATTCTCTTTCAATTTTGTTAACGGTGTATTTCACTCGAAAGTTGATAATAACCGAGATAGTTACAAATAATAAAAAAAAATTGTCGCGCTTTTCTTCAAGATGGCGACCAAATCCGGGATTTCGAAAGGGCGCAATTTTAAGAAGCATTTCTTAACACCAAATAAAACAAATTAAAATTAATTCCAGCTTGTCCGGAATTGCTCCCGCTAACAGCCATTTTAAACGACTTATCGGCTGGCCTATTAAAAAATTTGAAGTAAAAAACTGGGGCAAAGTAACCCCATTATACGGTAACACAAAAAATGTCAATTTCCATTAGGGAGTTTAGTTGCCACAGAGTTACTGCCAACAAAATTATTAGATGGTCAAAGCCTCACCCATATATTTTTATATCTGTATTGCTAGTAGGGTCTCGCAACGGCCGAAAACATTACGGCGCCGACATAGTCTTACTCTTAGTATTACGCGTCTCGTGCGCATGCGTGAGAATTTGAACTCTGCCTTTAGAAGGGAATTTTAAACTTGACCAATTCCTCACCGCGTGGACGATGCTTGCACACAGCTTACCAACAGTCTTTCTTATAGTGCTGTTGTTATTTGTGTTATAAGCTGCGTGTAATTACACCTACGTGCAGATCTTACAACTGTTTGGTACTTATACATCTTTTTCCACGCTCGCGGAAATCCACGGCGCGCGTATGAAAAGTAACGTCGGCAACACCGCAATTTAATAATAATCGCGCGTGCATAGCGAGCTAATGCTACTGTCGCATGTTTGAATTTAAACCAAACGTCAAATTTGAAGTTATTTTCAATTGTATTTAGTTTCTGTCTATGTTATTGTAGTTTATCTCAATAAAGGTAAGATTATTATTAAATTTTGTTAAAACTGTTTATTCCAAAGAACCAAATAATTATTTTTAAAAAAGGGTAAGTATAGTTTAAGCATTTGTAGAAATGTCTTTTATTTTAAGATGGCTTCAAAAAGGAAAAGAAGTGAAAATAGGACGGAGGACGAAAAGAATTTGTTGGTAGATACAATGAGAGATCATTAAAAAATTTTAGAAAACAAAACTGTTGATTCGAGGATGATTAAAAAAAACAAATTGCGTGGAAAGAGGTCGAGGAACAGTTTTGTTTAAATGGAAAGCATCGGGAGTTGGCCCAAATTAAAGAGCAATGGAGGCGAATGAAGAGGGAAGCCAGAACAAGAATTAACCATCAAAAAAAGAAATTCACGAAAACAGGTGGAGGATCACCATCTTCAAACGAACAGCACGATATTGATTATGTAATTAGGGATATGGTGCCATACGAATTTGAAGATGACGTCAGCGAATTTGATAGCGATAAGAAATAAAATGCGTCTCAAACTCAAACATCCGCAACTGCGAATGTACACTTAGATGAAGATGACATGAAAATTTTGGATCCTACAACTGGCGAGTTCGAAGAGGTTTCAGTAGTTAAAGAACATCCAATGCCAACTACATCTCTAACATCGGCTGCAGAAAAGAAAAAGAAAAAGATTACTGCCTATGAAGTAGAAAATTAAAAAAATTATCAAAAAAAAAGGAAGAATTTCAAATGAAAAACCAAAAAGAACTACATAATTTAAGAATGGATTATGAGAAGCTAATTTACGAGCAAAAGTTAACGTACGAAAAAGATATTTACGAACTAAAAATCGCTTGTAGAAAAGCAAAGTTACTTTTCTGGCAGAAACAACTGCAGAATATCGGCGAACAAACAGTATTAACTTTTTAATTTGATTAATTTCGTAAATACGTACTGTTGACATAAACTGCAGCATTGTCCCCTCCAGGAGTTTTAATTCTTATATGAGTACAATCAATTGCACCCACTATACCTGGCATTCTTGCTACTCTAAAAAAACCTTCTTTGATAACTCTAATTTCTTGTGCTGTTTGAGGAAAACGTACATATTCGTTGCGATGTCTTGCTAATGCACGAACTACATTGTGAACTATTCTGGACAGTGTTTGCTGGGAAAAACCATGTAAATCAGCTACATCCTGTTGGTAAGCTAATTTAGCAAAGTATCTTATGGTAGCCATTACCTGTATTTCAACAGATATGGGAATTCCTTTTCTTGTCTCTGGAATATGCAAATCATTTTCCACAATTCTTATCACTCCCCGGGCTACGGCTTTCGACATTTTATAAACCTTTCGGAATTTATTTTCAGTGTATTTATAAAAATGATTGCTTCTATGTAAATAAATTTTTCTCCTCCTTTCTCTGCGACTCAAAACCATTTCTATCCTTTCAACCTGTACCTCGTGAAAATTGTCCAAATCCATGTTTTTAGTTTAATGTTGTTTCAACACGTTTAACCCATGAAATAAGTAAGGTACTAAGGTTTATCTGAAAATTCAGGCTTGTCAGCACTAGGTACTAAAAATAAAAAATTCCAAATATGTATACCGTAAAATTACATTCACTAACCCTCCAAAATTATAATAATGCAATTACAGCAGAATATAATTAAAAGTACAGTGGAACCACACTCGCTAAAGCTTTGGTTTCCTAAAAAAGCGGTGCCGTTATATAGCGGCCGTAAGATGTCGTTATGCGGCGGCGTCTTTATGCGGCCGTCTTAAACGGTGACGAAGCTATGGTTTCCTAGCGTCAGTTTTCACTCAAGTGGTGTGACGTACAGTCGTAGAAAATGGACGATCTAGACCAGGGATGAGCAACCTTTTCTACAACGAGCCAGCTACAAACTTAAAAATGTTGTGCGGGCCGCATGTAAGAAACTTATGATAATACAAACACTGAATGATGAACTCAAATGATCTCTTTATTAATAAAAATACACCTAGTATAAAAATAAACAAAAATAAAACACTCATTAATAGAAATACTATTAAAAAGACGGCGAAATATATATGTGGAAAAAGATAATTTAATGAGAAATAGGGTACAATGAGGCTGCGGGACACTGTAGGAATTTTTAAAAGTCAAAATGTAAAATCTTTGAAGGGTCGTACAAGAAAGTGTGGTAGGCCGCAAGCGGCCCGCGGGCCGCGGGTTGTTCATCCCTGATCTAGACCTAGCATTATTAGTATATTTGGAAGATAGGAGTAATCAGAAAACGAAAACCATCGTTTGTGAGTCGCCATCTGCACTGCGATGACGAAAAATTCAGACAATACTTTCGCCAGTATTGTTTGATTATGTACTGAATCGCATAAGAAATGACTTACCTTCTAAACCATATAATAGACACAAAAAGCCTATATGTCCAGAAGAAAAGTTACGTATACGTGTAAGGTAAGTACACTGAATTACACACAATGTGATGTCTTTTTAGCTAGAACATACAGTGTCCGCCAAAAAGTCGGCATATGGAAAAAATTCTTATTTTTGAATTTTCAAAAAAACTTTTTACGTCAATACTTTTTGCTTGTCTAAAAACCTATTTAGCCCCTATCATATATACCGAAGGATTTTTACTTGTTTAGAAAATGAAGTTTTTCGAAATTCTCAAAATCCAAAGTGTTATTTTTCGGAAATTAAGTAAGATTTCTATGAGATTTTTTAAAGTGTGTTATTTTTAGCTAACTGAACAATCTCAAGGCCAGAAAACACCTATTTTTTGAAAATAATTTAAATATTATAAAACTACATTCGCCGCTATACACTAGACACACCGTCAAAAAACATTGCTGAACTGTTTCTACCGTACTGGCCCACCGCTTCAAATGAGACGGCACCGCTCTATTACGTTCGGTCTGCGCTACCGCCCTTTTAGAAACCACTTCGCTTATTATACACGACACCGTTTTCCGTGACGTCACCCACCGTATTTTTACGGCCGTTAAATGACGGCACCGCTTCCTAGGAAACCCAAGCTTAAACGCAATTCGAATGGCGTGGAACTTTTTGACATAAGTTGCTGCTTGCACGGACATTACATGCATCTATAAGTATGATAATTTTACACGCACCGCATAGCGCAAGTTACGCGCGTGTAAAATTTCTATAAGTAAGACTGCAAGTGTGTAAAAGAGTTGGTTGTCTGTCTCACTTACGCTGTGATCTCCCCACTTACACGCACTAGCAATATAGTACTATTAAATATATGGCCTCACCTGACCGTAGGGTAGTCAACCGTCCTTTATTTCAAAGGACAGTCCTTTATTTCAAAATAAAGTCCTTTGTCCTTCAATAAGGTGTCAAAGGACTGTAAATGTCCTTTAAAACCAAACACTTTATCAGGCCCTTAAAAAACCAATATTCAAAATAAAAACATGTTCCAATTAACGCTTAAATGTATTATTCCTCTTATTTCTACGTTTCTAAAGAGTAAAACATTTGGAAATGCCAAACTTTTACTGTTTAGGATTGGCAATGGTTAGCAATCAATTAACTGAAAAGAGAGCATGTATTTTCTGGTTATGAAGCTTGTAAAGTAATAAAGTCAAAATATATCCGAAAGAGACAGAAAATTAAAAAAATGCCTTTAAAGTTCCTAGACGTTTCAATAAATTACTTAAAGAAATGGTTTAAGTTTGATAACGATAACTGGTTCTTTCTTATATCCTGTTTATCGTTAGAAGAAAATAAATGTCCAGCATTTAATGATTTGGTTCAAATAATTTTATTTATTTATTTATTTAACATACAGGCGCATCAACCACTAAGGTTATTACCGCCGGAACAATCAACAACACTCTACTAAATATTATTAGCTAAGCCAAGCTCAGACAGATACATTATTAAGTTCTTTAAATTACAGTTCTCCCCCAAAATTTCACACAATAACAGCGGTAAGTTGTAAGACTGTCTAACTGGTGTTAGTCTTGGGCAGTCCACTAGAATATGTTTCACGGATAACTTTGTTTGACAAGTTTCACATTTTGGTTCTTCTTCACGATTTAATAAATAACAGTGTGAGAATTTCGTATGACCTATGCGTAATCGTGATAGAAAAATGTGGTCTCGGCGGCACTTTGGTACACTTTCACCTCGAAAAGTTTGTTAGTAGTTGCCTCGTTCCACCTATTTTGCCACTCGCGAATCACTTTTTCTTTAATAAATCCTTTAAGATCTTCTGATGTCGCTCTTGTCATTGCTCTAGCTGCCGGATTCGTAATTGCTTCTCTTGCACCTTCGTCCGCTTTTTCGTTGCCTGCTATTCCAATATGGGAGGAGACCCATAAAAATTTCACGAGTTTGTTGGATGCCTGCATGCTATGTAGTTCTTGCTTGATTAGAAGGAGAACGGGATGTTTTGTGTAAATATGTTGCAGACTTAGTATGGAGCTGAGGGAGTCGGTGACTACGATAAACTTTCGGTGGTTCTGTTGCCTTGCATATACGAGAGCTTGAAATATTGCGTAGAGTTCCCCTGTGTATGAACTACTGCATTTTGGTAAACGGAAAATCAGGATTGATTCTGGTGTTGCAACTGCTGATCCTACTCCTTCTTCCGTTTTGGATGCGTCAGTTTATAACGCCATATAATTAGGATTATTGGCCATAATTTCGTGAAAGTGGTTAACTATTAGGTCAGGGTTTGTGTCTGTTTTCTTGAAGCGTGTAAGGTTTAAATTACATGCCGGGATGTTTACTATCCAAGGAGGAGGCGAGGATGTGGTTATTAGCAGAGTGGCAGGGAAAGAATCTTGCAGGTCTGTCAGATATCTGTTTATTCATTCATGCAATGGGAGTGTTCCTGCTCTTCTTCCATATAGGTTTCTATATCGGGTTGAGAATACGTTTTTGTATGTTGGGTTGTCTGTATTTGAAGATATGGCCGAGGCATATGAAAGACTTAACATTTGTCTTAGATAGCTTACAGGCGGTTCGCCCGCTTCGCAATATAAGCTTTCGACAGGGCTAGTGCAAAATGCTCCCAGTATTATACGTAATGCTGTGTTGTGAAGAGAGTCTAGAGATTTGAGTGGTGATTTCTTCGCTGATGAGTAGGCTATGGATCCATAGTCAATCTTGGATCTTATCAGGGAACGATATAAACTTAAGAGCGTTACTGAATCTGCTCCCCTTTTGTTTGATAGGATTCTTAGTAAGTTTAAACCCCTTTGGCAAGATATTTTCAGGTTCCTAACATGAGGTTTCCAAGTTAGTCGACAGTCAAATATCATTCCCAAAAATTTGATGTTGTCCACAAATTCTAGGTTTTCTTCACATAAAGTTAAAATTGGAGGAACTCCTTCAGTGTTTCTAGAAAAAAGCATGCATTTAGTTTTTTGGGTTGAAAATTGAAAACCGGTAATAGTTGCCCAATTCTCCAAGCTGCTTAAATTATCTTGTAAAAGTGACGTCATGGTCTGTATGTTTTTACCTTTGATATATAAGATCATATCATCAGCATATAATTGACTTTTGACAGGTAATTTGATATTCTCTACGATATCATTAATTGCCGCAAGAAATAATGTTACACTGAGTACAGACCCTTGCGGCGTTCCATTCTGTTGAACTGCCATCTGAAAATAACATCCGTTTACCCTTACTCGAAAATTTCTAGTGCTTAAAAAATTGTTAATGAATGCGAGCATGTTCCCTTGAATTTGCCATGACTGGAGTTTTTTCAGTATTTTATGGCGCCATGCGGTGTCGTATGCCCTTTTTATGTCAAAAAATATAGCAATGCAGTTTTGCTTATTCACAAAAGCTTCCTGTACATCCGTTTCTAGGTTTATGATGTTATCATTTGTAGACCTATGTTTCCTGAAGCCACTTTGTTCTTTCGCTAGAAATTTGTAGGTTTCTAAGAACCAGACTAGTCTATTGTTGATAATTTTCTCCAGGAGTTTACACATGGTGCAGGTTAACGAGATTGGCCTATATGATTCTGGGTCAGTCTTAGATTTATTGGGCTTCAAAATCTGGATAACTATTGCTTCGGTCCAAAGTTGGGGAAATTTTCTTTGTAACCATATAATATTATAGATGTTAAGAAGGTATTCCTTTGCAGTTTCTGGTAACTTCTTAAGGAATATTGCTGGGATATCATCCGGACCTGCACTGGAATTTTTCAGGTCCGCAAGTACTTCGCTGAGCTCTGCATTGGTTATGGGTAGATTTAAAGCAGAATATTCGTCTCCTATGATATGTGGATTATCAGATTCCTCCTTAAGTTTATGTTCCATGAAAGCAATGTTGTAGTTGGTGTTGAAATATTTTTCGTAGGTCTTAGCAAAGGTTTGCGCTATCTCCTTATTGGATGATATAACCTTGTTTTCACGTATCAACGAGTTTACGGCATTGTAAGTGTTGGCTCCGGCTATTTTCCTTACTTTATTCCATACTTCGGTCACTGATGTGGATGAATTGATGTTGCTAACATAATTTACCCAAGAGTCTCTCTTGCTTTCCCTGATCGTGTATCTTGCTTTGGCTCTTAGTTTTTTAACAATTAGTAGATCTTCAACTGTTTTGTGTTTTTTAAATTTGTTGAATGCTTGTTTACTTAGTTTTATAGCCTCTTTGCAGTCCTTGTTCCACCACGGTACTGCTGTATGTTTAGATATGAGATGTTTTTCCAATGGCATGTTCAGCAGCGTAGTTTATTGTATGAATAAAATTATTTAAATTTCTGTCGATAGCTTCATTGTTGTCCAATGTTTGCAGGTTGACCTCTATTATGTTAGCAAACATTGTCCAGTTAGCGTTAGTTATTCGCCATTTGGTGAGTGGCTTGGAATTGTCCGGTATGTCTCGATTGTTCGTGATTTTTATTGGGAAGTGGTCACTACCATATAAGTCAGGGAGAATTTCCCAATTAGTCCAATAAGCAAGGGTTTTTTCCAGGAAAATGTAGAAGTTATTTTCTCAACGGTTCTATATGTTTCTTGGGGCGCTAAATCCGAATCTGAGGTTTGCCACCTCACCAGACGTCGGCTTCACAACGAAAATTGCAAAAAACCTCAATTTTTCGGCACTATTTTGAGTTTTTTGACAATAACTCGTAAACCAAGGGTTTTTCGATTATACAAACCCTATAGCAAATTAAACTAGACTAATTTCCTTAAAATGCATATAATAACTCTAAAGTTTGGAAAATCCATAACGCCATTTTTTAACTCTTCGCTAATAAAGTCGAAACGCTATTCTAGAATGTCGTCACGTTTTCTTTTTAGTCCTCTCCAGGCAGTGGACTGCTCAATCTCTTGGTGGATGGGCGCCGGTCTCTCCACTGTGGAAAAATATTATAATGACAATTTGATAAGGAAAGGTTCAGTTTATAATTTATAGTGAAAAGGTACTAGATTAGAATTACTGTAATAATATGAATTACCTTCTATCTTCTCAGGTGAGACGTTTTGATCGTCATCACTCAACAGTATTTCTACATTAGAGCACCTTCCTTCGCACTCTAAACAAAGTCTTGAGCAGTATAACCCAACCCTTTTGCAGCCGCAATTGCCCTTGCAGCCCTTCTGGCACTTGCAAGCAATGAGTTTCAAAAGCTTCTCAGGGGCTAGGGGCTCAAGGGTCGTGATGGGAACCAAGTTGCCTTTGATGACTTTCCATCCCCACTGCTCGGGTGGTAGAATATTCCCCAGCCACTGCTGTACTTGGTGAAACGCCCTGTAACTGTGTTGCTGAGTTGCAGCTTTAGTGGGTGGGATGGATGCTACATTTCCACTAACTTTGAATGCTGACGACACATACTCTTTGTACCGCAGTTTATTGATTGAAGTGGTGCGATAATCTCCACCATATAGGGCCACCAGAAATTTTTCCCCTGCCTCCGAAATTTGCTGTGATGTGGCAAGAGGGTTTCTGAAACGTCGGATGTAGACTGGGAGGTCAGGATGCCTTGTAAGGGTTTTCAGGAACTTGGCTTTCCCTTGCTTGAAAATAGCAGAGGTAGAGTCACAACCACTGACGGCATGTATAAATAGCATATGTTCTGCCAGCATTTTGTCGATGGAGCTTGGAGGATGGTAAACAGATGGAAGAGCTTTACCTTTAACTGGCTTTAGAAAATATACATTAGGAGACGTCAGGGTTCCAGTCATAATAACCAGGAGGTCTATATCCTCACCAACCACTACAACAGTTTCATGCTCTGCGGCAAGGGATTGGGCTGTTTGCACAATCAGAGTGTCTGCATCTTCACTTGCTTGCTTCGTGTCGATTTGGGCTGCACTGAATTTCTGTAGAAGCATGTTAATGAATCTGCTTTTGTTGTAGGTATTAGACAGAAATTTCTCCTGGGGGACTGTGAGCATCATTTTGTCATTGAATTGGATGTCAACTGACTGCTTTTTGGATCTTCTCATGCGCTCCATTTGTTTAGTGCCTTTCTGTGCATCAAAGTAGCCATCGAAGACAACTACTGCAGATGCCATATATTTTTTCTGGACATATTCAACGTAATTGTCACAAATTTGTCCGAATGTCTTGTTTTGTGGCCACACAACTCTGTGCAGGAGGAAACCCCCATCAACCACGTATTGTGGAAAGTTGTCCAATATAGATGTATCAGGTTCTGCTCGTAAAGCCTTGTACAGTGACGATTTTGTCCCTTTCCTCATAAGACCACCTTTCTGTTCATTAAATAGAGCAAGTGGAAACGGGCTCAGTTCGTGTGTCAGGTACTCCTCGAGTTCCTCGTTTGACCCTTTAACAATACTCATGCGTCGAAACAGGGTGGTTGGATTAACAACTACAGGTTGATCATGAACCACAATTGAAAATTTTATGGTGGCAAGAGATAGCACCCTATCGTTACGCTTAAACTTAACTGACTGGAAATTGTTACCAACAATTGCCAACATTTTGTCAATAAGCTTGACTCCTTCCTCCTTGGACAAGTGGCAGTTTATTTTCTCATCACCCACGATCCCTGTGCTTAAGGAAATTAGCTCAGCTGTCTTGGGAAAGGGTGGGTGTTGGTGGAACCACTCCATCATTTTGTCTGCATCTCTGTTGTCTCGGTTTTGTGAAGATTCTCGAGTATCTACATGTTGTTCCGAAGATGCAAAATCTATACCGCTGAATCTTTCTACAGCATCACAGATCTTTCTGTGCGTTGTTATTCCCAAAGTCCATCTGACAGAATAGCGTCACTGGTACCACGACCTCCAGTGAGCCCGCCAGAAGATTTCATATGCTTCATGAGCTCTTGCTCTATGCACCTATCACTCCATGTTCCGCAACGAAACTTATTGCTTCGCCGAATAGTGAATCCACCTTGCAAAGTGAAAGCTTTAAATTCATCGGGAGGCGTAGTGTATTGTAGCTCCACCATATCCTGTAAATACAGGTGACAGCACTTTGCATACAGAAAGTGCCCACTGGAATGAAAAAAGGGAAGCATGTCATGAATGGTTTCCAGGTGTAGAACCCAATTACCTGTTCTCTCTGCATCTATGAAAGTTAAAATGAGTGTGACCATCTGGAAGTATTGACTCCACAACTTGGCAGTGGGCCCTAGGTCTGCAAATTGTTCAAGCTTATCCTTGAATTTCAAAGGAAGTTCCTTAACACAATCTTTCTCATGTGCGTTTAGAATCTGCGATCAGTCAGAGCTATACAAAATTGGTTCAATTTCAGATCGAAATGAGGCAGGAAAATCAATGGCTTCTAGTATTATTGAGGCTAGAGTCCTGTGAGCTAGCATGTGTGCTCTAACCGCTCTTGCATAGGCGTGACCTGTCATAAGTTTTTCGGTGCTAATGGCAGCGTAAATAAGGTTGAAAAGTTCCGATAGACCACTACCTTCCATTATGAAACCCACAGCCCCCATGAATGACATTAATAAATGAAATCCACCCAGGCGTACAACCACATGTTGCAGTTCAGGGTCTCCCTGATGACTTGCAATTACTTCCCTTGCCTTCAGGTAGAGCGGCTGATCGAAGGTGATGAAAGTGGTTTGTTGGTTTAATGATTTTGTTTTTTCAACACTACTTAGTAAAGCAGTGTAGACCGTGTTATAGTCACTTGGTGGTGAATTGATGAATGGCTGGCAATCAATATATGTGATGTAGTGTGGTTTGTGCCTTGTTACGTCTTCCATAAACTCATTCCACCCACCAATGCCCAAGAGGTTCAAATGTTTTCCGTAGAGCCACAGCAAATGTGGTGCAGAGGGGGTGACTAAACTTTTGTGAATGAACTTCGGACTAAGAGAATTGATCTGAACAGCAGCTAAGCCTGCACCTGTCTTCTCAAAAACTTTTACTGGAACAGTTCCTACACGTCCAACAATTTCTGCTGAAGGTATGTCCTTTAACCGATCTATATGTAGATCCGGGGCAACAGCTGACTTTGGAGTAACACAAATTATGCCACCCATGGAATGGAATGTGTTGTGACCATCAATAGTTCTGATGTTAAAGTCAGCGTTATCGTAGACCAGTTGACAAAGTGCTTGTTCATTAAGAGCTAAAGGTGGTTGCAACATTGAGGACATTTCAAGACGTACGACTTCGGTGTACGATGAACAAAATCCCAAAGAACTCAGCACGTCGATCAACCTTCGTGATCTGTACTTTCTGTACAAAAATGTTGCAACGGCCACTTGCAGAGGAGATATATATGATTTTGGCCTTATGGCTGTAAGTAGACAGTCGGCTATAACAAGAGATTTCTTCTTCCATTTTTCAAAATTTCCTTTTTTCTTGCTGATTACTACAGAATCTGTAAACACTCGAATTGATTCTGGAATTAGTTCGTGAACATTGTCTGTAAAGTTATCTGGTGGAGGGTACTGTGTCAAATTGTACACTTGAGATCGTGCATCTTCAACAATAATAGCTGCTGCTGTTTTAACAATTCTTAGCCTTTGCTCTTTCTCTGGCAACCTCTCCAGATACCAAGCATCAGAAATAATTTTGTTACCTGTAGCCTTGAAACACATAATATAAGGCATATTGGCTGTTACAAGTATGTCGTTGCCATATTTCTCAAGGAGGCGCTGTTTTATTGTTCTTGGATGAGGACGAAAATCACCTTCAATCTCATTCATTAGTTCCTCTATTGTAAACTGGCATTCTTCAGAACTGTCTTCAATATATGTGAAAATAGATTGCAATACTCCATCCACATCATCTCTAGGTCTACCTTGTGTTTTTGTCTGGCGTTTGGGGAGGTATAACTGTTTCATACATAAGAAATGGTATTGAGCATCAGCAGCTGCTATATCATGCACTGAACGTATACGATGTAAAATAGTATTTGAAGTTTCATCATTTCGATCTTTCAGCAATCTATTTATGTTTTTGGCTACAGTATATTGAGTCACAGGGTACACAGGATTGCGGTATTGTGGTGGCTTTTTAATTTGTTTGTTTGAATAATCTGGTGGCACTTCCTCCCCACATATAAAACAGTGGGTTTTGAATGAAAATAGAGCCATATTCGAACGAAGTGCAGGTAAATCCTTACATTCTCTATTCCTCTTACGGGCAGCATTAATAAATTTTTCATTAGTGTAGCTCTTCCTACATTTTTCGTGGACCTTAATCTCTTAATCAATCTTACATCTTTTAAACAACACTATCTTTCCATCCTCTCATTTCAGTTTTTTTGTCTTTTTCATTACGAAGCCGACGCCTGGCGAGGTGGCAAACCTCATATTTGGATTCAGCGCCCCCAAAAACATATAGAACCGTTGAGAAAAAAACTTCTACATTTTTTTCCTGGAAAGGGCGTTTCTGAACCTTTGATGATTCGACTAAATCCCAATTCACTGATAATGCTGGGTCACATAAGCTTAAGTCTATTGTTGAAAATTCGCCGGTGAAAGAATTGCATCTTGTTTTCCCGCCGTTATTTAGTAAAAGTAAGTTAGTCTGTTGAATAACGTCGGCTTCCCCATATTATATTATGTCCGTTAAAATCTCCAACAATAATGCGTGGTATCGGAATTTGGTTAATGAGTGCTGCTAAGACTCGACTACTAATCTCTTGGTTGGGCGGGATATACAAACTGCATATATGAATTTTATTAGGAATATGAGCTGCCACTGTAATCGCTTCAAGATCAGTATTAACTAGGAATTCCTGTGCTTCGATGTTGTTTTTAACAAAAATAGCTACTCCGCCACTTGCTGTTTCTGGATTGTTTCTATTACGAGAGAAACATTTGTAGTGCTTAAGACCGTGTGTTTTATTATTCCGGAAGTGAGTTTCTTGGAGACAGATAACGCTAGGTTTTTGGTCGTATATGAGTAAATTTAACATTTCTAAGTGTGAATAATATCCGTTAATGTTCCACTGTACAATTTGGTTTTTAGTAGCCATTGGAAATATAAACAGCATGCAATGGTATACTATGTTAAAGCAGTCTTAGTACGTGTCTTGGGATGAGTCACTTTCTAACTCTAGTGGTTGTATGTCGAGATGGTTCAATAATTTCTTCCTCAGTTTTGTGCAACGAGTTTTAATACTTCTTTCGGTAAAGTGAGGATATATTTTCTGTAGCATTACTATTAGTGCTTGAAGATTCTCCGTGTAATTAAATACAATATTTATGGGTTCTGCAGCACCGTGAACATTTTCGAATAAATTAACAATTTGGTTGTAATTGAGAATGAACGGGGGAGAATGTGATTTAATGAAGTCTTTGGTAGGTTCTAGAAGCTCTGCTGCTGGAAGTATTTTACTTGAAGATCCGGAATTCTTCGATTTTTTTAGTTGTTTGGTTTCGGGTTTTGTAAACATGTCGCTTGTATTTGCAAGATTGTTAGAAGGAATATCTATAGGTGGTAACAGTGTTTCTGAAAATGGTCTTTTGGCTGGGCTTTGACTAGTAGCATCCATTGGTTCTATTTCATTAGCGAGGGTTAATGATTCTGTTGTGGTTTCTTCTGGGTTATTGACTTCAGGTGTTTTCTCTTGTTGTGAGATGTTTGGACAGAGCACTGCAAGATGTCCTGTTTTCTTGCATTTGAAGCAGGATAACAAATCTTGCGTTAGGAAAATACGGTAGGAGATATTATCATAGGATATAAGGATTGATTCTGGAATATTGGGGCTCGACGTTGGAGTAAAAAATACTTGAAGCCGGAAGCTAAATATGTGGCTATACTCGGGGTTAGACACGCCTACTTTTAGAAATGTGATTGGTGACACTAGCTTTATCCCTAATTTTTGTAACTCTATTTCTAAAGCTTTGTGCGGGATCGTGGGACATACGTTGGACATTACTAGGCGTTCTGCTGGTGTGATAAGTCTGCGTGCAATGAACGTTTGACCATTAATATGTATTGCACCTTGCTGGGCCATGAAATCGTTAACTAATTCTATGCTACTTAGGTAGACACATATGTGATTATTTGATATCCTTGATGAAAATATGATGTTCTTCGGACCGATAATAGTGCCTAGATCAAATATGTATTCTTGTAGTTTCATGCCATCGCTGGAGCTGAATATTATTGCCTGTTCTTTGGTTGGGAATTGGTGTTGTGTTAATGAGGTAGAGTACGATTTGGATCCAAGAGATGACTCAGTTGATAGGTTTTGGGTACTCCTGTAGTCAGGAGACCCTGTCTGGTTATCACTCATTTTTATGTTTAAAGTTCGATGTCATTTGCGGGATTATCTATGCCAGGGTTGTCCAACATGTGGCCTGCGGCCCGCATGCGGCCCGCCAGGATATTTTTGCGACTCGCGGATCGAATTCCCCCTTGAGTCCACCAGTCCTGATCCTGTTCTCTCCTTTTCTACCTGGGCCCTTCGGTTTGACACGCTGAACTGTCTAACGGAGTAAGCCTCCAACCCTTACCAGACCAGGCTTCAAGGAAGATGACGTGTTGTACTGTCAGCCCAAGAAGTTCAAATTTTCCGCAAGAGCAAGACCGCTAGAATTCGATTTTACCTTGATTGTTGAACTTTCTTGGGAAATAGAATCCCTGAGGCTTTAACCCTGTCTTAATACGCTGTCTTGCCGGACTAACTGCTTAAAAGCCATTTTCAACCGCCTAATTTTTAAACGCAAATCCCGGGGCCCCGAGAGATGAAATACTCCTCATAACCTCATTTTACTAATAATTAAACCTGTAATCTGTAGGAATCGCAGCCTCTACGCTGCTTGTGAGCGGCTAGAGTCCTGTAGCCGCCCTTCATAAACTCGCCTGCAGGGCATCTTTTTGGTCATTAAAAGGCGAATTCCTGGACTTCGACGTTCGATTCCATAGCCCGCAAATTCCCTACAGGGAGAATGTCAACATCATTTTCCGGCTCAAGGCGAAAAAATTCCTTCTGCAGGATTTGACACCGCGTTCGCTCCAGAAACGACGCCTAGCCGTCGTAAGGTACCAGCAACCTCTGCACCAGGATTTAGGCACTAACGCCCGCCTCAGGTAGCCCTTAAAATCGCTAAATTCACCGGAAAATTACAGCTTAAAATCACTGCTGAGTGGAAGGTCAAGTTTGCAGAAACAAAAAACCTACTCAGCCCATTTCTCGAAGAATCGGAGTGCGTACCGGCGGACTACCAATAGGGACCCGCAACACTCGCCGATGCATTGGGCTGCAGCTCGACCCACGAAACCAGACATCGTTCCAGAAGGACATGTTAATTTTAAATAATGTGCAACTCACGAATTATTTTTAATTAATTATTGTAACTAGCTAAAACCATTATATTTGTTTTGGTAATTATCTGGTGTTTTACCTAATCGAACATATTTGAGTGAACGTATTTCTCCGATTTTAGCTTAACCCGAGGGGTAAATCTTTGACGCCCTTAGTGAGGGGGTGAAACGTCACATTTCTATATGTAAATTTACATTAATTAATGTAATTTTTTTCTTTTGTCGGTATCTCAAGAACGGAAAAGAATTAACCTAAAGTAAATATACATTTTTTGTTTAGAATCACTTCTAGAACATATGGTGTAAGTTTGTCGGTTACCACCCTGTATATCTCTTTTATGTTTCAGTGCTTTTTGTAATGTAACCTAAGCTTCTTGAATAAATAAAAATTAGTATTGAAATATACATGTTTTATATTTATTACAAATCACTCACAAAGTCGCATACGACACATTTTATGATGCGGCCCTCACAACCTTCAAATTTTTTACAGTGGCCCTTGGGCCCCTTGAAGTTGGACAGCCCTGATCTATGCAGTCAGCACAGCGGAGCTGGCGCGCGCGATTAGGGCGAGCGCGTCTTCACCGATGTGTACAGCGCGTGTAATAATCGGTCGAATTCCCGTTCAAATTACTCTTAAAATTAAGGATTTAGACTGTACTTGCAGTATAATTCGTCTAAAGTGACAATTTAAGGATAAGCACTTCACACAACTTTATTTGATAACAGTGATTGCACTTTACGCCGTATTCAAATCTAGAGCCGGGTCCCGTCTTGTTAGCACGTTGCCGGTCTAAAACTCACCCGGTTCAAATAATTGAAAGTCTCAATTTGCAAGAAAAACTAAAACTAAATATGGACTTATTGGTTGAGGAATTAGTTTCATTAAAAAATCATTTTGATGTCATTGTGAAGAATGAAAACTACCCGAAATATTTTTCAAGTAACAAATGGTATTTTATTTTCCAAAAACTTGAGTCTGGTGTAAGAATAGCTATTTTTGTATTAAGGGCGTGCAGGAGGCGATTTTGGCCCGCGGCGAAATTATAAGCCCGAGGCCCGAAGGGACGAGGGATTATAAACGCCAAAGGGCAAAATCGCCGTTCACGCCCGAAATGCAAATAAGATTTTTTGTAAAATCCACCTTAAAGCTTTGAAAAAATAAATGGCACGATTCGTTCTCAAAAATCAAATTGTTGTTGGTTGCGAATGTGATGCTGGTTTTTTAGGCCTTAGGGCGCAAAAGGCACTATTTACGCCCGCAAATTATTTTTAGGCCTTAGGGCGCAAAAGGCACTATTTACGCCGGCAAATGAATGCATAAATGACCTTATTTTAATACGATTTTACAAAAATTTATTTAAAACTAGCAGTCCAGTGACACAAATGTCTCATTTAAAAAAACAAAAAAGACCGTTTTTCAAATAGAACGCGTATTAAATAAAAACTGTACCCAGACCTGGAAGGAGTCAAAGTGGTTGCCTAACCGATCGACGTTTTAAGGCGCAGAGGGTCGCAGCTCCGTTTGGCTGCTGAAACATTTTTATTTAATACGCGTTCTATTTTTGAAAAACGGTCTTTTTGTGATTTATCGAAAACCGGAAGTGTCACGTGACTGAAATTCGGTTCCTGAGCTGACATGACCATTCCAAACATATAACTATCATAACTTTTTTCTCTATCTCTTAAAGGGCCCCACAGACGTCGTTCTTTTCTGCCAGTTTTGTCTGCACGGGCAAAACTGTACGGGTAAAAACGAACAACGACTTCAGCCACACACGAACGGATTGTTTCGTTCAGTTTTTGTGATATCACCGCTTGATCAACTGTGATGGATACTACGACCACGTTGGCAGTGGCGGCGGAAGTAGCTATACAAGTTTCAAAAAGAAAACGTTCAAAATGGGCTTAAGAATGGTTGCTTAGATGAAGGCAATTTTCACACGTAAATCTTTTAATCGAATTACAACTAGAACCAGGAGACTGGTTTAATTACCTGCGGATAGATAAACAAACATATTTAGAGCTAGGTACTTACCTTAGTAACACCGTTAATTAAAAAGCAAGACCGATTTATGAGACAAAGTATTTCACCACATGAGCCACTGCCACGTTAAGATTTTTAGTAACAGAAAGGAGCTATGAGGACTTACAATTTTCTGTAGCTATAACCATGTCTTGGTAGGCTTTATTTTTTTCCCCTCTGTCAAAGCATTCTTTGGACTTAACTTTCCAAACACACGGATGACTTCTATAGAGTGCTATAAACTCAATAATAAATGGTTTATTAAAGTTCTTTAAATCACTCATGGTTTATTATCATTTATTATTAAAGAAACTATTCTACCAGAGAAAACCAACCCGACGGTACTGATTAAAACCGTCCTTCTTAACCGTGGTGACACACACACGCACAGACTTGAACGAGTACGTTCAAAACGGACGGGTTAAAATCAAGCCGCGGCAGATATTTTTGAACGCCAGTAAGATGGACGGTTTTCGGTCACACACTAACCGTTTTACCCGTACAGTTTTACCCGTGCAGTCAAAACTGCCAGAAAAGAACTATGTCTGTGGGGCCCTTTACGGTTTGGCTGCTGAAACAGCGTACCGGACGGACGGACAAGTCTATCAGATAAAGGATAGTTTCCTTTTTTATGAGCATTCCTGCCTGATCAGCATTTCCTGAAAGAGTTTCCAGTGTGGTAAATTTGAAGTGGAGTGAAGAGAGGAATAGATGTAGAATTGATTTAATAAAAATCTGGTGTGATACACTCACACAACTTCCTTTTACAGTGATCTTATAATTAGTCAAAAATTTCATTTTTAATTTCTAAGCATTTGTCAAAAATTTTCAAAAATTACAAATTCTATAAAAACGGTACAAAATAGAGCGTTAGTTGAAGAGACAAATTTTCTCTAGAATTTTAAGGTGAATTCGAAAATGTAATAATATACCGGGTGTTTTATTTAAAATAGGAGTTAATAAAAAAAAATAGAAAAAAAAACAAAAGAAACCCACTTTAGAAGTATTCAACTGGAAAATCATCTATCTCACATCAATACACATTAAAAATGTAATAAAAATGTAAAGTTTAAAAAAAATCGTTAGAGCCGTTTTTCAAAAAATCGAAAAAAACTGAAAAATCACAAGAGTAAACACCTACTTCCGGTTACGTGATTTTTTTCAAAACCTTGCTATCTCATCTACATAGTACACAAAACTTATATATGAAGTTTCAACGCCATACCTCTTTTCGTTTTTGAGATATTCTGTTCACAGACAGACACACACACAGACACACAGACAGACAGACACACAGACAGACAGACCAATGAAAAAAAAATATGTTTTTTGAGTTCAGGGGACTCTAAAACGTGAAGATCTGTTGAAAACTCAATTTCGAATTTTTGGGGTGAATCCAATACTTCCTTTATCGTAAAAGGAAATAAAAAATAAAGTGTATATATTTTTTTCAGTTTTACTTCGTATTGCCAAAAAAAAAATCTGGTGTGATACACTCACACAACTTCCTTTTACAGTGATCTTATAATTAGTCAAAAATTTCATTTTTAATTTTTAACCATTTGTTAAAAATTTTCAAAAATTACAAATTCTACAAAAACGGTACAAAATCGAGTGTTAGTTGAAGAGACAAATTTTCTCTAGAATTTTAAGGTGAATTCAAAAATGTAATAATATACCGGGTGTTTTATTTAAAATAGGAGTTAATAAAAAAAATAGAAAAAAAAACAAAAGAAACCCACTTTAGAAGTATTCAACTGGAAAATCACCTATCTCACATCAATACACATTAAAAATGTAAGAAAAATGTAAAATTTAAAAAAAATCGTTAGAGCCGTTTTTAAAAAAATCGAAAAAAACTGAAAAATCACAAGAGTAAACACCTACTTCCGGTTATGCGATTTTCTTCAAAAGCTTGCTGTCTCATCTACATAGTACACAAAACTTATATATGAAGTTTCAATGCCATACCTCTTTTCGTTTTTGAGATATTCTGTTCACAGACAGACACACAGACACACAGACACACAGACAGACAGACAGACAGACAGACCAATGAAAAAAAATATGTTTTTTGGGATCAGGGGACTCTAAAACGTGAAGATCTGTTGAAAACTCAATTTCGAATTTTTGGGGTGAATCCAATACTTCCTTTATAGTAGTAAAAGGAAGTAAAAACAGGAAAAATATAAATTTAAAAAAGTTCACGGGTCCAAAAAATAATTTTTATTTTTGTTCTGTAACCTGTTTTGTATCACTACATACTAACTTATACTAATGTATTATGTATTACTAGCAGTCCAGTGAGACAAATGTCTCATTTAACGCGCCTTCAAACTTCGATCGGTTAGGCAACCACCCAGACCTGGAAGGTGTCAAAGTGGTTGCCTAACCGATCGAGGATTTAAGGCGCAGAGGGTCGCAGCTACGTTTGGCAGCCGAAACAGTTTTTATTTAATACGCGTTCTATTTGAAAAACGGTCTTTTTGTGATTTCTCGAAAACCGGAAGTGTCACGTGACTGAAATTCGGTTCCTGAGCTGACATGACCATTCCAAACATATAACTATCATAACTTTTTTCTCTATCTCTTACGGTTTGGCTGCTGAAACAGCGTCCCGGATAAAACAGCGTCCCAGACAGACACGTCTATTAGATAAAGGATAATAATTATTATAAATCAATTCATGTTTCTATTTTTAAGTATGCACTCGACTAGAATAACTGTTTGGTTTTTGGTTTATGTTTTAGTTTTTTATTTGTTTTATTGTGTTTGTTAAACAGGACATACATAAGTTTATGTTTTTAATTTAATAAATACTCGCTTTTTTAATATGATTTTATATCTACTTATATGCATCTGCATATTATTATATTAAAAATAGAATAACTTTCCTATATCTTATATTAGTATTATTTTGGTGAATCCACCAAAAAAAAAATTGATAGACCAAAAATGGGTTTTTTAGTGTGGCCTAGTGATGCAACCATAAAAAAACCGTTCGTTTTTTTTTTTTAAAACCTGTTTTTTTGCAAAAAAAAACGAGCAGTCTGGTTTTTTTAAATAGGTTTTTTTCAGAATTAAAGTGTAGTAAATAACAACAAGTAATATTCTTTGTAAAAACAAAAAACAGATATTTCTAAATAAAAATAATACATTTCATAGGTAAAGTGCATTATAGAATTTATACCAAAAAAAACAAATATTTCTAAAGAAAAATAATGTATTACATTTCATAGCCAAAGTGGATGTAGAAATTATAATAATGCAGAAAAAACTCGCTAACGGACATGGCTGACTCCTCAACTGATTCGGAGTCAGTATCCATGCAGTTTACGTCACTGTCTTATGACCCTGATGAATCGCTAATATTTAACATAACTTGATTCGTCGATCAGCTCGACAGTTTCAGAGCTAGGTCCAGCTTAAAACAACTTCCAACGGTGGGGGTGGGGCAGGGGTGCTCGCATAGACGCATGCATACGCTTTGCTGTTCTGTGAGTAATACGTAATACGAGTAGGCAGTAGGTATAAAATGTTACTTTTTTTCTATAGCACATGTTAAAGTGTGCTTTTATCAACTCAAAACAAAAGGTCAAGTTTTACTTTAACAGCAAGGGTAGATAAAGTAGCACTTTAACATCAAGGATAGATAATAGTATATTATGTATCAAGTTTTATAAACGTCATTTTAGTCACGAGTTTTATTAATCACGAGCGAAGCGCAGCGGAGCGAGTGTTTAATCAAAGAGTGACTAATAAGTTTATAAAACGAGTTGCATACTATACTTTTTCTGCGACCACAAATTTAGAGAATATAACATCATATTATTTCATTAAAATTTTGACATTTATTATATTAGGTTAAATTATGCTTGACAAACGTCAAAGTGACGGTTGAAATCTAACTTGATTTTAGTTTTGCTGTGGCTAATAAAGCAAATACTATTTGAACCTAACTTTACCCCATGACTAAAACATCGTTGCCAACTTCAGCTCATGACTAATAGACTCTTTAGTCATAGGTTATGAAGGCATGATTAAAAGGTCACTTAGCGACGTGTATGTTAGTATGTTAAATGGCATTTTAGTTACAGGAGTAGAAAATAGTATATTATGTATCAAGTTTTATAAACGTCATTTTAGTCACGAGTTTTATTAATCACGAGCGAAGCGCAGCGGAGCGAGTGTTTAATAAAAGAGTGACTAATAAGTTTATAAAACGAGTTGCATACTATACTTTTTCTACGACCAGAAATTTAGAGAATATAACATCATATTATTTCATTAAAATTTTGACATTTATTATAATAGGTTAAATTAAGCTTGACAAACGTCAAAGTGACGGTTGAAAACTAACTTGATTTTAGTTTTGGCTGTGGCTAATAAAGCAAATACTATTTGAACCTAACTTCACCCCATGACTAAAACATTGTTGCCAACTTCAGCTCATGACTAAGAGGCTCTTTAGTCATAGGTTATGAAGGCATGATTAAGAGGTCACTTAGCGACGTGTATGTTAGTATGTTAAATGGCATTTTAGTTACAGGAGTAGAAAAAGTAATTTAATTTTCTAACTTTTGTTTAAATTAAATATGACAGCTTCGTATTATCGTAGCAACCCAATCTAGCTACTGATATTTTGAAATGTGATTGACTGTCATTATTTTCTTTGGAAATTGTTAAAGTTCTTGCTATAGAAAAAAATATTGTATTATACACGACGATAAAGTTATTTCTATCCACTCTTGAATCATTAACGTCTCGACTTCGTCTCGACGTTAAACGATTCACTCGTGGATAAAATTTAACTTTATCGTCTTGTATAATAAATTACTATTGTTTATTAAATATTTGTCTAGTCTGTGCTGTAGTTTTCTTGAACTTAAAGGGCATGTAAAATCAAAATAAGTTTAAATTTTGTCGTTTGCTTACCTGCTGCCAACCATACCTACCAAAACGTGCCGCCAGTTACAAAAATGAATAAAAAACAACAAAAAAACGTTTTTTGTAGTTTTTTAAACTGTTTTTTATTCGATTTAAAAAAAAACGCGTTTTTTTACATCACTAGTGTGGCCCCAAAAAAAATTGCGCCTTCGGCGAATTGTCTGCAGCGCTGCAGCTTGGCTTGTCCTTTGATTTTATATTCGAAAGTCGGCAACCCTACCTGACCGCCTGGCCCAAAACGGATGCAAAAAGTTCGTCAACGGCATATAATAAGAGAAGACACCAGCAGGCTACGCGCACTCTATTTAACCCCTCATGACTAAGTTAACTTAGCGGACGATAACTACAGATGCCGCTGGAATCAGCGACAGAGAAACGTCTATCTTTCTCTGCTGCGCATTGGTTTTGGACGCTGGGAGGTGACGCTTCATTTTAAAGTCGAAAATGGCTACCGTTCATGGACAACGCTTGTAGTTTTCCGTTTTCGAACTCGTTTGTTTGTTTCGGTTGTAAGTAGCCAGCCAAGCCAGCGTTTCACAGCCTTGTTTGTGTTCTGTGACATTGTTTGTGTACAATTGCAACCACTGCTTTGTGATTGCAACCATGAGACCGTGTTGCGTGCCGGAGTGCCATAATAAAACGGCTACCAGGCAAGTACTAGCATATAACATAATAAGCTGCAAAAGTGGCATATATTGTACGAGTATATTTGAGAAAAAGCCGATCGATTTACACGTTGACGGAAAGTGGAAAATTTGTGGGTAACCTCAAAAAAGCACACATGTAACTTCTAAACGGCTCGATGGATTTTTGTGAAATTTGAGCAGTAGTATTTGACTGCTATGGCAGTAGTGCCCCAGTGGATCAACTGAAATTTATTGCTATTGCAGTTGTGTCTGTCAACGTGTAAAAACACGATCATATGATACACTTTCGGGCAAGTTATGTAGGCTATTTCCTCACGGCTGCCACTTTTGTATGTTAACAATGTTAAATATTTTCTATAAAGCTTAAAACAATTGTTATTTATTATAATTTCATATTAGGTACGCGATACCAACAGAAAAGCGAATACGGAGTATTTGGATTGACCGTATAGGCAAACAGTAACTGGTTGCGGAAGATAATCCCTAATTGGTCAGTCGTTACAGGGTGTGTGATACACATTTTGCTGAGATGTGCAGAGAGAGACCTGTCAAATTAAAAAAAAATTCACTACCTACATTAAATTTACCAGGTTAGCATTTAGTTTAAGTAAAAAGTACAAACTTGCTTATGATATAAATTACTTTTAGAGTACAATGAAGCATCTACGGAGGAGAGCTGTTTTAGTTTCCCGCCGGAAGAACAGAAATATGTTACGCCTCAGAAAGTTAAAGGTAGTTATTGTAAATAATAATGATAGATCAATAGAATTATGATTATTGTTTTGAATTTAGATCTGCTCAAAGGATTTCAACAAATAGAGTCCTTGCCATCAACATCCCTAAGAACTCCAGAGTTAAAATTACAAGTTCCCGAACAAGTTTATCAACCACCTTCCAAGAAGATTAAACTTTTTGAAGATTATTCTGGTAATATCCTATTGTCCATTAATTTATTCAGTATGTATATCTAATTTTAACTGTTCTTGTTAGGTGTTCCCAGTACTAGCGGCACACCATATTCTGTTGTTTCATCTCAAATCGAAGCCGTAGGATCGTACGGCTTTGCTTAAACCCAAGAACATGTGGAAACTGGTACGTCAACAACTTTAGAAGTGTTAAAGGTTACGTTATTTTTGTTTTCTTTTTTCAGATATAGATTGCCTCAGAGACATTAGGTGTAACTGTTCTACCAAAAACACCATCACCTACAGAGGAGAAAATACCAAAACGTAATTATATTTCATGTTTTTGTATTCGTGCGGTACTTTTTCAATATTTTTAATAGTACAAACATTACGAACAAATTCTTTGCTAGTGATTGAACTAAAATTTGTATAAAAAATGTTTTTTCGACAACCATCAAAATAAAAGAACATTCATGCATCATTATCGATACGCAAAGTTAGCAATGTTTTAACGTGGTAAAAAATAGGACATTTATTTACGTTACCACTGACAACGTGAAAAAACGCTTTTGTGCCAAACACCTTTTACGCGTTTTGGGACATTTTTTCACGCTTTTTATTTTACTTAATTTAGAAATAAAGCTACACTAACCTTGCAAATTTTTATGTTATTTTGACGGTTGTCGAAAAAATTTTGAATGTGTTACGTGCGCGAAATGTTGTTCTGCGTTCGAATGACTTAATTCGGTTAGTGCATTGTCAAGAAAGTGGAATTCTCACAATACAAAAATAACTATTGTACATTAAACTCAACAGTAGTTTTATGTATTTAAATAATTTGAATTATTTTTCTCTCTTTAACAAACAAAATTATTGATACAATTTCTAGTTAATCAAATTTGAAGTATTTTTTATATTGACTTTGCAACTTTTATTTTTCATTTTGTTATTGCTTTAATATTGAGCTCTGAATTTTTTGTAAATAGAATTATTACCACTTCGTAATTTGATGTCATCTTACTATGCTTTGTCGGAGTTTCAGTTAACGTTGCACATTTTATGAAGACTTGCATCTGAAAGTGGTAAACTGCGTTGAGACAAAACAAATGTTAAAAGTGTACTGTAATTATGAAATATTGTTATCAATTCTTAATGTCCCACTTTTTGAGTATATAAAATTCAAGAAAGAAATCACTTGCACAGTCGATTATTTGGGATAAAATTTGATATTCATAATTTTTCCTATTTACATAATACTAATTGATTATTTCAGATGCCAAAAAGCGTATTTCGTTGCTGCAGCTGGGTGGTGTAACTCGTCAGCAAGAGCTGACACCAAAAGCCAAAGTGTTCTATAGTCGGGCTCGCAATTTACAGCAAATGGCATCAAGGCGCAAATTGCAGCAGTTATCAACACGTACTCAGCTGCGTCTTGTGCAGTCACAACAGCAAAGTTTGCATCACTAATTTTACAAATCACAATTTTAACTCTGAAAGCAAATGTTAAAACGCCTATTCTACAGTTTATTTTCCCCTGTGCTTTTTATATTTATTAAATGCTATAGTTTTGAGAGGATCATCATACATAGGTCTCAAATCTTTACCTTTTAGTATCCTATTAATATTTTTTATATAACTACGTAATAGTAAATTTACAGAAATTGATATAAACTTAGATACTTTGTTTTGATGATCGTCACAATTTACGCCTGAATACGTTTGCGGATAAAATAATATATGTTATTCGGAGTAAAAGTGACTTTATCCGGCTTAGCTGAATTATTTGCCTCACTAACGTTCTGCTAAATAAATTTCAGGTTCGCCACATAAAGTATCACTTTTACTCTTAATAACATAGTCTACTTTTATCTACGACATTGTGTAAAATTGCCTTTTAGTTGGCAGTTTTAAGTTTGTAAAACGACTGTTTAATAACATGTTTTCATTAGTTTACGTCGTCAGTAGTTACGTGTTTAAAAAATTTCATTAGGCACGTTATCAGTAGCAACGTGTTTTAAAATTTTTAGAACACTCACAGCCGTATTCATAGTCGTTCGCCGGCGAGTCGCCGGAGTTTCGTTATGAATAGTATGTTGGCGGCACTGTACGTCTATGTCAAATTTGAGGTTATCAGGTTAGGTTTTCCGTCAGTTTTGACAGAAATTGACACAAAATCTAACCTGCTAACCTCGAATTTGACATAGACGTACAGTGCCGCCAACATACTATTCATAACGAAACTCCGGCGAGCCGCTGGCAAACGACTATGAATACAGCTGTCAAAATTACGACCAGTTGCTGGTAATCCTAATTTACTTTAAATTTTTTTTTAAATTTTTACCATGTATTCTAGATTATATCGTAGATAAAATATTGTACGATACACATGCGTAAAGCATCTTTAGTCACTCGCGGGGCTTAGAACGCTCGCTCGCTCACGTTTTAATTCTACCCCACTCATGCCTAAAGCGTAGCTTTACGCACTTGTATCGTAAATTACTATAAGAATCGTGTAAAAAATGCTGCAGGCATCGTGAACAGTAAGATTTACTAGCCTCAGACAATATTGGAGACTGAGTGAAGTGGTAAACTGCCTTACTGTTCTTGATACTTAATACAATAGCTGCTCCATTGTGTGAATTAATTAAAACGAAGCTTGTTCATACGGCTAAGATGTTCAGTTGATCGAATGTACAGTTTAAAGTAGGGTTTTTTGTGTTTATTAGTATAAATACTTTCATAAATGAACAATAATATGTTCAAAATGTAATTAAGTATGTAGCTAATTTTATGCATATCGTTTATGTTTGTGAGCTTTTTTGAATTATGTGAAATGTTTGTTAGTATAAATGAATTGTTCATTTAATTGAGTATTCACTCCACCGAGCGACTACTGTTTACTATTTCTCTTAATATTTAAGTACCTTTCTGAATTTTTTGTTTTTACTGTATATAATGATACATAATTATACTGTTATAAAAATACCTGTATAAAATGTATATGTTTTTTTTCATAATATTTACCAACTGTAACGGAAATATTTTTGAAATTAAACTTAAATTCTCATACTCGAATGTTTGAATACCTGAAGTTTAACCCTATAATTACGGTCCTCATTTCTGGCAGAAAACATTTGAGCTAAGTATGCTTTTAACTTTGCCTATGACTCAGGTAAAGTAAGAAGCATTTTTAGCTCAAATATTTGCTGCAAGAGATCAAATCTAGCTACGCCCAAAATAAAACAGTATTTCAAATAGCCCGCTCTGCGTCGGTAAAATAAAATATACAGATTACTGCAGAATTTCATTTACAATAACGCTCAGTACCTAGCTATCCCTACAGAGGGCGGTAAAGATTTGGGCCAGATAGAGTCCCTGTATATAAAGAGTTGAGACATGTAGGGTGACTTGTTTTGGATCCACAAACCACGGAGTACCTGATTTTTGCCGATTTTAAACTTTATGCATACTTCTTTCAACTAAAACAATAGAAATATATCTTTGCTACATCACATGGTCCTTGATTTGTGGATCCAATGGCTCAACTCTTAATACATATAGGAACTCTAGGGCCAGATAGAGACCCTGTATATTAAGATTAGAGATGGGACATACAAGTGATCAATGCTGCTAGGTTGGAACCAATTTCCATGGCCTGCTGAATTGTGTGACAAATGTCAAAGTGACAGCCGGCCATGGAAATTATTAATGTCATTTGA
This sequence comes from Agriotes lineatus, assembly GCA_940337035.1. NCBI lineage: Eukaryota > Metazoa > Arthropoda > Insecta > Coleoptera > Elateridae > Agriotes > Agriotes lineatus. The sequence goes on along the minus strand of CALNHX010001614.1, from coordinate 100,802 downwards.
CGTTTGTAGTTTTTGCTGTAATTACAAGTGGCATTCTGTTTATTTGATTTTTTATTAGTGCATTCATTCATTCATTATCTTTAGCCTCTTTGACATTTCAGTGTCGAGGATCATTATTGTTAATAAATTTTACTAAAATCACTGGCTCTTCAACAGTTGGATGTAAGAATCGTTCCAGCAAGAACATTTCTGTGTTTAGGTTTCCAAAAAATTATCCTTATAAAAAAGTATGCGTAGAAAAATCTGGTATTAAGATCTTGCAGCATGAAAAATCGTGCAGATTATGCGAAGAACATTTTACACCAGACCAGTTCTTAACAACAGGCAAATCCCCATGTAAAAGACTAAAATATAATGCAGTGCCATCATTATTCCACATAAACAGTTGTGGGAGCGAATTCTATTCCGATAATGAAGATAAAAATTTTGAAAACAAAGTTATGTATAATTTTCTAGAAAAACTTAGTACTACCCCTCATTTTGACAGCGACGTTTTGGAAGTTTTTTAAATGAAAACACATTATTGCAAATCAAAACAAAGTCATAAAGAACGTCAACAGCAGAATAGTAGTTTTGAAAAAAAGTAGAGCATAGTATTAAATTACATTTGGAAAGAAAAAGGAAATCGGCTTTTCACAACATCTTCGATGGTGATCAAATTGAGGCAATGCATCAACAAAAAGCAAGTACTACACCCTGGTCAAATAAAACGGTAGCAACAGCTTTGAGATTAAAGTTTATTTGTGGTTCTAGTGGATATAATACAATTTGTGAACTACATTTGTCATACCCTACAAATTACAACCTTAAATAGAAAATTGCAAGATATCACTTTTGAGAGTAGTATTTTAGAGGATGTGTTTAATTTCCTCAAAATCAAATTAACACTCATATTAATTTGTTGTTATACATATAAAAATGAAATATACCTATACGTTATTTTAATGAAAAGTAACTTTAATAACTAATAACTTCTGTAACAACTAATTTTCAGCTTTAATTGCTCGAGTATTTGTTTCCGTTGTTGAATTTCTTTACTTCCAATTCTTTTCAATTTTTATTTCATTCTACAATGGGTTTTTGCAACTCTTGCCATTCTTTTGATACACTTGCATGACTTGTAGTATTACGAATGCTAATTATTGTTAGTGTATTTGGCATGGTGCAGTACTACGTGATCTACTAAAATGTAAATTTTAATATTTATAAACTATAATTTTAAGTTTCTATATAGTATAATACTGCCGTTCTTTTTATCAATATCGTCTGCATTTGTTGTTCTCGATAGCCTACATTTGGTGTATTGTATGTTGTTTTCAAAAGTATTTCACAGTTCTCTAAAATAGATAATGTTGAACTAAAAATTAATTTGATAATTTTGAAATAGATACCATTCCTATAGATAGAATTTTGGGCCTTTTTTCTGTGTGTTGATTTATTAGCAATTTGTCACTTCTTCCACACAGCATTTTCAACATCGTTTTGGGGAGAATTGCGCATTTCCGCTTCTTCTATACAACGTGAGTCTTTAAGCCGCGTCCACATTAATAAATATTTACGTTGTGCGTTGTATTTGACGCAAATTTGTGCGTGTGCGTTGAAATTAATGTAGATGTGGACGGTTCGCCGAACACAAACGCGCACAAATATTTTCGTGACGAACGACGCACGCTATCCATCGCCCAGTCGGTTTTTACTTGAACTTCAAAGAGATTTGCGGCGCAACGTTGTGCTGATGTAGACGTATGTTGGTAGTGCATATATGTGTGTCGCGTTGTTTTAATTTTAATTTATTTTTAGGAATGAACTTTCTAACTTGTAGAAGGAAATTATTGATTAATCATGTCTTATTACTCGCTATTAGTAAAAAATAAATCTAGGGCATTTACTATAACGCACCATTTAATTCGAAAAAATAAAAATAAACTCAATAATAAAAAAAAAGACGTTACTGAATGATATTTCATCTTCTGTTATTACTCTTTATTTCCACAAATGTTGCAAATATAAAACTTACTAATAATAAGAGAATGCACAATGCGCCGCGACGAACAGGCGGAGCGACGACACACAACGCACAACACACATTTGTGCGTCGAAAAATGATGCACCTGCATTAAATTTGCCTCGCAAATAAGTGCGCTACATTTTGAAATACAACACACAACGTAAATATTTATATATGTGTACGCGGCTTTAGAAAAGTAACAGCATACGCATAGTTGAAAATGATGCTGAAACGTAAAAGCCCCTTAATCAATCATATCAAATAACTTTCTGACTACTCTAACAACTTTAATTACCTTTTTGTTGCTGCTCTGTTTGATTAACATGATTAATTGCAATATTTTTACAGCGTCAGAGTAATTGCCCATTGGGCAAGTTATACCGGGAGTCCATATTTTCACAGCTGATTGCAATGTTCTTACATCTTTTGAAATGAATTTGTAACTAACTATACGTAAATCCAAACTGAAACAATTTTAAGGTTAGTTTTCGCGCTCATTGAACCCACACTTGACTCGTTCAATCTACTCGACGCCAGGAATAAATTCATCACGTTTGGTTCGTAATTCGAACTACAAACGAACAGAATGCACTTCACACAAACGAAAACATTTTCTTGCACTAAGCAAGTCTGAGTAGCCTAACGAACAAAGCTTTCGAAAGAAACTGTAATTAAATGTGAATAGATAAGTTATACCTATCTACAGTCTGTAAAATCCAACTATAAAAATCAGACGCAATTTTTATTGATAATGAATAATTATTTTCGTTATTTGACATTTAGAAATTTGTCGTGTTAAGTAAATGTCAGTTTAGTAATGACATCTTGAAATTTTGTTTGAAAAACAGAAACTGATCAACTTAGCCTTGGAAACTGGTTCCACTTGTCCCATCTCTTATCTTACTTAATATACAGGGTCTCTAGGGCCAGAGGTCTACTTAAAGAGAGAGCCATCTTTTCTGTTCTTGTCTTTGGACACCAGTACGTGACGTCATATGCGCCGACGGCTATCATTAACCTTCAGTCATTGGCAGCGTCTATTTGTTTTTGAAAAGGGGTCACAACATCCCAATTCAGAAAATTTACAAAAACTACAGAATAAAATACAAGCGCCACGCTTAATCGAACAAAGCTCACAAACAAAACTGAGAAAACAGTAATCAGCCGATGTTTGTCCGCGTTTTGCGATCAAGGTAGAAAACTTTATAAATACCGAGATATATATTTAACCGACGCTACTGTCAAAGAGAAGGTTACACCTTTACTGACGTAATGGACCCGTCCGCGACAAAATCAACTTTAGCGCAGGTATGAGGCAGAGGCCATGACCATAACGATATTGACCATCTTGTCTTTGGCAACGAAGCTAGTGTCTTTTCATTTCAATATTAGTTATTGTTTTGTGATTTTAATCTTGCTCTAAACACAATAACCTACCATCCAATGCTACATCATTTTCACTCTAACGAACGAAATGGGTAAGACGTTATTTTTTGTATTCTAAGTAGCATACTTTTATTAAAACAATTTTACAGAACAACAATTTTTAGAAGGCGTCAAGTGTGGGCTACAACAGTCGTAATTTGATTTTTTTTTTGTTAATTTGTAATAGTTGATGTAATAAATTTTTATCATTTTAGAAAAAGCACTGTTTGATTTTGTAAAAACCAAGTACAGAACTGCAAGGAAATTAATAATATGTTAAGTAATAATCATGGTTTGTATTACAATTATTTTTAGGATTACATTGCTCTAATTAGGATTTGCGATTACGTTCTTGAAGTCGTCCTGCTGGAATCAGGGTGGTTCAGGGGCGCAGATTTCGCATATTCAGGGACCTAGACTTTGAAGAAAAGTTGAATTGTTTATTTGAGAAAATTAGTTTTCTTTTAACAGCTATAGTGTGATCACCCACACCACCACAGCCGTGGTTACTCTCTTTTAACAGCTATAGTGTGCTCACCCACACCACCACAGCCGTGGTTACTCTTGATATAAAAACAAAAAATATAAACTGTAGTTTTATTTCTAATAGAGTGGGCCAAAAAAACCGGTACAAAATTTAAATACTCATATTTCCAATACCAATTGGTGAATTCGAATATTTCTTCAAAAAACAAAATGCTTACACTTTGGAGAATAAAAGTATATCGTATTTGCAATAAATACGTTTCAAAGCGATTTCATTTTACTCTAATAAAGGTCATGCAAAACCGGGAGTTTTTAATAAAGTCATGTCGCTTTAATGTAAAATTAAATCTGTAACAAAATTAGTAGGCAATGACTCTTGTTTTATTTGTTTGGTTAATGTCAGTTTGTATCTGTCATTTTACTTTTAATTGTTGCTTTAATCGAAGTCCTGAAGAAAATGATACGCTTAACTAAAGGCGCAAATCGCTTTTGAGATTTGGCACTGGCAAAGACGATTACAAATGATTGTTGATAAAAATGGTGGTTAGTAGGGAACCATATTTAATAACTAGATAATGTTTGTTATTAGTATTGAATTGCCTTAAAGTTTGAAATAATAAACTTCCAAAAAACAATTTTTTGTATAACTTTGTTTAACCACGGAGCACGGACAACTTTAAATTAGCATTGTGCTTTGTAGTAAAAGTGCTTCACTTCCATCTATAAACATTGAGCTTTTCGATGATATAATAATCATTTGAAAATATTAGTGACTTACAAATTTACGAGGCTATAAAATCTGTACCGCTTTTTTTGGCCCACTATGTATAATTCACATATAGTCATGTCTATACGAAAAGAAGGTGTAATTGTCTGGTGCTTACAAAATTCTATTTAGCTAAGTCACAAACCGATCAGTGGTGATTTAATTTATCATGCCTCACAAATCACTAACATTTTATACGTACCTTATGCACATTTTAACTTTTGTCGATGTTTACAGTGCTTCTGGTGTTTGGAAGCGCAATTAAACCAACAAGCAGCAGTTTTGAAATTTATAAGAACAAAATGCACACAATTTTTGCTTATACTTAATGCTAAGTTCATAGTCAACATCAGTGCACGATGAACATGTAGATGGGTCAAGTTCAGTATACGGTCCGGTCGTATTTTTTCTCTGAATGTAAAAATGTTGTGCGTGCCGCTATCGTCTCGTCATGTTTAAAGCAATGTTGTTGCTCTCTCGGCGGTTGAAGTTACTGGTTTAAGTTAGTTATTAGGTCTTGATAATTTTTTTTTTTAGAGAAAAAAATACGACGGACTGTATACTGAACTTTGATCCATACAGATGTTTCGATTTGCTGGTGCTATGACATTTTGACAATGCTAATATAATAATTATTAGGTATTTTCTTAGTTCAATTCAAGGAATTGACAATCCAGATTCTGAAGTTTTTAAACTTTACCAAAAAATACAGCCCAACGTTACTAAATTTAATTTTTCTGCAGTTGATGAAGTTTTAAAGTGTTTAAATAGTTAGTATTAAATCTCAGGTTACTGGTTGCGATAGTATTAATATTGCTATGGTGTACACCTCCCCTCTTTGATGTTAGTTTACTCAATTTAATTAAATCAGGCAGTTTTCCAATTAATGAAGATTATATGATCTTACTCTTGTATTGAAATAACTATTTTTTGTTATAAGGTAATATTAGATATATGCCCTTTTATAATATTTCTATTTTATGTTATTTCTCTTTTTCTAGCTCTTTGAGACATGAATGTTCTTACCTCAAGTTAGGCCCATGCCTAGTCAAGGGTAATACCACAAGTAGTGGATATATTTTTGACAAATATTTTGCCGTTTGCATGTAAATTATTGCGTTTAAATTTCACGAAACAAAATCATATCAAAAATGTCACGAGCCGAAGGCGAGTGACATTTAAATGTGATTTTGTTGAGTGAAATTTGCAATAATTTCTATGGAAATGGCAAAATATTTTTAAAAAATATATCCACTTTGAGTGGTATTTGGGATGACTATTCAACAATATTAATACATAACGATTAACTTTATTGAAAAAGAATCCAACAATTAATATTCATCTTCAATTAAATTCAGCGGAATACTTCTTCTGTGGTGCATCACAGTTGATGAACTGCTGATCCAACTCAATAACAAAGGCTACTACACTCAAGGATACGCTGATGACATTGTTATACTGATTCAAGGTAAATACCAAAGAACTGTAGACAATGTAATGAAATCAGCACTAAAGATAACCGAAGAGTGGTGTCTAGAGAATAATCTTAGAATTAATCCCAGCAAAGCCATTCTCTCGCTTTCACTCGTAGAAAGAACATCACAAACAGAATCAACATAAAACTGTTTGAGACAAATGTCAACTGGGAGAACGAGGTTAAGTACTTAGGTCTAACCATCGATTCCAAACTAACTTGGAACTCCCGCTTAGACAAAACAATCACCAGGTGCATACAAACATTAGTTATTGGGAAAAGAGCCATAGGTAGTACGTGGGGGCTCAAACCGGAACTGACCCTCTGGCTGTACAAAACCATGGTGCGACCAATAATTTCATATGGAATAATCGCCTGGTGGCCCAAAATAAAACAAGCAACTGCGATTCACAAAACAGCAGAATACAATATCTAGCTAATCGGTGCATCACTGGAGCCTTTAAAGGCACCTCAGGACAAGCACTGAATGCTATTTTAAATCTGCCACCTCTGCACATCTTCTTGGAAGGTGAAGCCAGAATGGCAACCTACAGATTACAAAGTACTGGTCACTGGATGACTACAGCTAATAATCTAGGACATGGCAAGATCATGTCACACATCAACAACCCAATATTAGAAATGGGTTCTGATCTTATAATCAAAGCCTATGACTTTGAAAAGAACTTTACTGTACACACAAGTTGGAATCCGGACCAACTACCAACTACAACAAATAAGAACATCATTCTTTACACTGATGGATCTAAGTTTGAAGGAGGTACAGGCTCCGGTGTGTACAGTACCAACTAGAACCAACGAAAAAGTCAGTCTAGGAAAGCTTTGTAACATCTTTCAGACTGAAGTACACACTATTAACGTATGCGCAAACAACAGCATAGAAAAGAAGCTGCTCAATCGAGACATACATTCTCTCAGACAGTCAGGCAGCACTGAAAGCGCTAAACGCTTTCAGTACTTCATTGAGACTGGTCAAGGAATGCAAATCCAAACTTCAAACCTTAAGCCAGGAAAATACAGTAAAATTATGCTGGATCCCAGGTCACCAAGGTATTGAAGGAAACGAAAAGGCAGACAAGCTCGCAAAAGAAGCAGCTCGTAATGCAATGACCGGTCCAGAACCTGGTCTAAACATTCAGAAAAACCAAGCCCGCTCAGCCATTAATGAATGGGTCAATACCGCACACCAACTAAGGTGGAGAAACTACAATCAATCAACACACTGCAAAAGATTGCTAAAAACTCCGAATCCACAGACCACCGAAACCCTGTTGAGACTGAACAGAACTCGAATCAAGCGAGTAGTCAGTCTACTAACAGGCACTGGAGCATTCAGAGAATTTACACACAGGATCAATATCTATAGAGATGAACCTGTTTGCAGACTATGCCAAGAGGATGATGAAACAGCCTATCATAATATCCTCTTTGAATGCCCAGCATTAGAGTGTAAAAGACACCAACTTGATTGGAGCCTTAACTCTATTGACAACCGCAAGCTAGTAGGGGACATTGCAAGTCTAGTAAAAGATACGGATGTTGGCCTGCTAACTTGAAAACTCCCGACAGTACAAAAAGCCCAAAGAGCTGACGTGTGCATGCCAGCAAAAGGCAGTCGTGGAATCTAAATCTAATACCTGCTGTAAAGTATTTCCTTAGGAGATATGATTAAACTAAATGTACCTGTAAGAAACTTGAAGTAAAATATGCTGCTGAATATTTATTGATTTAATAAAAATATGCAAACTTTAATATAGGCTACTATTTTTCCGTTATTTGTAATATGTCGTATACAAGTAAATGCTACGTTTAACCATATCTACTAGAAAAATATTTTTTAATTTAGTACGTGTTCATTAAATGATTATTAAAATAACGCTGACCAATATTTGGACCAGTATGACTTGTATCATGACATCACGGAGCCAGCTGACAAACTGCTGATATTGCTGATTTCATCATTTTATGCTTTAGAAAGTGTGTATTTTAAAAAATGTTTGGAAATTAAAACTACACCTAAATACAAACAAAAATGGCAAACTCCAATTCTAAATAAAGTTACAATCCGGTTTTTAATAAAAAAATATTTTTATTTAATTTTCTTATGAATTTCCGAACAATTTTCAGTTGATTTGCAAAACAACGCTTATCTTTCAAACTATGGGCATAATTTTCCTTATATAGTGCAATACTAATTGTTTTAATTAATTTGAAGCAAAAACGTTTATATATAATTTATTATTTAATAAAAAACATGTTCTTATAATGTTTTTATAAAAATATTTTTTCATCGAAGTCACGTTTTATCTTCCTTCTATACCGTGTGTCCTTTAGTGCGAAATTCTTTCATTGCTCGCTAACGGACCAAAATACTAGAAAAAACGTTTTAAAGATATTTGTTTAGGTGTAACTGTACTATATCTTTTTTTTGTAATTTTTAGGCATACAGCGTTTTTCTGTTTGTTCTAGCCAGAAAAGAAGTATAAATTATTAAATAAAACATCTTATATGTTTGACATATTTTGCTCTGAATTGTGTTTACAAGAATATGTGGTTTTGGTAATATGGCCGACAAACAATTCCGCATAAATTCTTAAAGTCAGAAATCAACGTTTCTTACTTTTCTTAATCATTTAATTTAGGGTCATCTCTAAAACCTGTTTATGACGTAATATAATTCATGTTATTTAATGGGTATTTCGCCACCCTGTAAAAGTTGAAATATTAAAAATCGAAGGAACAATCTGACTTCATTGTCAACGAATTGACAAAACTATAAATAAAAAACGAAAACTTAGTTTTCCCTGGGACTGAAAAGTGACCAACCTCCAGTGAATTGTTTGACACGGCAGTTGACTACTTACTTGATCTGATCTCTAAGAATCAACAGCCAACGTTTGTTTAAAAATGTCAAGAAAGACGGAACACATTTTTCTTCGTTAAGTAAAACATATGCCGCTCCGTTTCTTTAATTTAATTGACATTGATTCTTTAGATAAGATCTTTGTGTTATGCCGTTGCATTTTGTGGTTGTTATTACAAGCATTTAAGACTTTTCTTTATTCATTTTTAGTTTTAATTGTTATTTCATTGATAAGCAGGGCAGATTGTTCCTCGAAACGTTTAACTTTTAATATTTTTCATTTTGTAGGGTAGCAAAATACCCATTAAATAACAGATTTAAAGTAGATCGACCATTTTACATTTAGGATAACGTAATTTGATGGAGAAAGGTTAGGATAAATTACACTAGTTTTGTGCAATAAATATCTGTAGTTGAAGATATCAACAATATCCTCGACAAAATCGGGAAATTATGTCTCCCATAGCAACGAATTTACCAAAATATTTTTTTTTACTCACTGTATAAAAAGTCGGCTTTTGCCCCTAGTTTTAGGAAACAAAACTACCAATTTTCAACCAGCAGGCGCCAATTTTTATTAACTCCCGGCGGGAGCCAATATTTTTAATCTCCCACATTTGTGTTTATGTCACTATGGATATCACACCAGCTTTACAATGTTATGTTGATTTGGAAACTAGACAGAATGCCACTACAGAAATCTCGAGTCACTATAATGATTTCCTAAAACAAAGTTTTTGAAATTTAGCGGTAACGCGTCGGACATTAAGTTTACACGCAGGAGAAAATGAATACGTGTGCTTCCTAGATATATAAATAGCTATTTTCTGTTTTCTCTCAGCTAATTATTATTAGATTTTTTAATTTATTTTTAATTTGAGGCCTATAGTAAAATTTAATTTTATGATACACATTACTTTTTACGTAGATTACGGTTCTGGCTATCTTGTTACCGCATATTATTGTTTAATTGTCAACCGAGCTACATTATAATTTCATAAAGTAGCTGTTGATATTAATTTAAAAATGTGGAATAATGAATCCAAATTAAATTCATATTTCAAAAACTGCATATACAGAGGTAATGTAAAGTATAACCAGCATAGTTATATAAAAGCATAGCGTCGGCCTCACTGCAAAACCATACAAGTGCAATTTTAACGATTTTGATATTTTGGTAGTTCATGAAACTACTATTCATAAGGCACATGTTGCAAAACTAAATAACTGCATTTTCAACTGGGTTAATTTTAAATCGCGTAAAAACAAAACCATACAAGTTCCAGCGTGTTGAGTACATGCGCAAAACCATATAAGTGCAGTGATTCTCATAAAGGTTGCTGATTGTGTGTGGTAGCTCGTGCATTTTATAAAGTTATAGGCATAATACTCTGCATTATAAAGACTATTTAGTGTTATTACGTAGCTAAACATTCTTACGTTCATTAAAATCACTCATTTAAACGATTACATAATTGTATTTAACTATTTTGCCGTATTAATGTTTGTCCTGCACTTGTATGATTTTGCAACCTCTGCTTGGAAATTGTTTTTAGCAGTTGTATGAATTTGTTTCAGGATTGTAATGAGAAATAATTATGAAAGGATTAACTGATCAAGAATTAGAGCAACTGCTATCAGAAGATAATGAAGATAACATTCTGCTATTTGATGATCCTAACATTATCTCGGAGACAAGGATAAATACAGCAACACCGCTACAATGTATAGAAGACACTTTTAGTGACCCAACTAACAATTTAGACATTGTTTTGAACAATGTTAATGTCATTGAACCTATGGATATTGAAAAAGATTTAGTATCAGTTCCCAAAGATCTACCGGTAATGCAACATTTTAATGCAATTATAATAGAGGAACCATTATTGCCAATTCTTGATGAGCCTCAATATTATGAAGAAACAAATAATTTTAATGGCATATAGAAGAGATTTGATCGTAAACAAAATATAGAAGAAGACAATCGAATATTAAAGGATATTGGCAACATAGGAAGCGATACGAGCGATGAAGAGGTTCTAGTAGGTAGCAAAAGGAATACAAGAAATGTGAACAAATATAGAAGAATGAAGGGAATTACCTACAGGGGTTTAAAGAAAGACGAACATGGGCACTATAAACTTACAGAAAAGCGTCAAAACAGAAAATTGGGAGAAACATGTGTTTCAAAAAAATGCGAGAATTCCAAAAACAGATTTTGCCATAGATTTGATGATAATACAAGAAAAGCCATATTTAAATATTTCTGGAAAAAATTGGATTGGAACGCAAGAAAGCATTATGTTGTCGGATTAATAGATGTCAAACAACCAAAAAGAATAATTTCTGAAAACTCAACAAGGACAGTAACGTATCAATATTATTTTAAAACTCTACAGAGTGACAAATTACAAATCTGCAAAAAAATGTTTTTGAATACGCTGGGGTTAACGAATTGTATGGTTGATGATTGGTGTAAAAAGGCATTTTGTGGTATAACAGAAATAAATTATAGAGCACCTTCTAGAGGACACGCAAAAAAAAGTAAATTTATGGAATCACATAACTTACTGAATATCTTTTTAGATGAATTGCCGAAATTGGAATCACACTACCGTAGAGGTTCGACACAGAAGCTGTACTTAGAACCATTGTATGAAACTGTAGCAGATGTATATAGATTATACAAATCTTACTTATGGGATAAGAAGTCAAAGCCTCTGTCAAAAACAGTTTTTCATAAAATATTTGAAGAAAAAAATTTAAAAATACATCATCCTAAAAAAGATCAGTGCGACTTATGGATTGGATACAATCTTGGACATGTACCTGAAAATGACTATCAACTCCACATTGAATTGAAGCAACTAGCAAGGCGTGAAAAAGAAAAAGATAAAAAGCGTGCACAAGAAAACCCAGAGGAATGCGTTGTTTTCACAGCAGACGTTGAAGCTGTCCTGTTGTCACCATTTTTAAAAGCAAGTGCAATTTATTATAAAACGAAATTATGTGTTCATAATTATACAATATTTAATTTAGTAACGAAGGATGCCACTTGTATCTGTGGGACGAATCACAGGGTGGTTTAGAAGCGAGTGTATTTGCAACATTATTGATTAAGCATTTGGACAATTACTTAAGTGATCATCTAAATACCAAGGAAATTATACTGTACACCGATGGCTGTGGCTATCAAAATAGGAGTACTGTACTGGCAAATACCCTTTTTAATTTTGCTCGAGAAAAGAATATAAAAATAATACACAATTACCTGGAAAAAGGACACACCCAAATGGAGGTGGACAGTGTTCACAGTTCAGTTGAAAGAAAGAAAAAAAATCGGGAAATATATTTGCCAACCGATTATATAGCAATATGCCGGGAGGCACGACGTAAACAGCCATATTACGTAAAGTATCTATCTTATACAGATTTCAAAAATTACACTGGAATAAAATATTATTCAAGTATAAGACCAGGGCTACGCGCAGGAGATCCTACTGTGAGTGATATAAGAAGCCTTCAGTATGATCAGATGTCTATCAAGTATAAACTAAACTATAAAGATGAACACTACTACATTTTTCGACAAAAACCCAAATTGAATGACAATCATACTATTACGCCACTATATAAAAAAAATCCGGTAATTACACAATCAAAGTACGATCATCTTCAAGCGCTTAAAACAGTAATTTTGGAAACTGCGTGGAACTATTACGATAATTTAGCTTACAAGTAATTATTTTAAGTTAGATTTATGTTAATAAAATAAAAAGTTTGTCAGTTAAGTTTATTGATAACTACTACTACTATCTATCCTTTATTTTTGTGCTCTCTAAGAAATAAAATATTTTTGAGCTAATAATGCAAACTAAAGTTTCTATCAAATCCATATAACTTACAAAAACCAAGAGTTTAAAGTTGCAAAATAAGGTAAGTGCTATTTATATTTGAGGAAAACTAGCAAACTCAGAAAAAGCTAAACAAAATGATTCAGAATTAGTTTATTGCTCCCAGTATAAAAAAGTAGCTTTCAAAGAAGATTAATGTAGTTTTTATAAAGTTTTTTCTGTCTCCTGAAAAGTGGACAATTTGTACTTATTTGGTTTTGCAGTGAGGCCGACGATAGGTATTATTTAAAACATGTTGGTCTTCCATGCGCAGACTGAACCAAACACTCTATATAGCTAACAGTTATTTTTGTATCTAAAATGCGAAATGCTACTTTTGCATTCGAAAATGAAAATTTTTTTGGCATGCCGAAGAATCTAACTATAGTATAATAATTGTTAAACCTAGCTGTTTGAATTAAAATAATAAATTGGTAAGCATTTTAATTAATTTTATTCAATAAATTAATTGAAACGTTCCTTGACGTGAAGTACTTTTAAGTTCTAGAACATAAAAGTATTTCACGTCCTGTTTACTTCACCCGTTGAAAGCAGAATGAAAATGTTAACATTTTTTGACAGTTCTCAAAAAGAATCATTTTAGACTTTAGGCCAGTTACACCACAAACAACTTTTTTCAGTAACTTGTTTAGTTAGCGAGACTATGCAATAATGGTGTGAACTGTGAAGATGACTGGTGAAATTTGTGAATCAATTGTTTAACGAAAATAAATAGGTTATTATACACAAATCGACAAAAAATGGGAGCAGTGAATTTTTATTTTAATTTGTACAATCATGTGGATGGATACCTTCGCACACTGTGTAATGCAGCATACCGTATGAATGATACATTTAATTTAAATAATATCCAGATATCCAATGTATATCATGTGATGTAACAGTTGTATGTTTTAACTGGTGGTGTTGTAAAGGGCAACCGGAGGGTTGTTTATATCAAGTAGTAAAAAAATAACTTGAATTGATAATCTACGATAAATAGTCACGTTAAGGGTTAAATTCTTATTAATTGTGAAGAATAATAATTGATGATTTAATAAATAGTAGCAATATAATATTCTCTACGATCAAATTTGAAAGTAATAAATAGAAGTGAAGTAGATATGCAGCTAAAAGAAGGGGTTAGAAGTGTTTTAAGGGAAATAGGAGTTAATATTACCATGGAAGACGAGGTACAAGAAATTCACAGAATAGGAAAGAGATCAGGAACGGGTAATAGACTCATATTAATAGAGCTTAAACAATGGAATAAAAAGATAGAAATTCTGAAAGCTGCGAAACAACTTAAAAATACTAAAATGTACATAACAGAGGATTTTTCAAAAAAGGTAAGAGAACAAAGGAAAATATTAGCAGAATGGACCAACCAGCTCAATGAAGGGAACCCTGTTGATATTGTATATTTAGATTTTGAAAAAGCTTTTGACAAGGTACCACTTAAAAGACTGATCGTAAAACTGGAACACTTTGGAATTCGTGGTAACCTCCTGTACTGGATCAGGTCGTTTCTGAACGATAGAAAATTTTATGTAAAAATAGGTGACAGCATATCAGAACTAAATAACGTAACGAGTGGAGTTCCGCAAGGTTCAGTCCTTGGACCTATTCTGTTTATTATTTATACAATAGACCTGTTGACATCTATCAAATCGTAGAAAAGTGTTTATGCCGATGACACTAAAATTTATAGTAACCCTTTAACTAGTAGTGATGTAATTCAAGAAGATCTCAATGCTATCTTTGAGTGGACTAAGAACTGGCTGATTAATTTAAATGTTAACAAATGTTGCGTGTTGCACGTAGGAAACAACAACCCAGGGTTACCATATTTTATTAATAGTCTAGAGGTGAAAGCTGTTACGTGCCAGTTAGACCTTGGAGTCACGATTGCATCTGATCTAAAGTGGGAATCTCATATAACACATATAGTTAAAAAGGCAAATAGTTTGATATTTCTTGTTCGAAAATCATTCGTGCATATTACACCAGCTATGTTTATAAAAATATATAAATCATATATTCGGCCAATTCTAGAATTTGCATTTCAAGTGTTTTCCCCTTATCTGCAAAAGGACATACATTTACTTGAAAGGGTTCAAAGACGGGTTACCAAAATTCTTCCACACAACTTCTACAACTTACCTTACGATGAGAGGCTTCAAAGATTGAAGCTGACTACTCTGGAAGCAAGACGTATGAGAGGAGATCTAATCGAAACATACAAGGCTCTAACTGGAGTGTACGACTGTCCAGGTATTGAAGATATGTTTATTCACAACACGAATGTGCAATTACGTGGCCATAGCCTGAAGCTATCAAAAGATCGTTTTGTGTGTAATGCCAGAAAACACTTCATCACAAATAGGGTTGTTCATAATTGGAATCGATTACCAGAAGACATTATTAGCGCTAGAACTGTAAATCAATTTAAGAATAGACTTGATTCATATCTGCATTCTGAGTGATCTCATTTGTTATTTGTTTGAATTTACTTTATATCTAATTTTTGTTTCTATTGTTTATTTATTACTATCAACATTGTTTATTTTACGTTAATGCCAAGTATGCTTTAGTGTATATTTTGTACATTTGAATTTTCTTTGTAACTAATTTTTGTTTCTATTGTTTATTACTATTGACTTTATTTATTTCTTGTTAATACTAAGTATGCTCTAGTTTATATAATGTATATGTACTTAAAGAACCAAGGGGGTTCAACAGCCTTTAGAGGCTGCCTGCCCTAGTGTAATTTAATAATAATAATAATAATAATAATAATAATAATATTTGGTGAAAGCAAGTGAACAGGATGCAAAAGCATTTTTAATTTACGATAAACTAATCGTCAATGGTGAATCTTTTACGGTGCAGCAACTGCAGAGCACCGAAGGGGAACAAAAGTGGACTGTGGATGATGATGATGAGAGAAAGAAAGGAAGAACGTTTAGTGAACTTTCACCTAGGACGGCGGAGGAGAACAATGGAGAACCCGCCAAGAAAATGGCAATTATGATGCGACATCCAAAAAAGTAGCAGTAAAACAAATAAGCAGCAAAAATATTGACGACTTTGGCTATGAAACTGGTTTAACGAGTAGGTTCTGTGGAAGGGGAAAAACAAGTAATAAGATTAATTCAAGAAAGGAAGCAGAATGGCGTATAGGAACATGGAATATCAGAAGTCTACATGATAAAGAAAAAGAATTGATTGAAGAGTTTGAGAAGAGTAGGTTACGAATGGTGGTGTTGACAGAGACGAAAAAAAAGGGGACGGGCTATGAAATATGGGAAGGAGGGCACATGTTCTTATACAGTGGGTTGAACCAACAATACGGGCACAAGCGGGTGTAGGATGTTTAATACTTAAAGATTTTATAGAGCGCATTGAATCATGGAATTACATATGAGAAAGGTTAATGAGCATAGATTTTAAAAGAGAAGATCAGGAAGTATACACATTGCTAGCAGTTTACGGACTACGAAGAAAACGTTTACAAGTATAAAGAGTTATAAATTGCAAGATAAGCAAGTCCGAGCAAAATATGCAGGTAAAATTACAGAAGAATTTAACAAGATTGATGATAATTTACGGTGGGAAAATATGAACGAGTTATGGAACAAATTCAAGGAGATAATAATCAAAACTGCAGAAGAAACATGTGGAAAATACAAATACGATAACAGTAGAAAACAAACACCATGGTGGAATGAGAATATCAGAACAGAAGTTAAACAGAAGAAGGATTTATGGAAAAAGTATTTAGCGACAAAAGAAGGATGGGATTACCAATTATATAAAGATCAAAAATTAAGAGTTAAAAATTTAATAAAACAGGAAAAAAGCAAGGCGTGGGAGCAATTTGGAAATAAAATGGAAAATTTGGGAGCGGGAAACTCAAAAATGCTGTATAGAGTGCTTAAGGGAATGCATAAAAAGAAGCAGGAGGATCTTCAATGGGTTAAATACAAGGAAGGGAAGGTGCTCATGAATGTAGAGGATATTAAAAACAGATGGTATGACTATTTTGTAGAGTTGTCTGGTGAGGAGGAAGACGTGAACGAATAAGAAATAGAAGGGGAACAGGAGCATACCAATGGCACACTTCCAATAAGTCTAGAAGAAGTTCAACAAGCCATTAAGAATCTTAAAATAGGAAAAGCCGCAGGCCCAGATAATGTCAAACCAGAAATGGTTAAATACATGGGTAATGAAGGGATAAAATGGTTACACGAGATATTGAATTGGGTGTGGAAGGCAAAGAAAATCCCAGATGATTGGCAAATTGCAATAATCATACCGTTACTCAAAAAAGGTGATAAGATGTGTTGTGAAAATTTTAGAGGAATTTCGTTACTGAGTGTTATTTGTAAAATTTACGAACGTATATTAGAGCAAAGACTGAGGCCGGATATTGAACAAACACTTGGAGGTACACAAGCTGGATTCAGGCCGGGCAGGAGTACACACGACTGGATTTTCAGCCTGCGGCAGATAAGTGAGAAACTGCTGGCACACAACGATAAAATATATATTTGTGCAATTGATATGCTTAAAGCCTTTGATAATTTAACAAGAGGTAATATTTGGGAGATACTGAACAGAAGAGGAATCCACGAAGAATTAGTAGCAGCAATCCGAAGTCTTTACTCCAAAACAAGGAATATCATAAGGGTAGGAACCAATATCACAAAAAAGTTCTCAACATTTAAAGGCGTAGGCCAAGGGAGCATATTAAGCCCGTTATTATTTATAACTGTTATGGACGAAATTGCACGAAAGTTAGAGACAAAAATAAAGGGAGTTACAGTTGGATATAAGGATTTAAAACCAGTGGTGGTGAAAGAATTTCTATATGCAGATGACCTAATTTTATTTGCAAACTTGAAAGAAAATCTACAGAAAAATTTAGAAATTTGGAAAACAGCTTTGCAAAATTTCGGATTGGAAATCAACATATCAAAAACAGAAGTAATGGTAATATCCAAACAACATGAAGAGGTAGAAGTAACGCCGAATGAAAACAATACAACAATCACAACAAATAAAATACTTAGGTGCATTTCTCAAAGAAGACGGGGGCTTACAAAGCGAAATAAATAACAGAATTGCAGCAGCAAATAAGTTATATCATGCACTAAATAGATCATTTATATGAAGGAAAGAAATATCACGGAAGACTAAAATTAAGATTTTTAAAATAGTGTTTATCCCGGTGCTAATTTATGGCTGCGAAGTGTGGGTGTTAAGTGATTCCCTCAAGAGCAAGATTCAGGCATGTGAAATGCGATATTTGAGAAGAGTCCTAGGGGTTACCAGAAGAGATAGGATGCGTAACGAAGAAATACAACAGACTTTGGAGGTAGAATCCGTACTAACTACTATTGAGAGGAGACAGTTGTATTGGTTAGGGCATATTACAAGAATGCTAGAACAGAGAGGAAGGCCGAGAAGAGTTGGAAGGAACTAGTGGAGCAGATTATAAGGAATGGAGGCAGTAATTGGAACACGGCAATGAAAACTGCACTAAATCGGAAAGAATGGAAACATTTGTGGCTACAGCCACAACCCCTCGACACTGAAAGGTAGAAGAAGGTCGCCGATAAGTAAGTATGTATATCTTCATACAGGGGTCCCAGCGCAGATTTCCTGATTTTTTCATGATTTTATGACATTTTTTTAAAGATTTTATAATAAACTAGCAAGATGCCCGTTCTTCGTACGGGCTACAAATGTTTTTTCTTCTAAATCTCAAATGAATTCCAGGGCGCATCCCTATCCTTCACTCAATACGCTAAACTAACAAACGCCGCAAAACAATATTCTAGGTAAAAAGCACACAGAATTCTTCCGAAAAAAGGCCCCCGCAACTATTTTATGCTTCACTTACCCCCTGGAAATGTGTACGTAATTATCATTCTCCTTGTATTTGATAAAACAATAGTTTCAGTATAACAATGAGATAAAATTAAAATATATATATATATACAAAGTAAATGTTGTATTCATAAATTGGTTGAGTTTCGGAAATCCTATTTATTCTAAGAGATATTGAGTAATTCCAAAAAACACAGTTTCCTTAGAGGTGAAATTTTGAAACATCCTTTCAGTCCATATTATCCTGAAACAAACCCACAGCGAAAAAAAATTAATAAATTTAACACCCTACGCCTTTTCAGTTTTCCCTTTTTACCGCTTTAGGGTGTCAGGGAAGATAAACGGTCGGCCTTACCTTTTGGCGAAAGTTATATTAGTTATTTTGCCGGCTGGTAACTATCGGCCTAATTGGGCTAGCTCGCCGCGAGGGTCGCAGGGTTCCAGCTATGCTGATAGAGAATACAAAAAAAGGAGTGGGCGCCAGGTCCTAGACTCAGATCCAATTCCTTGTGCCGGACCTTACACAAGGTCGAGGATAAAAACCAGCAAGTCAAAAATAAACAAACCAACAACCAATGAATAGATCACAGCTTTATTTTAAATAGATTGGTGCGTACTATAGTGCATCGCAAACCCGCAAACATATAAGTATAGATCAAAAAAAAAATATTGCTAATCATCGACAATACTAGATTTTCAAAAATATAAACTAAATATAAGTACATAAAAAAAAGACAATAAAGGGGGCTGTTAAGGACTTTATAAACTTTTGCCGCTTCTCTTGCATTCTGAATTCATACTGTGCGCAGTGGACTGCCAGGCGGGCGTCCGTTTCTAAAAACTTACTTACGTTCCATCTGTCAACGTGGCAGCATGCGGACCGGTCTGCACTCCGAAAGCTAATTCTTTTGTAAATGTTCAAATATTTGTGTTCAATGTGTTGTTTATTGCTAATAAAGTAACATATTTCCGGCTTTCAACGAGTGTATTTATTCAGTGAAACCTACAATTCATACAGTCCATTAAATTCCAAGGCGAGCTGGCAATCAGGAATTTTCCAAATAACGGAAAACTGAGAAGGCTCCACAACATTGGTCCTACAGAGCCAGGATTAAACCACATTAGGTCATTGCGAGTCCAATCAACAGCGACAGCATTCGACAACATTGGTCATTGGCAAGTACAAAAGCATATTCAGTTGTGTTTTGCATTGCATGTAATCGACCGCAAGAAAGCAGCGTTCCATATTCGCCGCAACGCTTGGAACGAAGAGGGCACATGCGGTGCCCATAACGAGAGGAAGGAAGACAGCGAGATAGCCAAACGCCGAGTTTGGCGCCAAGTTCGTGCACGTGGGCATTCCAGCTGCAGACGAGACGGTAGTACGAACCACAGCAACGAGGAAAACAGGCAAGGCGGCACATACACCAATATCAATGTAAGCCTAATTTCCTATTCTTGTGATTTCCTATGCATGAATATTTGGTTTTCTATCATCTGTGTTATACATGTGCATAATTTCAGCTGCGTATTATTGCGTAAACAAATGGTTTATGAGTCATATAAACATTTTAATTGCGTGAAATGCCAAGCTATTACGTTTGTTCGCGATATCCCCTGCATGTTTCATACTGCAGTCGAAGCAGTTACAAGTGAATCATCTCGCGTTGTACCAGGGTCGTTTTCTGCGTCGTTAGCGACAAGTTTCCTGCGTTGTTATCAAGCGCTGTCTGCGTTGTAAACAAAATTCCGTACCAGAGGCGTGCGAAAGGTTTTATCATTAAAGAATATTTCAGATTCTGCAAGTAGTAAGGCTACCACGCGTAGCATCTTGCCTGAAATATCACAGATGGTTGACCCGTTGGGTCCGCTTACCAGAAGCGTACAAAATTCACGCCAGTGGCGTACGAAAAGTTAGTTCGATCTGTTAAATTGTTTTAATCTCAACAATTATGGATCCGCTTGTAAGAGCACGTGGCTCTATCAAGGGCAAGCTTACGCGTTTTGCAAATTACGTGCAATCTTTGCAAATAATTCATGATGAAGATCAATTCTTATCTAGCATTCAATTGCAAGAAAGATTGGATGCTATAGCCACCGTGCTATCGGAATATTATGCGGTTCATGAACAAATTTTAGAAAACAGTAAGGATTCAGAATCTGAAATGCAGCAACAAGTCGAATTTGAAGACTCTTATTTTCTTGCAATCTCACAAGCTAAATATTTGATTAATGAATACAACAAGCAGTCTGATGTTGCACCAGATCGTTCTGGATCTCCTAACGGTAGCGTAAGATCAACGCATTCAAATTGCAGTTCACATTGCAATAATCAAGCTGTACGCCTTCCTGCCATTTCGATTCCCAAATATTCAGGAGGTGTTTCAGAATGGTTAGAATTTCGTGAGATATTTAGTAGCTTAATTCATGAGAATCAAACGCTGACTAATATTTAGAAGCTGCATTACCTAAAGACTAGTTTACAGGGTGATGCAAGCCAAATTATAAAAAGTTTAGAGTTTACTGCGGGTAATTATACTCTAGCTTGGGAGGCATTGTGCAATCGATACAATGATCCAAAAATTCTGGTTCATAACCACCTCAAGGCTATTTTCGAGCTTGAATCTTGCAGTAAGGAATCTGCAACCAAATTACGTACGATTAGCGATATGTTATTCAAACATTTTGCAGCAATCAAATCATTAGCTACCGAAAGCGAGCTTCTTGATTTTGTTATAATTTATGTAGTTTCTAAAAAACTGGACCCCACTACATTTCGTGAATGGGAGGTCCTTAGAAACCGGTCAAGTTCTGACCTGCCTAATCTTGATGAGTTCAAGGAATTCTTACAAAATACAGCAAATCTTCTAGAAACTCTAGAGGTAAAAGATAGCAAGCTTGTACCCGAAAGGTCTTCCAAGGTACATTCGAAATCATTTGTGTCAGGTACCCCTTCGTGTCCACTTTGTAAAGGATCTCATTCCTTGTACAAATGCGATAAGTTTGTCAAGCTGTCTGTTCTTGACAGAAAGTCAAAGGCAAAAGAGCTCCGCGTATGCTTTAATTGCCTAACTCAGGGTCACCTATCGAGCCTCTGTAGCTCCAAACATACGTGTAGAAAGTGCAAATCAAGGCACAACACACTTCTTCATGAGGATAAACCTCAAAATGCTTCTTCTAGTCAACCAGGATCTGCGATGTCAGCAGAAACCCCTGTTGAGCTAAATCAATCGATTTCGGCATTCTGTTCGAATGCTTTTCAGGTACTCTTACCTACGGCTACCGCTAAACTCATCGCTGATGATGGTACGCCTCACGTTGTGCGAATCCTGTTGGATTCCGGTTCCCAATCGAACTTTATACGTTCAGATTTGTGTAAAAGGTTGAAGCTTCCAACTCGCGAAGTCAACGTTACTGTTTCTGGCTTAAGTAAAGCCACTTCTCAAATCAAGGCTAGGTGTGATATCAAGCTGCAAGCCCCTCACACTTCATACGGCATTGGCCTATCCTGTCTTGTTCTCGATGAGATTACGGGTGTTACCCCAAGTTTTCGCGTCCAGCGAAACAGCTTCAAGGTTCCTGATAACATCAAGTTATCAGATCTGTCCTACGACCAACCGGGCACCATCGACATTCTGATTGGTTCGCCCATTTTCTGGCAGCTCCTTTGTATTGGACAAATTGGTCTAGGCCCAAATCTTCCCATCCTCCAAAAGACTCGTTTTGGTTGGATTGTTTCTGGCCCTACAGGCCCTCCTTCTGCGTACCCTGTACAGTGCAATCTTGGCACGATCGAGGATGCTTCTGACCCCATTGCTAGGTTTTGGCAACTCGAACATTACCCAGAGGAAAAGGTTCGCACAAATGAAGAGAACGCCTGTGAGGCACATTTCGTGCAAAATACGCAACGAGAAGCGAATGGTCGATTCGTTGTCTCTATCCCTCTCAAGGAACCTGTAGAGGTATTGGGTGATTCATTGCAAATCGCTCAGAAAAGATTTTTATCAGTAGAGAATATTTCAGATTCTGCAAGTAGTAAGGCTACCACGCGTAGCATCTTGCCTGAAATATCCCAGATTTCAGATTCTACAAGTAGTAAGGCTACCAATCGTAGCAGCTTGTCTGAAATTTCCCAGATAGTTGACCCGCTGGGTCTGTCAAGCCTTTGGTGGCACGGTCCCACCTGGCTAAGCGAAAGTGAGGCATCTTGGCCTACTTCCATGTTCAATATTTCAGATTCTACAAGTGGTAAGGCTACCAATCGTAGCAGCTTGTCTGAAATATCCCATATTTCAAATTCTACAAGTAGTAATGCTACCAAGCGTAGCATCTTGTCTGAAAGATCGCAGATATTTGACCCGCTGGGTCTGTTAAGCCTTTGGTGGCATGGTCCCACCTGGCTAAGCGAAGGCGAGGCATCTTGGCCTGCTTCCAAACATGTTCGTGCTGAGCTTCCAGAATTCAAAAAAGAAGTTCAGAGTCTTCCTGTAACCTCTGTTGAACCATTTCCGTTCAATCAGTATTCAAGCTTTGCTCGCTTACAACGAGTTATAGCTTATTGCTTTCGTTTTCATACCAATACGCGAGCCCCTAAGGCTGATCGTCTTGCTGGTCCCCTCTCTACAGATGAACTGCGAGCATCTATTGTAAGGCTTGCCAGGTTCTCCCAACGCGAGTCATTTCCTGACGAACTTAAACTGTTGTCACAGAGCAAGCCTGTGAAACAATCTTCTGCTTTGATATCCCTGAATCCCTTTCTGGATTCCGAGGGACTGCTAAGAGTTGGTGGTAGGCTCCACAACTCTCAATTACCCTTTGACAAGAAGTTTCCTCTAGTGATTTCTGGCAAACATCCATTCGCCAAACTCCTAGTATCGCATGAGCATCTTCGGCTTCTCCATGCCGGACCTCAAATGCTGTTAGCTAATCTCAGAGAACGATATTGGATCACCTCTGGCAGAAATATCGTCAAGCAAGTGGTTCATCAATGCTTACGGTGTTTTAGATTCTCTCCTAAGTTAACTGAACCCATAATGGGAGACCTGCCAGCCTCTCGTACTCAATCATCGCCCCCATTTCATACGACTGGTATTGATTATGGTGGACCTTTCATGATAAAGGATCGCAAAGGACGTGGTTCTAAACTAGTAAAGTCCTACCTTTGTCTATTCGTTTGTTTCATCACAAAGGCAGTGCACCTTGAATTGGTCGCTGATCTTTCTACTGAAACCTTCTTAATGGCTTTTCGCCGGTTTGTGGCTCGACGAGGCAAACCGCTCCATGTCTACTCAGACAACGGCACTAACTTTGTAGGCGCTAATTCCGAGTTAATCGAATTAGGCAATTTTCTCGCGGAACAAAACCCTTCTATTTCCGAATCAGTCGCGAACGACGGAGTAGCTTGGCATTTTATACCCGCGCACAGTCCCCACTTTGGCGGATTGTGGGAGGCCGGAATCAAGTCCTCCAAACATCACATACGTCGCGTTATAGGTAACGCTAGTCTAAATTATGATGAATTTAGCACTTTGTTAGCACAGGTGGAAGCGACCTTAAACTCCCGACCCCTGTCCCCTTTGTCCTCTGATCCAAACGACCTTCAGCCTTTGACTCCTGCTCATTTCCTGATTGGTCGTCCGTTGGTGTCACTGCCTGATCCCAACGTTACTGAGATAGCCGAGTCTCGGCTGTCTAAATACCAGAGAATACAACAACTTCACCAGAATGTGTGGAAGAGATGGGGTAAAGAGTACATCTCGGAACTCCAACAGCGCACCAAATGGCGCACGCATCTTTCGGACCTCCAGCCTGGTTCCATGGTCCTCATCAAGGATGACAATCTACCCCCTCTGAAGTGGAGGTTAGGCCGGGTCACCGAGCTGCACCCTGGCCTTGACGGCGTTACGCGTGTGGCGTCAGTGAACACTGTGTCAGGGATCGTGAAGCGATCCTTCGCCAAATTGTGCCCGCTACCTAGTGTTGTGAACTAGTGCGTTAGCGTTCAGCGCAGTTTTCGTAAAGCCTTTTGGCTCCCCATTGTTCGGGTTTTCTTGTACTAGATTAAGATCCATGTACTATTATGCTTTGTATATATGTGTGTTCATGTTACATGTTTTACTCTAGCTTTTACATGTCAACTCTGTACTGTTTTATTTGAAAGGTTACCCTTTCCAAGGCGGGCGGTATGTTAAGGACTTTATAAACTTTTGCCTCTTCTCTTGCATTCTGAATTCATACTGTGCGCAGTGGACTGCCAGGCGGGCGTCCGTTTCTAAAAACTTACTTACGTTCCATCTGTCAACGTGGCAGCATGCGAACCGGTCTGCACTCCGAAAGCTAATTCTTTTGTAAATGTTCAAATATTTGTGTTCAATGTGTTGTTTATTGCTAATAAAGTAACATATTTCCGGCTTTCAACGAGTGTATTTATTCAGTGAAACCTACAATTCATACAGTCCATTAAATTCCAAGGCGAGCTGGCAATCAGGAATTTTCCAAATAACGGAAAACTGAGAAGGCTCCACAACAGGGGCTATTGATATATATGAATAGGCTAACGCACTAAAACATTTCGAGCGTAAAATAAAATAACGCGACGTTTAAAGGAAGCGTATCGAATATTAAATTAAAAAAAAATAAATTAACCCCTGTGAGGCAGGATATAGCAGGGCCAGGTTATGCAAGCGCTCAGCTGATGCGAAACCCCGAATATCAGCTCAGAAAGATTCTAAGTAATTAATCCAAAATTTCGAATGTCAAAACTACGAGGATCTATGCCATATAGTCACAGAGCAGTTTTCTTAATGGAAATACATCAGGTGTATAAATGAACGCTAAAGCAATCGCTTGAATAAACCTTTCGGCAAACTTGTACCTACGTAAAGACTCGCAAATAAAGTACAATAACGCGGAATTGACAATTATTCTACCGGCGGCGGGCCTTATGACGCAATCGCTACTAACCCGAGATTAATCAGTCATGAACTGAAACTGCAGAAGCAATCGACTACCGATGTCGCTACTCTAGCCACTATCAACATCGAAACGACGCGGCAAACTTCAGACGGCTGACAGCAAATGGCGACGAAAATAAATATAATTAACTGTATACTAAGCAAACCGCAGACAACGAGCCGTAAGTACAACCCTAAATCTGAAGTAATTAAACGAAAGTTCTAACATACGATTTGCAGGGGAGCTCGATGGGGCGCGGCGGCCGGCGAAGGTGAATATAAATATCTGTATATTAAACAAACCGCAGAGCTGCCTTCACAAAGTCAGGTAAGCTCGATTAATGATTCGATAAGGCTCACTCAAATGCACAAAATGGATGCTCGAAATTTGCAAAAGCCCTATTATAATAACGCATCAGATCTATACGAAAGCATGCACTAATAACTTAACTAGACGAAGCGTTGCCATGCCAAAAATTATCGCACATGTCCTAACTATTAACGAGACGAGATACTATTAACTAACTATAAAATACACCAGGCGCAAATAGCTACATCAGATTCTTGCCTGTAGTAAAAACATGTCGGCTTCTAACCTGTGGCGTGCGGAAGGCCGGGGACGGCAGAAGCGATGGAGGTTTCGGCAGACACAGCGAGAGGCCCAGCGGACCTAGGAGGCGGTGATTGTATCACAGGTGAGTGCAGTGCTACCCCTCCAGCGTAGCTACCAGGGAATTTGTAGAGCTCCTTGACAATTCGATGGTTTCAGGGGCCCAAATCGACGGCTTGGATGCCAGCAGAGTGCAGCTGAACAAGGAGTGCTAAGCCTCTTCAGGGGGGAGTTCAACCTCTCGCAGGAAGCGTCCGAACTCTCCCAAGGTCGTAGCCGACAGGAAATGGCATCCCACAATAAATCCAAGTCCACAGTATATCGAAATCCACAGCAAATCGAATCCCACAGGGAACGGAATCCCACAGCAAATGGCTATAACGCACAACGCCCATATAAGTCCCAAATAAGAAGAAACTGGCCTTATCTTACCTCACGCTGGAATTGAGCCAGAAGAAAGGGCAGAAGCAATGCTGGCCTCAGACGAATCCGCAGTTGCGAAGGACGTACGTATAACCAAATCAAATACGAACGTTTTAAGGGCACATGTGCTTTTTCAGATCCTCCGAAAAATCAAAACGGAGCCGAGCTATACTAATTAGCTCAAAAATTTAAGCACACGGCCGAGGCACTAGCAGCCTGCACCAAGTTTAAAATGGGAAAGACCTCAAAAATTCCACCAGCTACCAGTTATCAAAACTTTCCAAAATTTTTGGGCCAGAAGATGCGAAAAAAACAGCCTGAAAATTTGGCTGCAAGAAGTGATATCCTTTATCTAGCAACAAATAGAATAGTGTAGAAGAATTTGTAACAGGGGTTGCCTAAGCGCCATATACAAATATCTATAGGAATATGACCAAAATAAATTTAATTAGTAGAATATGGGCAATTATTCAAGGAGTTGCTTACCAAACTGCTTGATAATTATGGGAAAATAATTAAAAATAAGATACAGCTAATTATACCTAGTTTAGAGCATGCAAAAATTGACAAAAGCCAACCATAAATATTCAAGTTCAGAATTCAGCTAGCAGAGGTTCAATACTACGGGGGACACTCCAAAAGTATCGTAACAAATCCTCCCCCCACAAAAGGGAGGGTAAATCACCCCAGATTTACCCGACCATACAAATGCCAACAAAAGAAATCGCCCTAAGAGACAAAAAAACGATGCCTGCCGGAAGGAAACAAAGGGAAGGAACAAAGGATCTAAAGAAGTAGACAAGAAGAGAGCATGTAAGAGTCCAAGCGCATCATCGAAGACAACTAGACACCAACCTCTTCCGTCGCTGCAAGATGACGTGAGCTGCGCCGGTGGAAGGGAAGGCTACGTCAGGTTGCAACAAAGATGCACCCGAAACGCAAACACCTCGGAAAAATGCGAAGTGGGAGACAGGAAAGCGAACGACACAGAAGAAGGAAGGGAAAGGAAAACCAACCTCAACCAAGGGTTAAGTACTTAGGCCCAGGATCGACCTACAGCACTGAAGCTATCTCCAAATGACGGAAAATAGAACGGATATCCAAAATAACACGAAGTATAAAGAGAACGAACACAGCAAAAAGAGGGAACATCCCTTTCAAACAAGAGAGAAAAAAAATGAGACAGAGAAAGATGCGAGAAATGAAGGGACCAGATGTTTAGGTCGGGACTCCAATTCGAGAAAAAGGAAAGGTGAGTTGGGTCCCAAGATTCCGTCCGACGTCCCCAAACCAACCTCCCAAAAAGACGTAGACGAGACCACACAAACAAGGGACAAGGTTAGGGAGAGGGACAATGCCTTGGAGAAAGATTCAGGTCCCAATAAATCCGACAAAGTCGATGCCCTAGAAGAGCGAACGAAACCGTCCTCAAAAACCAGACACGCCCAAACGCAAAACCGAAAAGGACAGAGGCTCAACAAAAGAGTAGGGTTCCACGAATCCAGACAACGCTGAGGCCCTAAAAGAGGGCAAAAGAAACCGTTCTCAGTCATAAAGCGTGCCCAAGGCAAGGAGTAAGTTTCACTTGAGGATTGAAATCCGCCTAAGCGAGAGGATACCCTATCAACCAACCAAACACACAGAACGTATAGCCGACGGCAATAGGCATCATCAGCTATACCTCAAAAATTCAAAAAATTCAAAAGGGCACCCTACAAGCATCCACCATGCTCACTCAAACCAAGCGGACAAAAGAAATCCTAAAAGAAATAAAGTCAAGCAATCAATCACTATACCAATCTATCCCAAAGATGGCTGGAGAGATTATCCAAATCGCCGAAGCAAATCTCCCAGACACATCGCCACCGAATAACTAACCTATCATCAATCCACACAAAGAAGAAAACCAATCAAAGAAGAACTACTCTAAAACAATCCAAAGAGGTTCGGGAGATTATCCAAATGTGCCGCAGCAAATCTCCCAAAACGCATCGCCACCGAACAACTAGCAAACAATCCGAAGAATAAAAGAGGAAAAGAACCAATCAAAGAAGAGCTAAACCAATCCACACTAGAAAGATGGTTTGAAGAGCCTATAAATCCACAAAAGTGTACCCCTCAAACGCACCAATCACACTCCAAAATACTAATCATCACTCCAAAGGAAAAAGCAAGAAAACAAACTACACAGAGAAAACACAAAAAAAAACTCAAGCAAACTGAGTCAACAAATACTCAATAAAATACGCGAACACGCAGCCAATAAAAATACAAATCATCAAAAAGATTCATCAGAACACACCAATAAGCAATTCTATAACTAGGAGTCAATCATAAAATAACACAAAAAAAAGTCAATACAATATAACACCCTAACAATTCGATTTGCACTATAGTACCACCAAGTACCCTAATAACGACGTAGTCAAAAATCCTTTCAAGGCCCCAAAGCGTTGGGCGTCAAAATCTTCTTGTCAGGGAAGATAGACGGTCGGCCTTACCTTTTGTCGAAAGTTATATTAGTTATTTTGCCGGCTGGTAACTATCGGCCTAATTGGGCTAGCTCGCCGCGAGGGTCGCAGGGTTCCAGCTATGCTGAAAGAGAATACAAAAAAAAAGGAGTGGGCGCCAGGTCCTAGACTCAGATCCAATTCCTTGTGCCGGACCTTACACAAGGTCGAGGATAAAAACCAGCAAGTCAAAAATAAACAAACCAACAACCAATGAATAGATCACAGCTTTATTTTAAATAGATTGGTGCGTACTATAGTGCATCGCAAACCCGCAAACATATAAGTATAGATAAAAAAAAATATATTTCTAATCATCGACAATACTAGATTTTCAAAAATATAAACTAAATATAAGTACATAAAAAAAAGACAATAAAGGGGGCTATTGATATATATGAATAGGCTAACGCACTAAAACATTTCGAGCCTAAAATAAAATAACGCGAGGTTTAAAGGAAGCGTATCGAATATTAAATTTAAAAAAAATAAATTAACCCCTGTGAGGCAGGATATAGCAGGGCCAGGTTATGCAAGCGCTCAGCTGATGCGAAACCCCGAATATCAGCTCAGAAAGATTCTAAGTAATTAATCCAAAATTTCGAATGTCAAAACTACGAGGATCTATGCCATATAGTCACAGAGCAGTTTTCTTAATGGAAATACATCAGGTGTATAAATGAACGCTAAAGCAATCGCTTGAATAAACCTTTCGGCAAACTTGTACCTACGTAAAGACTCGCAAATAAAGTACAATAACGCGGAATTGACAATTATTCTACCGGCGGCGGGCCTTATGACGCAATCGCTACTAACCCGAGATTAATCAGTCATGAACTGAAACTGCAGAAGCAATCGACTACCGATGTCGCTACTCTAGCCACTATCAACATCGAAACGACGCGGCAAACTTCAGACGGCTGACAGCAAATGGCGACGAAAATAAATATAATTAACTGTATACTAAGCAAACCGCAGACAACGAGCCGTAAGTACAACCCTAAATCTGAAGTAATTAAACGAAAGTTCTAACATACGATTTGCAGGGGAGCTCGATGGGGCGCGGCGGCCGGCGAAGGTGAATATAAATATCTGTATATTGAACAAACCGCAGAGCTGCCTTCACAAAGTCAGGTAAGCTCGATTAATGATTCGATAAGGCTCACTCAAATGCACAAAATGGATGCTCGAAATTTGCAAAAGCCGTATTATAATAACGCATCAGATCTATACGAAAGCATGCACTAATAACTTAACTAGACGAAGCGTTGCTATGCCAAAAATTATCGCACATGTCCTAACTATTAACGAGACGAGATACTATTAACTAACTATAAAATACACCAGGCGCAAATAGCTATATCAGATTCTTGCCTGTAGTAAAAACATGTCGGCTTCTAACCTGTGGCGTGCGGAAGGCCGGGGACGGCAGAAGCGATGGAGGTTTCGGCAGACACAGCGAGAGGCCCAGCGGACCTAGGAGGCGGTGATTGTATCACAGGTGAGTGCAGTGCTACCCCTCCAGCGTAGCTACCAGGGAATTTGTAGAGCTCCTTGACAATTCGATGGTTTCAGGGGCCCAAATCGACGGTTTGGATGCCAGCAGAGTGCAGCTGAACAAGGAGTGCTAAGCCTCTTCAGGGGGGAGTTCAACCTCTCGCAGGAAGCGTCCGAACTCTCCCAAGGTCGTAGCCGACAGGAAATGGCATCCCACAATAAATCCAAGTCCACAGTATATCGAAATCCACAGCAAATCGAATCCCACAGGGAACGGAATCCCACAGCAAATGGCTATAACGCACAACGCCCATATAAGTCCCAAATAAGAAGAAACTGGCCTTATCTTACCTCACGCTGGAATTGAGCCAGAAGAAAGGGCAGAAGCAATGCTGGCCTCAGACGAATCCGCAGTTGCGAAGGACGTACGTACAACCAAATCAAATACGAACGTTTTAAGGGCACATGTGCTTTTTCAGATCCTCCGAAAAATCAAAACGGAGCCGAGCTATACTAATTAGCTCAAAAATTTAAGCACACGGCCGAGGCACTAGCAGCCTGCACCAAGTTTAAAATGGGAAAGACCTCAAAAATTCCACCAGCTACCAGTTATCAAAACTTTCCAAAATTTTTGGGCCAGAAGATGCGAAAAAAACAGCCTGAAAATTTGGCTGCAAGAAGTGATATCCTTTATCTAGCAACAAATAGAATAGTGTAGAAGAATTTGTAACAGGGGTTGCCTAAGCGCCATATACAAATATCTATAGGAATATGACCAAAATAAATTTAATTAGTAGAATATGGGCAATTATTCAAGGAGTTGCTTACCAAACTGCTTGATAATTATGGGAAAATAATTAAAAATAAGATACAGCTAATTATACCTAGTTTAGAGCATGCAAAAATTGACAAAAGCCAACCATAAATATTCAAGTTCAGAATTCAGCTAGCAGAGGTTCAATACTACGGGGGACACTCCAAAAGTATCGTAACAAATCCTCCCCCCACAAAAGGGAGGGTAAATCACCCCAGATTTACCCGACCATACAAATGCCAACAAAAGAAATCGCCCTAAGAGACAAAAAACGATGCCTGCCGGAAGGAAACAAAGGGAAGGAACAAAGGATCTAAAGAAGTAGACAAGAAGAGAGCATGTAAGAGTCCAAGCGCATCATCGAAGACAACTAGACACCAACCTCTTCCGTCGCTGCAAGATGACGTGAGCTGCGCCGGTGGAAGGGAAGGCTACGTCAGGTTGCAACAAAGATGCACCCGAAACGCAAACACCTCGGAAAAATGCGAAGTGGGAGACAGGAAAGCGAACGACACAGAAGAAGGAAGGGAAAGGAAAACCAACCTCAACCAAGGGTTAAGTACTTAGGCCCAGGATCGACCTACAGCACTGAAGCTATCTCCAAATGACGGAAAATAGAACGGATATCCAAAATAACACGAAGTATAAAGAGAACGAACACAGCAAAAAGAGGGAACATCCCTTTCAAACAAGAGAGAAAAAAAATGAGACAGAGAAAGATGCGAGAAATGAAGGGACCAGATGTTTAGGTCGGGACTCCAATTCGAGAAAAAGGAAAGGTGAGTTGGGTCCCAAGATTCCGTCCGACGTCCCCAAACCAACCTCCCAAAAAGACGTAGACGAGACCACACAAACAAGGGACAAGGTTAGGGAGAGGGACAATGCCTTGGAGAAAGATTCAGGTCCCAATAAATCCGACAAAGTCGATGCCCTAGAAGAGCGAACGAAACCGTCCTCAAAAACCAGACACGCCCAAACGCAAAACCGAAAAGGACAGAGGCTCAACAAAAGAGTAGGGTTCCACGAATCCAGACAACGCTGAGGCCCTAAAAGAGGGCAAAAGAAACCGTTCTCAGTCATAAAGCGTGCCCAAGGCAAGGAGTAAGTTTCACTTGAGGATTGAAATCCGCCTAAGCGAGAGGATACCCTATCAACCAACCAAACACACAGAACGTATAGCTGACGGCAATAGGCATCATCAGCTATACCTCAAAAATTCAAAAAATTCAAAAGGGCACCCTACAAGCATCCACCATGCTCACTCAAACCAAGCGGACAAAAGAAATCCTAAAAGAAATAAAGTCAAGCAATCAATCACTATACCAATCTATCCCAAAGATGGCTGGAGAGATTATCCAAATCGCCGAAGCAAATCTCCCAGACACATCGCCACCGAATAACTAACCTATCATCAATCCACACAAAGAAGAAAACCAATCAAAGAAGAACTACTCTAAAACAATCCAAAGAGGTTCGGGAGATTATCCAAATGTGCCGCAGCAAATCTCCCAAAACGCATCGCCACCGAACAACTAGCAAACAATCCGAAGAATAAAAGAGGAAAAGAACCAATCAAAGAAGAGCTAAACCAATCCACACTAGAAAGATGGTTTGAAGAGCCTATAAATCCACAAAAGTGTACCCCTCAAACGCACCAATCACACTCCAAAATACTAATCATCACTCCAAAGGAAAAAGCAAGAAAACAAACTACACAGAGAAAACACAAAAAAAAACTCAAGCAAACTGAGTCAACAAATACTCAATAAAATACGCGAACACGCAGCCAATAAAAATACAAATCATCAAAAAGATTCATCAGAACACACCAATAAGCAATTCTATAACTAGGAGTCAATCATAAAATAACACAAAAAAAAGTCAATACAATATAACACCCTAACAATTCGATTTGCACTATAGTACCACCAAGTACCCTAATAACGACGTAGTCAAAAATCCTTTCAAGGCCCCAAAGCGTTGGGCGTCAAAATCTTCTTGTCAGGGAAGATAGACGGTCGGCCTTACCTTTTGGCGAAAGTTATATTAGTTATTTTGCCGGCTGGTAACTATCGGCCTAATTGGGCTAGCTCGCCGCGAGGGTCGCAGGGTTCCAGCTATGCTGAAAGAGAATACAAAAAAAAAAGGAGTGGGCGCCAGGTCCTAGACTCAGATCCAATTCCTTGTGCCGGACCTTACACAAGGTCGAGGATAAAAACCAGCAAGTCAAAAATAAACAAACCAACAACCAATGAATAGATCACAGCTTTATTTTAAATAGATTGGTGCGTACTATAGTGCATCGCAAACCCGCAAACATATAAGTATAGATAAAAAAAAATATATTTCTAATCATCGACAATACTAGATTTTCAAAAGTATAAACTAAATATAAGTACATAAAAAAAAGACAATAAAGGGGGCTATTGATATATATGAATAGGCTAACGCACTAAAACATTTCGAGCCTAAAATAAAATAACGCGAGGTTTAAAGGAAGCGTATCGAATATTAAATTTAAAAAAAATAAATTAACCCCTGTGAGGCAGGATATAGCAGGGCCAGGTTATGCAAGCGCTCAGCTGATGCGAAACCCCGAATATCAGCTCAGAAAGATTCTAAGTAATTAATCCAAAATTTCGAATGTCAAAACTACGAGGATCTATGGCCATATAGTCACAGAGCAGTTTTCTTAATGGAAATACATCAGGTGTATAAATGAACGCTAAAGCAATCGCTTGAATAAACCTTTCGGCAAACTTGTACCTACGTAAAGACTCGCAAATAAAGTACAATAACGCGGAATTGACAATTATTCTACCGGCGGCGGGCCTTATGACGCAATCGCTACTAACCTGAGATTAATCAGTCATGAACTGAAACTGCAGAAGCAATCGACTACCGATGTCGCTACTCTAGCCACTATCAACATCGAAACGACGCGGCAAACTTCAGACGGCTGACAGCAAATGGCGACGAAAATAAATATAATTAACTGTATACTAAGCAAACCGCAGACAACGAGCCGTAAGTACAACCCTAAATCTGAAGTAATTAAACGAAAGTTCTAACATACGATTTGCAGGGGAGCTCGATGGGGCGCGGCGGCCGGCGAAGGTGAATATAAATATCTGTATATTAAACAAACCGCAGAGCTGCCTTCACAAAGTCAGGTAAGCTCGATTAATGATTCGATAAGGCTCACTCAAATGCACAAAATGGATGCTCGAAATTTGCAAAAGCCCTATTATAATAACGCATCAGATCTATACGAAAGCATGCACTAATAACTTAACTAGACGAAGCGTTGCCATGCCAAAAATTATCGCACATGTCCTAACTATTAACGAGACGAGATACTATTAACTAACTATAAAATACACCAGGCGCAAATAGCTACATCAGATTCTTGCCTGTAGTAAAAACATGTCGGCTTCTAACCTGTGGCGTGCGGAAGGCCGGGGACGGCAGAAGCGATGGAGGTTTCGGCAGACACAGCGAGAGGCCCAGCGGACCTAGGAGGCGGTGATTGTATCACAGGTGAGTGCAGTGCTACCCCTCCAGCGTAGCTACCAGGGAATTTGTAGAGCTCCTTGACAATTCGATGGTTTCAGGGGCCCAAATCGACGGCTTGGATGCCAGCAGAGTGCAGCTGAACAAGGAGTGCTAAGCCTCTTCAGGGGGGAGTTCAACCTCTCGCAGGAAGCGTCCGAACTCTCCCAAGGTCGTAGCCGACAGGAAATGGCATCCCACAATAAATCCAAGTCCACAGTATATCGAAATCCACAGCAAATCGAATCCCACAGGGAACGGAATCCCACAGCAAATGGCTATAACGCACAACGCCCATATAAGTCCCAAATAAGAAGAAACTGGCCTTATCTTACCTCACGCTGGAATTGAGCCAGAAGAAAGGGCAGAAGCAATGCTGGCCTCAGACGAATCCGCAGTTGCGAAGGACGTACGTATAACCAAATCAAATACGAACGTTTTAAGGGCACATGTGCTTTTTCAGATCCTCCGAAAAATCAAAACGGAGCCGAGCTATACTAATTAGCTCAAAAATTTAAGCACACGGCCGAGGCACTAGCAGCCTGCACCAAGTTTAAAATGGGAAAGACCTCAAAAATTCCACCAGCTACCAGTTATCAAAACTTTCCAAAATTTTTGGGCCAGAAGATGCGAAAAAAACAGCCTGAAAATTTGGCTGCAAGAAGTGATATCCTTTATCTAGCAACAAATAGAATAGTGTAGAAGAATTTGTAACAGGGGTTGCCTAAGCGCCATATACAAATATCTATAGGAATATGACCAAAATAAATTTAATTAGTAGAATATGGGCAATTATTCAAGGAGTTGCTTACCAAACTGCTTGATAATTATGGGAAAATAATTAAAAATAAGATACAGCTAATTATACCTAGTTTAGAGCATGCAAAAATTGACAAAAGCCAACCATAAATATTCAAGTTCAGAATTCAGCTAGCAGAGGTTCAATACTACGGGGGACACTCCAAAAGTATCGTAACAAATCCTCCCCCCACAAAAGGGAGGGTAAATCACCCCAGATTTACCCGACCATACAAATGCCAACAAAAGAAATCGCCCTAAGAGACAAAAAAACGATGCCTGCCGGAAGGAAACAAAGGGAAGGAACAAAGGATCTAAAGAAGTAGACAAGAAGAGAGCATGTAAGAGTCCAAGCGCATCATCGAAGACAACTAGACACCAACCTCTTCCGTCGCTGCAAGATGACGTGAGCTGCGCCGGTGGAAGGGAAGGCTACGTCAGGTTGCAACAAAGATGCACCCGAAACGCAAACACCTCGGAAAAATGCGAAGTGGGAGACAGGAAAGCGAACGACACAGAAGAAGGGAGGGAAAGGAAAACCAACCTCAACCAAGGGTTAAGTACTTAGGCCCAGGATCGACCTACAGCACTGAAGCTATCTCCAAATGACGGAAAATAGAACGGATATCCAAAATAACACGAAGTATAAAGAGAACGAACACAGCAAAAAGAGGGAACATCCCTTTCAAACAAGAGAGAGAAAAAATGAAACAGAGAAAGATGCGAGAAATGAAGGGACCAGATGTTTAGGTCGGGACTCCAATTCGAGAAAAAGGAAAGGTGAGTTGGGTCCCAAGATTCCGTCCGACGTCCCCAAACCAACCTCCCAAAAAGACGTAGACGAGACCACACAAACAAGGGACAAGGTTAGGGAGAGGGACAATGCCTTGGAGAAAGATTCAGGTCCCAATAAATCCGACAAAGTCGATGCCCTAGAAGAGCGAACGAAACCGTCCTCAAAAACCAGACACGCCCAAACGCAAAACCGAAAAGGACAGAGGCTCAACAAAAGAGTAGGGTTCCACGAATCCAGACAACGCTGAGGCCCTAAAAGAGGGCAAAAGAAACCGTTCTCAGTCATAAAGCGTGCCCAAGGCAAGGAGTAAGTTTCACTTGAGGATTGAAATCCGCCTAAGCGAGAGGATACCCTATCAACCAACCAAACACACAGAACGTATAGCCGACGGCAATAGGCATCATCAGCTATACCTCAAAAATTCAAAAAATTCAAAAGGGCACCCTACAAGCATCCACCATGCTCACTCAAACCAAGCGGACAAAAGAAATCCTAAAAGAAATAAAGTCAAGCAATCAATCACTATACCAATCTATCCCAAAGATGGCTGGAGAGATTATCCAAATCGCCGAAGCAAATCTCCCAGACACATCGCCACCGAATAACTAACCTATCATCAATCCACACAAAGAAGAAAACCAATCAAAGAAGAACTACTCTAAAACAATCCAAAGAGGTTCGGGAGATTATCCAAATGTGCCGCAGCAAATCTCCCAAAACGCATCGCCACCGAACAACTAGCAAACAATCCGAAGAATAAAAGAGGAAAAGAACCAATCAAAGAAGAGCTAAACCAATCCACACTAGAAAGATGGTTTGAAGAGCCTATAAATCCACAAAAGTGTACCCCTCAAACGCACCAATCACACTCCAAAATACTAATCATCACTCCAAAGGAAAAAGCAAGAAAACAAACTACACAGAGAAAACACAAAAAAAAACTCAAGCAAACTGAGTCAACAAATACTCAATAAAATACGCGAACACGCAGCCAATAAAAATACAAATCATCAAAAAGATTCATCAGAACACACCAATAAGCAATTCTATAACTAGGAGTCAATCATAAAATAACACAAAAAAAAGTCAATACAATATAACACCCTAACAATTCGATTTGCACTATAGTACCACCAAGTACCCTAATAACGACGTAGTCAAAAATCCTTTCAAGGCCCCAAAGCGTTGGGCGTCAAAATCTTCTTGTCAGGGAAGATAGACGGTCGGCCTTACCTTTTGGCGAAAGTTATATTAGTTATTTTGCCGGCTGGTAACTATCGGCCTAATTGGGCTAGCTCGCCGCGAGGGTCGCAGGGTTCCAGCTATGCTGAAAGAGAATACAAAAAAAAAGGAGTGGGCGCCAGGTCCTAGACTCAGATCCAATTCCTTGTGCCGGACCTTACACAAGGTCGAGGATAAAAACCAGCAAGTCAAAAATAAACAAACCAACAACCAATGAATAGATCACAGCTTTATTTTAAATAGATTGGTGCGTACTATAGTGCATCGCAAACCCGCAAACATATAAGTATAGATAAAAAAAAATATATTTCTAATCATCGACAATACTAGATTTTCAAAAATATAAACTAAATATAAGTACATAAAAAAAGACAATAAAGGGGGCTATTGATATATATGAATAGGCTAACGCACTAAAACATTTCGAGCGTAAAATAAAATAACGCGACGTTTAAAGGAAGCGTATCGAATATTAAATTAAAAAAAAATAAATTAACCCCTGTGAGGCAGGATATAGCAGGGCCAGGTTATGCAAGCGCTCAGCTGATGCGAAACCCCGAATATCAGCTCAGAAAGATTCTAAGTAATTAATCCAAAATTTCGAATGTCAAAACTACGAGGATCTATGCCATATAGTCACAGAGCAGTTTTCTTAATGGAAATACATCAGGTGTATAAATGAACGCTAAAGCAATCGCTTGAATAAACCTTTCGGCAAACTTGTACCTACGTAAAGACTCGCAAATAAAGTACAATAACGCGGAATTGACAATTATTCTACCGGCGGCGGGCCTTATGACGCAATCGCTACTAACCCGAGATTAATCAGTCATGAACTGAAACTGCAGAAGCAATCGACTACCGATGTCGCTACTCTAGCCACTATCAACATCGAAACGACGCGGCAAACTTCAGACGGCTGACAGCAAATGGCGACGAAAATAAATATAATTAACTGTATACTAAGCAAACCGCAGACAACGAGCCGTAAGTACAACCCTAAATCTGAAGTAATTAAACGAAAGTTCTAACATACGATTTGCAGGGGAGCTCGATGGGGCGCGGCGGCCGGCGAAGGTGAATATAAATATCTGTATATTGAACAAACCGCAGAGCTGCCTTCACAAAGTCAGGTAAGCTCGATTAATGATTCGATAAGGCTCACTCAAATGCACAAAATGGATGCTCGAAATTTGCAAAAGCCCTATTATAATAACGCATCAGATCTATACGAAAGCATGCACTAATAACTTAACTAGACGAAGCGTTGCTATGCCAAAAATTATCGCACATGTCCTAACTATTAACGAGACGAGATACTATTAACTAACTATAAAATACACCAGGCGCAAATAGCTATATCAGATTCTTGCCTGTAGTAAAAACATGTCGGCTTCTAACCTGTGGCGTGCGGAAGGCCGGGGACGGCAGAAGCGATGGAGGTTTCGGCAGACACAGCGAGAGGCCCAGCGGACCTAGGAGGCGGTGATTGTATCACAGGTGAGTGCAGTGCTACCCCTCCAGCGTAGCTACCAGGGAATTTGTAGAGCTCCTTGACAATTCGATGGTTTCAGGGGCCCAAATCGACGGTTTGGATGCCAGCAGAGTGCAGCTGAACAAGGAGTGCTAAGCCTCTTCAGGGGGGAGTTCAACCTCTCGCAGGAAGCGTCCGAACTCTCCCAAGGTCGTAGCCGACAGGAAATGGCATCCCACAATAAATCCAAGTCCACAGTATATCGAAATCCACAGCAAATCGAATCCCACAGGGAACGGAATCTCACAGCAAATGGCTATAACGCACAACGCCCATATAAGTCCCAAATAAGAAGAAACTGGCCTTATCTTACCTCACGCTGGAATTGAGCCAGAAGAAAGGGCAGAAGCAATGCTGGCCTCAGACGAATCCGCAGTTGCGAAGGACGTACGTATAACCAAATCAAATACGAACGTTTTAAGGGCACATGTGCTTTTTCAGATCCTCCGAAAAATCAAAACGGAGCCGAGCTATACTAATTAGCTCAAAAATTTAAGCACACGGCCGAGGCACTAGCAGCCTGCACCAAGTTTAAAATGGGAAAGACCTCAAAAATTCCACCAGCTACCAGTTATCAAAACTTTCCAAAATTTTTGGGCCAGAAGATGCGAAAAAAACAGCCTGAAAATTTGGCTGCAAGAAGTGATATCCTTTATCTAGCAACAAAAAAATAGTGTAGAAGAATTTGTAACAGGGGTTGCCTAAGCGCCATATACAAATATCTATAGGAATATGACCAAAATAAATTTAATTAGTAGAATATGGGTAATTATTCGAGGAGTTGCTTACCAAACTGCTTGATAATTATGGGAAAATAATTAAAAATAAGATACAGCTAATTATACCTAGTTTAGAGCATGCAAAAATTGACAAAAGCCAACCATAAATATTCAAGTTCAGAATTCAGCTAGCAGAGGTTCAATACTACGGGGGACACTCCAAAAGTATCGTAACAAGGGGTAATTTTAAAATCCATTAAACCACTTTCTAAATATTTTAAGAATACATCTATATGCCAAAAAACAATGGTCTAACTCAATAAACATAGGAGATAAGAAGGGTTCTTTAATTCAACCCGAATCCAGATTTTCACCTTTAGGGGTTGATTAGGGGAAACTCCTGAAATGTGTTTTTAGACACTTGTATTGGATACCTATGTGAGCAAACACCAAACCTATACCTTATCGGTTTTAAGAGA
This sequence comes from Agriotes lineatus, assembly GCA_940337035.1. Classification (NCBI taxonomy): domain Eukaryota; kingdom Metazoa; phylum Arthropoda; class Insecta; order Coleoptera; family Elateridae; genus Agriotes; species Agriotes lineatus. The sequence continues at coordinate 60,044 of CALNHX010001614.1, read as the reverse complement.
TATTGAAGAATTCGTGAAAACACAGTTTACCCTTTTTACCCCCTCAGGAATAAATATTTAAGTCCCCTTAAACCGTTTTCTAAATATTTTAAGAATACATCTATATGCTAAAAAAGAATGCTCTAGCTCAATAAACATAGGAGATACGAAGAGTTTTTTAATTCCCCTCGAATCTAGATTTGCACTTTTAGGGGTTGATTAGGGCAAAATTATGAAATTTATTTTAAACACTTATATTGGATACCTATGCAAGCAAACGCCAAGTCGATATCTTATAGGGTTTAAGAGATATTGAAGAATTCGTGAAAACACAGTTTACCCCTTTCCACCCCCTTAAGGGTAAAATTTTAAATTTTCTTACACCGCTTTCTAAATATTTTAAGAATACACCTATATGCCAAAAAATAATTCTCTAGCTCAATAAACATAGGAGATACGAAAGGGTCTTTAATTCACCCGGAATCTAGATTTGCACTTTTAGGGGTTGATTAGGGCAAAATCCTGAAATGTGTTTTTAAATACTTATATTGGATACGTATGCAAGTAAATACCAAATCGATATCTCATCGGGTCTAAGAGATATTACGGAGTTTGTGAGAACACTGTTTACCTCTTTTTACCCCCTGAGGGGTAAAATTTAAAAAAAATTTAAACCCCTTTCTAAATATTTTAAGAATACATCTACATGCCGAAAAGGGAATGTTCTAATTCAATAAACCTAGGAGATACAAAGAGTTCTTTAATTCACCCCGAATCCAGATTTGCACCTTTAGGGGTTGATTAGAGAAAAATTCTAAAATATGTTTTTAGACATTTCTATTGGATACCTGTGCAAGTAAACACCAAGTCAATATGTCATCGGGTCTAAGAGATATTGAGAAATTCGTGAAAACACAGTTTACCTCTTTTCACCCCCTTTGGAGTAAAATTTTAAAATATCTTTAACCATTTTCTAATAATTTTAAGAATACATCTATATGCCAACAAATAACGTTTGAACTCAATAAACATAGGAGATACAAAGGGTTCTATAATTCACCCCGAAAGCATCTTCACACCTTTAGGGGTTGATTACGGAAAAATCCTGAAATACGTTTCTAGGTATTTGCATTGACAATCTTTGCAACTAAACACCAAGGGGCTATCTCATTGGGTTTAAGAGATATTGAGAGACCCGTGAAAAAACATTTTACCCCTTTTCACCCCCGTAGGGGTGGAATTTCATAAAATTCCTTTCAACCCATTTTGTTGTGAAATGGAACTCACAGCAAAAAAATTTAATAATTTTAACCCCCCTACCCCTTTTCAGTTTTCCCCCTTTTACCCCTTTAGGGTTAAAATTTTCCAATTCCCTCATACCAGTTTCTAAATATTTTAAAAATACATCTATATGCTAAAAAAGAATGTTCTAACTCAATAAACATAGCAGATACGAAGAGTTCTTTAATTCACCCCCAATCCAGATTTGCACCTTTAGGGGTTGATTAGGGCAAAATCCTAAAATACGTTTCTAGGTATTTGCATTGATAATCTTTGCAAGCAAACACCAAATCGATATCTTATCGGGTGTAAGAGATATTGAGGAATTTGTGAAAACACATTTTACCCCTTTTTACCCCCTTAGGGGTCGAATTTCAAAAAATCCCTTCTTAGCACTACCTTACGTAACAAATTAAACCTTCCACCCAAATTTCATGTTTCTAGTACCAATGGTTTCGGCTCTGCGTTGATTAGTCAGGGTTGTGACTTTCCTTTATATATATACCGGGTGGCCATAAATATCTGATATCACATTACCTTTGGAATCAACACCGCTTTATTAAAGTGATGAATCCAACTAAACTAAATGGCATTAATGTCATCACAACTAAAATTCCTATCTGTCAAAAATTATTACAAATTGCAATAAGTAATGGAGTTAGAACAGGAGATTTTTATAATCGAGTCGTAGGCTAAACTGCAGAATCTGGGGCACATTCCCCTCCTCTTATTTGCATTTTATTACATGTCATACCAATACTTATTATAATTGAAATATGTATAATGCTAACCAACATTTATAAGTAGCTAATTCCATGGCTACCGGGATCTCAGATGTTTATGGCCACCCGGTATATAGATTTTATGACAAAATGAAAGCTTTAATTTTAGGCAGTTTATTATTTGAACATACATTTTTGACTGTATTATAACAACAATAATATAATATAGATATATGCTTTGTACACAAATAAAATAAAAAACAGTTGCACAATTTTTTATGAAATGACACGTTACATTCGGTGCATCCATACTTATTTCTTTCCTAAATAAAATTCCTGAAATAAAATACGTGTCTCCTAAATAAAATGCCTGAAATAAAATAAATGTCTCCTAAATAAGCTAGATAAAATTTTAAATAAAGTGTCTGTAAATACGCGACCCTCACAGTCTCCCCTAAAGGTTTTTGTGGGGCCTCGCAGAGTTCACCACGGAAACTTTTATTGTTGGGTCGCGTACCTCAACAATGCGCACTTCACTGCACTATGCTGGCCTGTGGGCGCCGGCGTTTCTCCCTACACCGCTGTATGAAGCGCTTACGGGCTAGGCGCCTTGGTGTGGCCCCCCGTGCTGTTGGTGCCATCGGTTTTTCGTAGGACCGTCTGGGCTGTGCGTCTTGCCCCACGTCCGGGTTGTCCCTGCTGGTGCCGTCCGGCTCCGGGTTCCCGTCGCCGCTATCCGGTTCGGGGTGATGTCCGTCCTGTTTCGCTAACCTTGACTCTGCTCCCAGCCTCTGGGTTGTTGTACTCTCCGTCGGTGGTGGTCTTGGCTGCTCTTGCTGCTCCATACCGGGGCCTCCCGTGCTACCCTGGGGTCGTAGTCCCATCACCAGGGCGTTGCTTGGCCTACTCGGGGGTCTCTTCGCCGGTGGCAGGCCCGTTTTGGCACACGGCCTTCGTGATCCTGGTTTTGGCTCGCTTGTCGTATTTTTGTAAGCGTCCTCCGCCATCCTAGCGGAAAGGCCCCCTGGGGTAGGTGGCCTACTTTCAGCAAACAGTACCCCCCAGTCGAGGATGTCATCGTGGCTCCCCCATTCGTCGACCAGGTGCTGGACCTCCATGGCGATGCTAAGGGCCGCAGGCTTATCCTCTCTATCCGTAAGGGCTACACCCGAGGTACCCTGCGGAGGGCACTTGACTCGACACTGACCTGGAGCCGACTGTTCTGAGGGCCAAGCGGCCGCAAGCTCGTATCTGGGCTTGCCATAAATTAACAGATTGACAGCCCTTGCAGCCAGGACGGCGTTCGTGTAGAACCGTTTGAGGTTTTCCACGTTATACGATCCCTTCTTGTGACCTCTCTCGATGTGTACTATGGTGTAAACATTGTTACCCAAGTCGCGCGATACCTTGAATGGGCCCTCATATAGCAAGTGGAATTTGGCCGTGACTTTCTTATTGCTATTTGAAATTGGGTTAGACTTGAGCAGCACCAAATCTCCCTCAGCAAAACGAATGTCCTTGGCCTTTTTATTGAATACTTTTCTCCGCATTTCCGCGCTGCTCAGCAAGTTTTTCCCGGCTGCTTCATGTATTTGATTCAATGTCAGTTCGCGGCGCGGTGGAAGGAACCTCCTGAGTAGGCGGTCCAGTTGCAGCTGTGGTTGTTTCCCATGTATGACCTCCTATGGTGAATAGCCAGTGCTAAAATGCGGCGCGGCATTAAAGCAACTTTCAATGTTTTTCCACTGCCAGGCCCAAGTAGTGTGTTTTTGGTGGCAGTAAGAGCGGAACATGCGGCCAAGCTCCCTATTCACGCGTTCGACCGGGTTAGAAGCCGGGTGCCTTATCGAGGAATGTGTAGTCCTAATACCCGCCTGTTGCAATCGATCATACCATTTACGTGAGGTGAACTGTGAACCATGGTCGGTTAGGATCGTCGCGGGTTTTATTACTTGAGAGGATTGTTCCAATATGCAATTGGCAGCTGCCCTCGAGATGGCCCGGCGTTAAACGGCTTATTATAATTATAGAAGGGCCGGCCGCTACTGAGTACGCCTCTGTAGCGGTACCTTGCTTCGCCGGCATTCGGGAATTTTAGCGTCACCCTCATCGGTCTCGGCTCGATGGTGGCGCTAAGATCTCCGGCGCTGCTACTGGAATTCTTTAATGGGCCACCCTGGGCGAGACTGATTCGTTTTGTCCCGCCCGCTTCCCGTTTCCCGGCTGTTGAACCGGAGAGACACGTGCTTGCGTAACGGGGCTTTGTAGATCCTCGGCCCTTGCCCATCTTGTTGTGGCCCGTGGCCGTCGACCCCGTCTGTTCGCAAAATGTTGCCAGTGGCCGAAGTTGGGCTTGTAGTAAAGGCTCACGGCAGGTGGGTATACTTCGATAGCATTTACATCGCGTCCGTGTTGGAGGCGATTAATATTTGAGCTCGCGATGTGGTCATCCTTAATCGCATCTTGCCTCCGTAGAAATTCGGCGGTCTCCCCTATGTTCCGGCCCGACTGCAACTGATAAAGTGCGCGTATATGTTCGGGAAAATGACGCATGATGTCGGCCACTAATATTACCTCGGCGATCGGCGGTATCAAACGTCGCGCTTGACTAAAAAAAGGCAAAATGTGCTAGCATGGTTTGTTTTGCCCTCGGATCCCAGCGCGCTGTATTGATTTGATTTCGAATTTTGAGTTGCTCGCGTTCGCCCCAGAAAGTGTGGGGGAAATCACCCTTGAAATCCTCGAAAGTATCCCAGCTGTCTGCATACAGTGCCTTCCAAAAGCGAGCGCCGCCCCGCAGACATTCAAGCGCCAACTGCAGCTGCTCCTGCCCGTTTAATTTCAGACGCCTGCAATAAATTTGCAGTTCGTCTAGGAAGTCGAGGGGTTCTTGGAAATGTTGTCGCTAAATACGGGCTTCTCGGGAAGCGTCGCCAACAGCAGTGAGCGTTCCCAGGCATACGCCGGGACTTCCGCACCCGCTGCAGTGGCGTTATTCGTCATATGCGGCTCCTTGACATTATTTTGCTTCTCGGGCTGGCTTTGTTGTACTATGTTCGCGCCAGTCAGATTAGTACCGGCGCTTTCTTGACCCCGCCTCGTATGTGAGGCGGCCGTGCTGCAACCGGAGCCCTCCGCGGCCTTTATTTCATTTAAAGAACTCATCACTCCGGTCATGAATTCATTTAAATTTTGATTTCTTTCTTGTTCCAAGGCGCGTTGGGCCCGGCTCCAATGAAAGAACCAAGTCGGCACCAATAGTGTTTCCGGCGTCGGTACTTCATGTTCCTCTATTTCAGCACTTTCGGCGGCTGTATCGGCCGGCAATATATCTGGCTCGATATCTCGCGCCTCCAAGTTTCCATCGGCACTATTTGACATTGTTGATTTCAGCTTTCGGCCCCCTGTTATTACTCCCCTATCCTGGTCACGGCACCACTTTTCTGTAACGGTGCACACCCTGGTTACCTGTTGCTTGTTTATAGGCCTACGTTGTGTGATTTTTTTACTGTTTTCGGCGGGTGCTTCGACGACAGTTACAGTTACTTTAACTAGGCTTCCGTATTTACTGTTTTCACTCCGTTCGTATAGGGGCTGGCGACCTCCAGCTTTTACACCAAAGAAAACAACATGTCAAGCGATGGTTATTTATTAGGACAAAGTAAACAGTACACTGCGCTTACAATTATTTGCCTAACGCCAATGGGCCGTTTGCCGACCGTAAACTTGTTACGAAGTGCGTGGTGGTGTTAGTGTGGTAGTAGAGAGACAAGGAGTTGTTACGCAACGCTCACTTACAAACAAGACCAAAGAGGAGGCCTTGCAGTGCCAGTTGCGTGCTAACGAGAGAAGTAAAGGCAAAGAGTTGTTAAACAACGCCCACCTGCAAACAAGGCCCAAAGGAGAGGCTTTGCGGTGCCAGTTGGTGTGCTAACGAGAGAAGTAAAGGCAAAGAGTTGTTAAGCAACGCTCACTTACAAACAAGACCAAAGAGGAGGCCTTGCCGTGCCAGTTTGCGGGCTAACGAGAGAAGTAAAGACAAGAGTTGGTGTCTAACGTTCACCGATTAACGAAAGTCCGAGCTGGACTTCGCAATACCAGTGGCGCTACACCAAATAGAGTAAGGTGTTAATTAAGTGCGGAGTTGTCGTGATGTTTTGTGTTATTAGTCGAACTAGCATCGGCCCCAGGCTTCGTGCTTCTTCTGCTCCCTTTCCTTCTGTGCCGAGTGTTTTATGCAATCTTCCGCGGCCCCTCCATCCGCGGCCCCTCCATCCGTTGTCCTGGGCGCTCCGCCAATGAGAAGTAAATTCTGGATTTCGTGGTTATAAGCGCGATTTTAATTGGTTATTTTCCTTCCAAAACTCACGACGGCCCTTAATCCTTTCTGTTGTGATTTTAAATGCTTCTCACGACCCCCTTGACATGTGTTTCCTTTGACCGAAAACGTACACTCATAAATTTCACGAACTAATTTAGTCGGCGGTTTCTAAGCTTTTTGACCCTTAAGTTTGCCTCGAACCCCGGGTCATAAATCTAATATAGGAATTTTCGATTATGGGCCCGGGGCGCGATCAACAGCTGTGAAGGAATTGTGTTACAACTTGCAAAACAAAACGAAAGCTTCCGTTATGTCATATAATTCCAACTAATTTTATACATAAAAGATATCTATAAACTACGGATTATCATTATCCTAGAACTAAAAAATGCCTGAAATAAAATGAATGTCTTTCCTAAATAAAATTCCTGAAATAAAATAAGTGTCTCCTAAATAAAATGCCTGAAATAAAATAAATGTCTCCTAAATAAGCTAGATAAAATTTTAAATAAAGTGTCTGTAAATACGCGACCCTCACAGTATGCAACAGTATTAAAAATTTTGAATAAGTGCACTCTCATATCGTCAAGACGTGCAATACCCCAAATAAAAGGAATAAGTATAGCCATCAACTATAGCTTCTTCTTTTTTTAGAAAAATATTGAACGTAAGCGTCGAATTGTTTTTGACCTGACTGGTAGTAGTCTCATCGAAGAAATAAACAAATGGTGTCTTAGAACAGTTTTCAATTAGGTAATCCGTCAAATATGGAGCTATTCCAAATTGAATCAAATATTCGATTTTGGTTTCGGACATTTTAAAATTAGCTGCAATTTCTGAATCTGAGAACATTGCTGGAAATAATTTATTGTCGTTATTATTGCTTTGAAACGAAAAATTTGAGTAGCAACAGTTCAGTGCCCATATTTCTGCCTTCGTGACAATCTCCTCTTGGGTCAAAATGAATTTACCTCCTTGTAACATTACGTTTCCAGCTGCATCTCGTTGAAATGTACTCTGATTTCCCAGATTTAATCGAAGGTTTGCATTTCTTACATGAGTAGTAGATTTGGCATGACTGCGAATCTGGCATATTCCACTCCCAGAGATTTTGAAACTTTTGCTGCAATATTTACAAAATGCAGAAAATATAGGTACTAGCCAAGTCTGCTGTTAAGCAATCCCAGGTTTCTTCATTATTTTCCCAATCTTGATTATACTTTGTTTGTCTACCTGGCCCCATTTTTATTAGTGATTAGTGAATATCTTCACCTTAAAATAATTATATCAAATGTAACCTCAAAGTATGGCCAAGCATGTGGATTTTTTACTTACAGCTACAAACAGTACAGCATCAAATAATTTAAATTTTATTTACAACGTACTGCACATTCCATTGCACAAAAGGACGTTGAGGTTATGTTGTACTAGCCAAGCCATCAACAATGTCACTATCAAGCAAAGCGGTAAGTATTACTCGGATTCATCCGATGCATCTAAAACACAGCGCAGCGTTAATCTAGAAGCAACGTCTGTGCCGCATACCCACAACAGTAAGTTAAAGATCACACATACTCGCCTCGTGCATGCATTATCCACACGCGCTACTTTTAAATTATATTTTTCAAGAAAGGAAGTATTGAAAATGATGTAATATTTAATTATGTACAAATTATATTGTATTTTTAACTAATTTATGACAAACTCTTCCTTTTATGACAGATTTATTAATTTTATGATTTTATGACTGGAACCCCTGCTTCATATCTTTATTTAATGTACTATTTGGATTTTGCTGTTATGTACTTATTATCAAATAAATAAATAAATCTGTTTCTCGTTGAATTAATCCGTCTGAGGACGTTTTTGGAGCTGCTTGGCCACTACGAGACAATCAGAGGAAACAGGAGGGGCGACATCGGGGTCGGGATCATACACACACCAAGCACACACGTTGTGCACGCTTTGCTAGTTCGAGGCCAAATCGGAATCAATTAAACGACGGGAAATCGAATAGCAGAGGTTATGCCTTAATTCTGCCACAGAAAACAACAGTTACCCACCGCCCGCTCTTGACCATAGGGGGCGGCGTAAACATCACACGCCAAAACTACTTGGCTTGAGGTATCGCGTCACAATTTCCAGCACCAGCTATGCGACGCACAAAAAATCAGAAGGGGGCGCTCATATTTGCGCCAAAAACTAACAATCAATACCCACATATTACAGAGTCAGATGAAGGCGGGGTAAAAACGTTCGCTCCCTCTAATTTCTGCTTACGTAACTGACTCTTACTAATCATGAAATTTTACAGATTCTTAGGAGCCACAGACAAGCAAGTGTTCCGAGCTGCCGCTGAAAATCTTCGAGACTCACACAAGTCGTGATATCTCGATTGTTCCTAACAAGTTAAAAAAAAATGGACTGTAGTTACACATAAAACTGAACCAAAGAGTATATATGCAACGTAACTAATTAATTTCTATAATTTTATTTTTAGCCTTGACGATATTTTGTTTTTACTAAAATTTAATGTAAGCTTGCGGCACTTCTTCTCTGAATATCATTTCCAGATGTTAGTTTGGAAACCAAAGAAATAAAATTCTTGGTGTTTTCTAAATTATAGTGTTCTTGGTCTTGTATATTAATTCCTACGTAATAAACAAATTAGAAATTTTCTACCTAGAACATTAGTACATATATCTACAGCTTTGTTTCATAATTTTCATGTCTCGTGCACTAAACAGTTATTGTTAGTACTTGTTTCATAAGTAGCTACTTCGTCTCGAAACACCCGAACTCAAGCCATAGAACTAATTTTTACACACTAAATACATAAATTACTATTACATAGCATGACAAAATAATAACACTATCGAGTTCTAAATGGATTATATTTATTTCAAAGTTATGTTCAACATATACTAAAAGACAAAGAATCTGCCAAATAACGTCCTACAGAATGTATATTACTATTTAAAAATATATAGTCCTCATATAAAAATTTCCGTTTTATGGAACTTAAGCAATATACATATTTTTACATTAAGTTTTATTTATTTGCAATTATCCAAGGATGCTTCATGACGTCTTCCAATGCAATTCTATTTTCTGAAGTGCGGCGTAATAGCTAAGGATAAACATATATTAAATCCGCACCTCGGCAGATATAACAATTCTTACCTTTGAAATTAAATCGATGGCACCAACAGACATGTCGCTTGGGTATTTAATGGCCACTCGTTGGATTTTTGCATATGTTTCGTCATTGCTACCACTTTCAAATGGTGGATTACCGACCAAGAATTCATAACATAAAATTCCTACAAACACAACTCGTCAATAATTAAAAACAACATGAAAACCTCTCTCACCTAGACACCAATTATCTACATACTTTCCGTATTTTCTGCCCTCTACCATTTCAGGTGGTAAGTAATCTAGTGTACCACACATGGTAACTCGTCTCAGAGATGGAGCATGCACTGACCATCCAAAATCGCCTAATTTCACATCGTCAGTTGCAGAAAGAAGTAGATTTTCTGGCTTAATATCACGATGTATAACTTTTTTGGAATGGCAATAGCACAGAGCATCTGCTACCTGATATATATATTTTGCTGATCTAAAACATTAGAAAAACAATTACATTAATTACGATACCTTTAATTTGATTTGGGTAATTCATATTATACACCACCAGAAGTAGAAAAGTTTTGAACCCTGCAAGTTATGACAACAGTTGGAATGCCATTCTATTTTTAAAAGTGGTAGAGAGTAAGACAAACAAAAGACAGTTTTTGACAATGTTCAACCAAAGTTCTCTAATATTTATGCATGGTAAGGAGAGATATTCTGTAAGTGGTGATGCAGCACCACGGGTAGAGCTAAAACTAGTTGTGGAGCCCAAAACCTATTAATTAAATAAATAATAATCCAGGATTTTCAAATGTACTATTGTACATAATAATAATTTAAATTATGTAATTAATTGAATTTCAGATTTCATTTCATATTAATTTTTTTTGTACGTTGATGCTGCACGATCTATTTAGCGATACAAATACATATTTTGTTTTTTTTGAAAAATGCTTGTATTTGCAATAATTTTCTTAAGTTATTGGTTATGCCTCAGATACCTTTGCGTAAAATTTAGAGATTTTTGAGAATATTTATACCAAATGAATTTTTTGCAATTTCTGTTTTCAGAATGGAAAGTTATTCTCCAATGACCCATTAATATGATGTTAATAACTTAAACAATAGAATGTTTATACAGATTTACTAATTACCTAACTATTATAAGTGTTCACAAATATTTTCGTAATATACCTAACGTTGACCTAAGAGATAGAGCAATAAGGTCAACACATCACGAAGACACACACCTCACACAATGGTTGCTGCACAAGCACAAAAAGGCGCGCTCCAACTTTGTAACTCGCAACTCGGGGCAAGTTGAGCATTGTACCGCCAGACGCATACATACATACTTAACCTTATCAATGACTAATATCACATTATTTTCCTAATTCTTATCTGAATACCTAGTTATGTACAGGGTGAGTTTTTTTTAATGTTTAGCATGGGTATCTCGGAAAGTATTGGAGATAGAGAGACGGTTAAATGGGGAAAGAATTGCAGTTTTACGAGCTCAATTTAACGAGTTTTTTGTTTCTTTTTGGAAAAATGCAAGGCTAACTAGATATTTCGCAAAAATGATTTTTTTCTAATTTCGTTCGGTGCCTATAGCTCTGTTATTACTGACTTTAGAAAAAATGTGTAAAGGAAAAAGTTGTAGATAATTATGTGGTTAATAACACAGTCTAACCAAATTTTTTATTTAAGCTATAATTACTTCCTTTTACTACTATAAAGGAAGTATTGGATTCACCCCAAAAATTCGAAATTGAGTTTTCAACAGATCTTCACGTTTTAGAGTCCCCTGATCCCAAAAAACATATTTTTTTTCATTGGTCTGTGTGTCTGTCTGTCTGTCTGTCTGTCTGTGAACAGAATATCTCAAAAACGAAAAGAGGTATGGCATTGAAACTTCATATATAAGTTTTGTGTACTATGTAGATGAGACAGCAAGCTTTTGAAGAAAATCGCATAACCGGAAGTAGGTGTTTACTCTTGTGATTTTTCAGTTTTTTTCGATTTTTTCAAAAACGGCTCTAACGATTTTTTTTATACTTTACATTTTTCTTACATTTTTAATGTGTATTGATGTGAGATAGGTGATTTTCCAGTTGAATACTTCTAAAGTGGGTTTCTTTTGTTTTTTTTTTCTATTTTTTTTATTAACTCCTATTTTAAATAAAACACCCGGTATATTATTACATTTTTGAATTCACCTTAAAATTCTAGAGAAAATTTGTCTCTTCAACTAACACTCGATTTTGTACCGTTTTTGTAGAATTTGTAATTTTTGAAAATTTTTAACAAATGGTTAAAAATTAAAAATGAAATTTTTGACTAATTATAAGATCACTGTAAAAGGAAGTTGTGTGAGTGTATCACACCAGATTTTTTTTGAGTTATGACACAAACTTGTGTTTTTTCTAATGGAAACCATAGTCGGCCATGACTTTATAAAAAAGGCCATTTTTATAAATAAATAAATTATGGCCATTTTTCTCTTTTTGTTTTTGAACTGTTCAAGTAGTGGGCTATGGAAACAATTAATAGATAGCTGCAAGCGACAATTATTGACAGGTGCATATATATCATTTAGTTTCTAATTAATGCTAATTGAGGTTTCGTAAATTATCAATACGAATTTTTCTAATCAAGAAAAGCGTGATATGATTGAGTGTTGCATTTTGTGCCATAAAAATACCGTTCAGGCTGCACAACAGTATTTCGAACGGTATTTTGATCGTCGCCAGCCTTCTCTACCTACCTTTAAGAGACTGTGATGATGATGATGATGTTGGTTTATTCATCCTTAAGATGTTTACAAAAACAGATATATTGTTATTTAACAAACATATTTAACATATCTTGAACAAAGCTTTTTAAACTGATAAATTAGCAGCCTGTTTAGTTTCGTTTGGCATTTCATTATATAATTTGAGTCCATTATAGAATAAGTTTTTTTGAGAACATGATTTTGCTGTTAAGGGCAATCTAAAGTCATTTACAAATCTAGTCTTATAATTATGAATATCCTTATTGTATACTATAAATTCAGTCATATAACTAGGCAGTTTATTATTAATGATTTTAAAAATTAAAACTAGCGTATTAAAATAAATCCTTTGCTTAATGCTAAGCCACTGTAAGGTTTCTAACATTAAAGAAACAGATGTTCGTTTATTGCAAGATAAAACAATGCGCATACATTTGTTTTGTAACTTTTGCAGTCTTTGTAAGTCTCCTTCAGTGGCATTAAATAATATACTGGAGCAATATTCAAAATGTGGAGCTATAATTGTCTTGTAGACTAATATTTTTGACCAAATGTTTAATTTTGAACTTATTCGACCAAAGAAACCTATCTTTTTCGCAGCTTTAGTTACAATATAGTCAATATGTTGTTTAAATTTCAGTCTATTGTCAATTATAACTCCTAGATATTTAATATTAGTAACAAATTCTATATCTACATTATCTACCCTTACATTCGCTACCACATTATGCACTGGTGGTCCACTACTGATTATCATTGCTTTTGTTTTTGTTGTATTTAATTTTAGTTTATTTAATTTCAACCAAGTCGACACATTTTGTATATCCTTATTCAGTTTAATTATAGCACACTCTACATTGCTATCAGCTACAGATATCAATGTATCGTCCGCAAATAAATTAATTTTACAATTATTCACAGATAAGTTTACATCATTTATGTACAGTATAAATAATAAAGGCCCTAAAATTGTTCCTTGGGGGACACCTAAAGCTACTTCTTTTGGCCCTGATTCTTCATTTTCAAATTTAGTAATTTGCTGCCGCTTAGACAAATAACTCTTGAACCACTGTAATGCTGTACCCTGAATTCCGTATTTTCTCATTTTTTCCAGTAATAAATGTCTATCGATAGTTTCGAAAGCTCGTTTCAAATCGAGAAAAACTGCAACGACTTTTTTGCCTAGCTCAATATCCTCTTTCCAGTTCGCTAACACTAAATTTAGGGCCGTTTCACATGAATGATTTTTGCGAAAACCAGACTGAGCGTTAATTAGTATTTCATTTCGTTCTAGATAACTTTCTAGCTGTTCTTTGGCTATTTGTTCTAATATCTTTTCAAACGCAGGCAACATATTAATCGGTCTAAACTCTGAACACTTTTTTGTTCCAACTACTTTTGGAATTGGTCTTACTGTTGCTGTCTTCCAAATTCCAGGAAAAGTTCCGCTTTCAAAGGATTCATTGATGATTTTCAACATTAGGTTTCCTATTACTGGTAGAGCATCCAAAATTACTTTAGAATTAATACCATCCGTACTGGATTTATTATTCATTTTTAAAATAACTTTTTCCAATTTATCCATGGTAATCGGTTCAAAATAAAAAGTATTTTCGCCACGGGTTCCAATTCTGTCCATTATTGTACTATTAACATGTTCGATGCTTTGATGAATTTCCTTGACACTATCCAGGAAGTAATTATTAAAATGCTCTGCAATGCTTTTCGGTTCTATTAGCCTAGTATTTTCAAATTCCACAAATTCCGCCGTGTATGCAGTGTCTTTATTTACAATTTGTTTTAATTTTTTCCACATTTGTTTAGAATTTCCTCTTACAGAGTCCAGTTGCTTTTGAAAATAATGATTTTTACTGAATTTTAATAAACGATTATATTTGTTCTTAATCGAGCGATAAGAATTCCAATCTTTTAACGTATTATTTAATTTCGCCGTTGCGTATAAAACATTGCGTTGAATTTGCAATTGTTTTAATTCCGTAGTGAACCAAGCATTCCTTTGACACATCGTAACCCATTTATTCGAAACGAGACCACTATAGCATTTCTGCATAGTTTTTACCAAATATGCTGATTTAGTGTTGACATCTAAAGTTTCAACCTCGTTCCAATTATGTAGTCGGAGCTGATTTTGAAATTTGTCAGCTGAGTACGTACTTTTGTCAATAACAAGTTTATTTTGTATTGTGCTATGCAGCATTTTATTTGTGAAAATAAGTTGCAATGTTTCGTGATCCGAAATCTGGCAATCCAATGTATTTGTTGATAAATTCAAAGCATTTGTTAAAATGAGATCGATTTTTGTTCTGGAAGTTTCGGTTACTCTAGTATACGTGTTTACAATTTGCTTCATTCCAAACGAGGCAGTTAAATTCTTTAATCTGTTACTGTATGTAGATTCCTTGGACATGTCGATATTGAAATCCCCTACGATGATGTTTGTACATTTTTCGTTAGTTACTTCGTCACACCACAATTCGAAAAAATTTAGAAATTCAGCATGACTTGCACTAGGGCTATGATATAAAACTGTATAAACACCTTTGTAGACTCCTTTACAAATTTTTATACTTAACATCCACACATTCTTGTCCAAAACTGTACTCCCCATATTCACATACTTAACACCATGTTTAATGTAAATGATGGTTCCTCCGGTGTACCTGCTGTGACTGTCGCATCGATGCACAGAATAACCCCTAATATCAATCTCGCACTGTCTTATTTCTGCAGTAACACATGTTTCACTGAGCATAACCATAGCTGGACTGTAGATCTCAATTAGCATCTCTAATTGTTCAAATTTAGCTAATAAACTTTCCACATTTAAATACAATATTGCATTTTGTACACAGCTTCCATTTAATCTAAAAAATTTACCTTATTTCTTTCGATTTCCATTTTCCGTTTGAATACCGGACAATCAGTATTCCAAGCTTCATGATGTATATCAATTTTTAATCTTAGTTTGTTTACTGCTTCTTTGCAATTCACACACTTGACTTGATCTTTTTCTGCTTTGCAGTCATTCACTTTATGCGATCCAGCACATCTGGGACATGTTAGTTCTTTCTTACATTCATTGGCTCTGTGATTGTAACCGTTACATTTGAAGCATCTGGTAACTGCGATAGCATCAAATATTTTGCATCTATCCCAGCCAATGTTGACTTTGCCCGCCTGTAACAGCTTATCATACGTCTCACTGTATGATAATTTGGGAGAGTATGGTTCTTTCTGAAAACCAAATCAGACTGTAAGAGGCATTAATAGAGAGGCAGAGGTAAACGTATTGGCGTGTGTAATGCAAAATCAATCGATTTCAACCCGAGAAATTGAAACGGAAGCAGGCACGTCACAACGTACTGTTGTAAGAGTACTGAAAAAGCATAGGTTTCATCCCTATAAATTATCAGTTGGGCAAACACTACACGCTGATGATTACAATAACTGTATTGAATATTGTACTTGGTTTAGTAACATGTGTGAAGCTGACCCCGAGGGGTAAACCACTTCCCGCAATCTTGTCACAAATTCCTCCGCAATCCCCGAAATTGCAACGGAAATCCTCCGCAATCCACGCAATCGCTTCGCAATCCACGAAATCGCTCCGAAATCCACGAAATACCACCACCTCCTCTGGTCTAAAAACATCGTAAAGATATTACAGGCGGATGGGAAAATATAACCTCTTCTATCGGATGGTTTCCACTTTCAAAATTGTGATAATAAACATATTTTTGCCAGCTGCATCGCAATTTTGTCCTTCAACTGGATCCATTCAATTTTCAAAAACATATTTTGATTGGTCTTCACAATTTTTTAAATTATGATATATGATAATATTTACACTTCTTTAGGCGCAGATAAAATGAATTTTGGAGCAATTATTAAAATGTTATCTACTTGTGTAATAGACCTATTTTAAAAAATTATTTATCCAAAGCTACTGCTCTACTTCTAGTTATAACAAGAGATATTTTAGACTCATTCCTTGACAAATTATTAACTATTGAAAAAAGAGTATACATACTTCATTTTGTATGTATGTATGTATGCATTATCGATAACCTCATTTTACCTTGCGGTGTAGAGGTTGGTATTTATTCGCTTGCGTCTGGCGGTGCAATGCTCAACTTGCCTCGGATTTGGTTTACAAAGTTGGAGCGCCCCTTTGGTGCTTGCGCAGCAACCATTGTGTGAGGTGTGTCATGATGAATATTTTTAATTTTTAATGAATTTACTACAAAAACGGAGCCGTTTTCAATTATCATTACTGTTTCTTTAAGTATAACTATTACATACTAAGAAACAGTTTGTTTTACTTCCCTCATCTGAAAGACGAAGTAAGTATTGTAATCGCAAAAAAGTCACCTTCCGAGATTTCTTCAGATCTTCCGTTTCAAGGTCTCTAGATGATGAAAAACACGTTTTCTCAATTCCGTTTGTCTGTCTGTTGGCGGTATAATTCAAAAACTATTTGTTGAGAATGACGATATTTTGCATGCAGATTATGTATGCCTGGCATGAAACCGAGAAAATTTCAGACAAATACAGTGTGTCCAAGATAAGGAGGCCAGTATGGGGATCTCGGTAATGGTAAGAGATACAAATTTGGTTAAATGGGAAGAAAGTTGCGCAACTAAAGGACTAAAAAAATGACGTTTAGAAATTTTTGATATGATTTTTCGTTTTGAATTAATCTCAAAAAAACCAATTTTGTGGATTTTCTTTTTTATTTTTTTCTGGCGTTAATATTAAAGATTAGAGCGAAACTGATTAAACTCTTTATATCAAACCCTCATACATACAATCTTTAAAAACACTTTGGCAAAAAGTGGATAATTAATTGCAGTAGATTATTATTGGAAACATTCAAAAATAACCAACTTAAACAACAATTTAACAGAAAATAATGTAATTCTGAAACTAAATCAGTATTGGAACACGGAATACCAAAAATCGTAGTTTCTGATAGCGGTCGTTATTTATGAGCTTGAATTTAAAAAATTAGAAAATGTTGAATTTTCATCAGTTATGAGTTCTCCATCATCAACAATCTAAAGGTCACAAAAAGAACCACATAATCAATTAAAAGATTCACTAAAAAAATAAATCAAGATGTATATCTAGCATTATTACTATACCACATTACACCAGTATATTATGTACACACCCTCACAAATATTAATGTCAAATTAGTTAAGGGACAATTAACCTATACACGGAACTACGTCACAGGCTAAAGTAATTAACAAATAAAGGTTTAATGAACGTCCAGTTGTCACAAGAAAATAATAAAATATACTGACAAAAAAACAATAGAGAAAATTTTCACATAAGTACAGAAGTAAATGGAAACGAAGAACTTGAAGTCTTCATTTACATTATTAAATCCAACCCCACTTAAAGCATCAATGGATTAACATCAAATTAGATACAGAAGTGTAATACCAAGATCATCCATAAAGTATTTAAAAAAAAATCAATTTCAACTAAAATCAAAAGTAAAACTTATAGGGCGGAAATGAAGAATGGAGCTTCCATACTTCGTAATAAGTTGTACATAACGAAAAGATATAATTCATATTCAAACATGCAAGCTCCGTACTCGAGGCACATTTGTATATGACGCTAATTTAGAAAACTGTAATGACAAATGAAGCAAATAGGTATACAAAATAGTCAGTCATACCATTAAAAATCAGTAATCAATAAACCTGTATACTACGATTATGTGCATTATGTGCAAATAGGTAGAAGTTTAGATGTAAGGTTGGTTACCTAAAAACCATTATGTATTTTGGGAACTGAATAACAACGGCAGTTCTGGCAAGACGACCAATGAGTTGTGACATAAGATTTGAAATTTCTGTATTAGAACTAATTTTTTTTGCCGCTATCTTTGTACTATCAATGACTTTTTGACCACTTTTTATTTTACATATTAGGGCATTTGGAACCACTTATATTAGATTAGATCCGAAACGTAGTAATAATTTACTTAAATATAAATAAATTGCCATATTTCAATTTAAAAAAAAAAAATTTTGATTTAGGTTAACCATATTTGCTTAAATTGATAGTTTTACCAATTAATAATAACATTAAGACTATATAGCTACCTATGTTCGTCGAAGTGGCCTCCAGGACTTGATTTAAGGTGTTTGTAAAGTTCACCCTTCCCAGCAAATTCCAACACCAAATAAATACGATAATCATCATGAAACCACGTCAACAGTTCTAGTATATTCGGATGTCTGCAATTATATTTTATACACAACGTACAATTATGAGCTTTATTTGCAACTTACTTTAAATGCGACTGAATCTCAATTTCTCTTAGAATTTGTCGTTCAACACGACCTTTCACTATTTCCTCCTTCACTAAAGTTTTCAAAGCCACAACGTAGCCAGTCTGTTTTTCACGTGCTATAAACACTCGTCCAAATTTGCCACGGCCCAGACGGGATCCCAGGTCAAAATCGTCCAAACACCACTTGTAACTTAAATAATGTTATTAAATATAAGTTCCTAGTTCCTTTACCTTAATCGTACTCGGGATTTTTATAAGCTTCATGCGACATCATTTTTACTAAGAGATTTACAGTTCCATCATAGTGTTCCTTTGGAATTCCAGTATCTTCAAGATATTTTTCAGCTTGTTTTTCGACTTCTCCCTTTTTATGCAGCATTTTCTAAATATTTTTAGAGTTATGCAGAAAGGTAATTCTGTTATTGTAGGGGTTAAAAACTTTACACAGTACACAATACACTAGTTAACTTCCAAAAACCGTTAAATCACAAAGCAATGTTTTTGTAACAGGAATAGGTGTTTAAAAGTAGGGAATTTCTATTTATTTCTTGTTATTCGCTATGTTGCCAAGTTGATTATTTTATGCAAAATATAGGTATTATCAATTTACAGAAATACCAGCCTACGAAACAATTTGAGTAAAATGTGATTGGTTTTTGTATCAAATGGTTACGCTGACCGAATGGACTTTGATACATTTAAATTTTAAATGTCAAAGCATTCGATGTTAGCAGGTTAGGTTTCGCGACGCAAGACTGACAGTAGCCACTTTGGCCATGGCTAACTAAAATTTACATAGCAAAGCTATACAGGGTGTTCAATAAATATACCGACAAATTTTTAGGCGTGGTAGGAGACATCAAAACAAACATTTTTTGCTTTATAAACATATGTCCGAAAACTCTTCGTTTTCGAGATACAGGGTGTTAACATTTGTAGAAAAAATGCTTCAGCCGATTTTAATGAAATTTTCACAGTTTGTTGGTAACTTTATAAGGCATCTTTAGGATATATTACAGTTGATACAGTAATTCCAGGGGCGTGCTCACGGGGCAACCTGTTAGTGTTTTTGCATAAAAACATAACACCCAATGTTTTTTTTTACAATTTTTAAACTTGTTTTAAATGAAGCAACTAAAAACACAACTTCTTTTCACTTAAGGGTTTGCGTATCGTGCTTCGTTTTTGAGGAAAACAATTAACCATTTTTTTTTACAAATTTTAACACCCTGTATCTCGAAAATTAAACGTTTTTGGACATATGTTTATAAAGCAAAAAATGTTTGTTTTGATGTCCCCTACCACCCCTAAATGTTTGTCGGTATATTTATGAAACACTCTGTATACGGCTATTCCATATGTCATTTTCATTGTTGTAAAATATTCTTGCGACAATTGCCTACGGCCTACGCGTTTAAGGTCATTATATGTAATACTCCTATATTGCTAGCGCCTGTAAGTGGAGAGGTCACAATCTCAGTGAGACAGGCAACCATCTCTTTCTACGCACTTGGTGCATTCTGAGCAAGCGTCGTCCGTGAATACGTGAACGAAGCTGTGCAGTTTGAATTATCAGGCATGCGCACGAGACGCGTAGAACTGAGAAAGAGACGGACGTACTGTATGTCGGCGCCTCAATGTTTTTGCCCGTTCCCAGACCCTACTAGCAATATAGGAGATTACATATATTGAGATGGTATTGAGCCCGCTACTCAACTCTGCTTGCAGCACAACAAATAAATAAAGCAAGTCAGATAGCACAGAGTTGGGGTAGTTCATGCAACTGCAAGATTGAACGTAAATTTCAATCCGTAATTACATTTCCAAAGAAATTCTGGTAGTAATGAATTGAATTGAATAGAAAAGGCAAAGGGCAGAGCTCGTTTTTCATAGATCGGAATCGATAATTCTAAATTAGCCAAAAATAAGAGGTTGTGCAAAATTAAAGCCGAACCAAAATAAATAGAACTGTCAAAGAAAGGTTTATAATAGGTGCGTGTTAAATGACGCATATATGTCAGAATAATTAAATAGGATGTGTTTATGAGCATTTTAAATAAAGGTAATTGAAGCAGAATTATAATAATACATTGCAACGAGCATAAACCAAACAGAACAGAGCAATTATAATTATGAGACAGCAATATTCGACAAGAAATTGACACAGCAGGATGTGAAACAAAATTGGTGATTGAACAAACAAGTCAGTGTAATTACGCGGGTGAAAGACAATTTAAATAACACAAAGTGAGTGGCGCTATGACATAGTTTAAAAACCAAAATTAAAACAACAATATTTTAGAAATAAGAATTTTTGTACAGAATTTTAATTATAAGTTAAATTAGGTAAGAAGTTATTGTATTGTATTTGGTCAATTTCCGTTTTGTATAACTAAAGCTGGTATGACACGATACTAAATTTATGCGAAAATTTACGAATACATTTTACAAAAAATTACTAGTAAATTTTTTGCTTAAATTGGCTTAACCAGAAATGTATGCGTATGCAACGTATTCAATATTTTTTCGTAAATTTTGTTGTAAACCTGCGCAGTAGTCAAATATTTTAGGGATATTTATAATTTATATGCAGTAAAGTTGATAGAATTTCTATGGCACAGATAAACACAAACGTAACCTAAAAATTGTACGATTAGCGGGAATTAGTAAGTTGAGTTGAATTTTATTTTATCATGACTATTATGAGTGACAGTGAAGATTTATATTTGTTATGTAATGTCGCAGAACAATACAGTTATGTTGTGTTAACCTTGTTTGTGGTCAACCTTCACTTAAAACTAGGGTCCTAACTAGTGTGAAGTTACCATCTGCGCAGATTTACGCGCACATTTATGTTTACGCCCAGATTATTTAGAAAGTGTTTCTAAATAATTTACGCATACATTTACTAGTAAATTTCTTATACAATTTTCTGTTTGCAACGTGCAAAAATTTTAAAAATAATTTATGAACAAATTTACTCTTAAATTTTCGCATAAATTAGTATCGTGTCATACCAGCTTTAGATAGGCAATTGTTATTAACGACCAACAATCAGAAGACAATTGAATAAAATTATTAATGACATGCAGTTTTTGTGATCTCTGAAATTTGCAGTTTTTACCTAGTAAATCATTAAATCAATAAAAAGTACACCATTGTGTCAAGTGATTGTTCGTGCACCTGTGAGAATGTGGGAAGCATTTTCCCTCACCAAAAATAATTTTTCATGGTGACCACATTCCGAGGCCAGCGGGGAAGCCAACTCAGTTCCGGAACATCAGCCAGGGCACATTTTGAATTTCTGAGCCCAAGAGTTTAGCAGCAGCATACCAGCACAGCGTATAGGAGGCTCCCACAACGCCAGCAGCACCGCAGGACCCCGCATGCAGCAGAAATCACCAGGAGCTGCACTCCGAATGAACCACCGTAGCCCTGCAAAGAAGTCAGGTTAGTTTTCCAACCAAAAGTAAGGGTGTTAGCAACCGGAAATTCGCATGACTACTAGAGCAAACCTTCATGAACGAGACCCAGGCAGAGTTTAGCATCCATCAAAAATCAAAGATCCAGTAATTGCCATAATCAAGTTTGAGGTTATGTGATCCCATAGCGACGCTCCAAAAAACAAATTAATGTTGTAACAACGAAGTGGAGGTTTTTGCCTGCAAACAAATGAGAATCAGTGACGCTAAGAGCGCGATAATTCAAAATTTACCTGATAAATATGAAGCAGAGATTTCACCATCAGAAGAGAACATATCATAATCTAGGTATAAATTTCGTGCGTTTTTTGTTATATGGCAATAGTGGAAGCTTAAAAATAAGGGTATAGGTTTTAGGAAAGTATGTTCAATGTAGTTTTTTAGATGTCCACCACAAATTTTCTAAATAAAGATACATTTGAAAAAAAAAACTATCTGTAACAATTCTTAGAATAAGGAAATCACAATCAGTAAGAAGACTAAGTACTCTCATTGTTAACGAGTAAAAGTAATTAATTCTCAAAGAAGGGTGAAAAAAATATCGTGCTGGAATGATGTATACTGTTGACAATCCATGTATAACATAACAACACATTTTGTTTGCTATTTGAGGTTTATTGCAAACGGTTGTATATTGAGTAATATCTACACCAGGGCTGTCCAACATGTGGCCCGCGGGCCGCATGCAGCCCCTCAGGATATTTTTGCGGCCCACCGATCGATAGATACTATAATTTTAGAAAACATGAATTTGGAATATAAATTATAAATCATTGAAAACAATATAACATATTACAAAATATATCATTAGTAAAAGAATTTTTACTGTATCTGGCAACATTGTGTTAGGAAACAGTCCCGTCCTGTAGCGATCAGACACCTGTTAATGTTTTGTTTGTTAGTAGTGTTTAGTTCTTCTAGTTGTGAATTAATGATTACTTTGACAGTTCTTATTTATCATCAAATGTCATTTTATCTAGCTTACTTATCTCTATACGTAAATTTACATTAATTGATGTACATTTTTCTTTTGTCGGTATCTCAAGAACGGAATGGAATGAACCTAAAGTGAACATGAATCTTTTGTTTAGAGTCACCTCTAGCACACATGGTGTAAGTTTGTCGGTTACCTCAGGGAACACCCTGTATATCTCTTTTATGTTTCAATGCTTTTTGTAACGTAACCTAAGCTTCTAGAATACATAGGAATTAGTATTCAAATATACACGTTTCATATTTATTACAAATCAGTCACAACATCGCATGGGGCCTGGACACAACGCCCACTGGTCACAAACCCCAACTCAGAATTTGGTCATAACGCCCAACTTCGATTGTGGTCACAACGCCCAACTTGGTCACAACGCCCAATTTTGATTTTGGTCACAACGCCCAACTTGGTCACAACGCCCACCGACGCCTGTTATAGGAGAGAGCTATCGACGCCACATAACCCACCGTTTTGGTCATAACGCCCAACTTCGATTTTGGTCACAATGCCCAACTTGGTCACAACGCCCAATTTCGATTTTGGTCACAACGCCCAATTTGGTCACAACGCCCAATTTCGATTTTGGTCACAACGCCCAATTTCGATTTTGGTCACAACGCCCAACTTGGTCACAACGCCCAATTTCGATTTTGGTCACAACGCCCAACTTGGTCACAACGCCCAACTTTGATTCTGGTCACAACGCCCAACTTGGTCATAACGCCCAACTTTGATTTTGGACATATCGCCCAGGCGGCACAGAAAGTAGAAAAATGTGTATCTAAAATGAATAATAATAAATTAAACTTTTAAGATGAGGTAATAGGTAGGAAAATTTTCAAGTTCCCGTAAGTAGTATTAATATTATTTATTTTTCATAATAATTCAGTGGCGTAATGCGTTGTCCAAAAAGTTTCTAAATTCGGATTATAACATATAAAGTTGTATTTTTTATATGGAACTCATAGTTCGCTGTGGCATTATGAGAAAGAGGATTTTCTCTCATTTCAGTGACATATGTCGTATGGGATCGAATTATTCATTTTCACTACTTTATAGCAACAATTCACAATTTTTAATATTTCGTCGTTTTCTAGTTGAAAACTTGTGCCGTTTAGAATATACGTGATTAAACAAAGTTTTTGCATTTTTACAATACCACCGTTTGATTGACAGAATTAATAACTTTTGCTTGTTGCTTATATCCTTCATATATCCATTTATCAGAACATTTTATTGTCCAGTCTGCAGATTCTCAAATTAAAAATGCATTTGCAAAAATGTAGATATTCTACTTCTATACGAATGAGGTTCGAAAATATGAAAAAAAAGTACTCTTATTTTTCAAAATACACAAAAATGTTAATTGGAAGTATTTGTTATAACATAGCTATTAATAGTTATTTAACAAACAAGTATGTTGATGAGAGCGATTAATAATCGAAACATTTTAATGCGCGACCGCCAACGAGCGCCTTAATTGTAGATATTATTAATCACCGATTAACATACGAGTTAGTTACAATATTTTTCCGTTGATCGTATATTATTAATTTAAAGAAAATCTAATTTTATTCCAAGAAAAGAATTTGACACTTAAAGTTTTGACATTAATGGTACCGGGTGACCATAAATGGTTGTGATTTTTTTCTTATGTTGGCACTGTTTATGTTGGTGACATTGTAAGTCTATGTCAAATGTGAGGTTAGCAGGTTAGATTTTGAGTCAGTTTGTGTCAAAACTGATGCAAAACCTAACCTGTTAACCTCGAATTTGACATAGACTTACAATTCAACCAACATAAACAGATTTTTAAAATCGTTTATTAATAAAAAAATATTCATTAATAAGGGTAATTAATAGACGATTGTTTATACATTAATCAAACCCATAAATAAACGATCAACGGAAAAAATTATAATTGATTTTAAATTGTAATTTGGTGCGTTTGTTATTAAATTATTTAAAAATTTGACACAAAAATGAAATTTGTTTGCACTGATTTCGAATCACGTAATATCCTGGTTGCTAAGTGTGGGGAAACTCAGGTTTGACAATACACGTTTATCGTATCCGTTGATAAGTTAACTTTGAGGTATTTCATTTGGTGATACACAGCGTGGTAAGAAAAAAATAGGAGAAACCACAAAAAAATGTTTTCCGAGCAAGTAACTGTGACTTTATGTTTGACACCTACTTTTAACCTTTTTAAATAACATTTTTTGTCTATTTTGAAAAATAACGGTACTTTATTCTTGAACCATTTTGATATTTTTGAACTTCCCCTGTATACGAATATATTTACATGTTGGCAAGTGCATTTTTAGTTTGAGAAGATGTAGAAACTTGTATCAGGAATAAAACACTCTGATAAATGGATGATAAAAAGATTCATGTGTTACAAATTTATGAGGGACAGTATATGTTATATTATACAGATTGGTGGTGGATAGTGTGAACATAGGCAGTCCATTGAGCTAGAATGCAGTTTATGGGATTTGTATGCGTTAGACAGAAGTAGACATATATGATTTAAAATCTAGTATCCTAGAATTCAGTGTTTTCTAAAAACAAAACCTTTTAATTCTGCGAATACTAGCTTTAATCGCATATAGGTCTGTTTGTGCCTAAAGTATACAAAGTCCATAAACTGTATTCACACACATTTGATTACTTATGTTCACATTTTCCGCCACCAATCTGTATATTATGATATATAACACTGGAATGGGAAAAAATCCTCTTACTCATGATACCACATACAACTATGGATTTCATCTACAAAAATACAATTTTATGGTATAACTAGAATTTTAAAACTTTTTTTGAATAACTGACTACTCACTGCATTCGTATCGAAAAGGTGCCAGAAGAACGTCAAATTACTTTTATCTATTTTTATAAATAAGCGAGATATTGTCAAAAAACGAAAAATCGAAAAATTCAATTTTTGTTTATAACTCGAAAACAATAGACGGGTGCCCATTTTGGTTTAAACCATTAAGCTTTTCTCGGAAAAAGAGTTCGAGGATGGGAGTCCATTTTTCCATATCTCCTATAGTTATCGAGATTCTCTATGAAAACATCGAAATTGCCTTAACCTGTAGACTCTGCTACAGCGACCACGCTTGTTCACGAAAATAAATTTGAGCCCCCTTAGCAAAAGAAAAGATAATTAGGTATTGTAGGTATCCGAATGTTAAGAATTTGCTAAGTCTTGTAATGTGTATTCTGAATTTCCACCCATTGAGTTTTCCGTCGAAATTTTAATGCCTCTAATGTTCTCTTGCGGAAGGCAAGTTGGGTTGAAATGACAGAATTGGTTAAATTGCTAGTTAGCTTTATACAGATT
The DNA here is from genome assembly GCA_940337035.1 of Agriotes lineatus. Taxonomy (NCBI): domain Eukaryota; kingdom Metazoa; phylum Arthropoda; class Insecta; order Coleoptera; family Elateridae; genus Agriotes; species Agriotes lineatus. The sequence continues at coordinate 33,668 of CALNHX010001614.1, read as the reverse complement.
GGTGGCGGAAAATGTGAACCAAGGTAATCAAATGAGTTGGAATACAGTTTATGAGCTTTGTATGCATTAGACAGAAATGATTATATGCGATTAACATCTAGTATCCCCAGAATGAAGGTGTTTCGTTTTCAGAACACACTGAATCCTAGGATATTAGATTTTAAATCATATGTCTATTTCCGTCTAACGCATACGAAGCCCATAAACTGTATTCCAAGGTTACAGGTTAAGGCAAGTTCGATGTTTTCATAGGGAATCTCGATAACTATAGGAGATATGAAAAAATGGGGTGGCGGAAAAAAATGCCTGGAAAACAGTACCGACGGAAAAAAGTGCCGCGGAAAAAAGTTCCGCTGAAAAAAGTGCCGACGGAAAAAAATGCCGCGGAAAAAAGTGTCGATTGGGGAAAATAATAATAAAGTAATAACCGGACGAAGAAGGTTTACAAAATTTTTAAAAACTGGAAGTTACCCTTTTATTTTTAAAAATCTCTGCATTGCAGCATTATGCAGTATTTGAACATGTATTGTGCTTACCTGTTCCCAAATCGACAGGAATGCAGATTTATAGATAATACGTAGAAATATTTCAATTTGAAGATTTTTATCTAAAGTGCATGTGGATTATGTCTACCATCTTAAGTGCAATTACCGCCAACAAATCTTTTAAGGTAAGTAACAAATGACGAAATATATTATAAAATACAAAATTGTTGTCCCCGGCTAGGGTTACAATGGGGAAAAAAGTTTATTTTTGACTTCTCAAAAAAATCACTCTTTGTTTTTTAGAGCAGGTGGCTGTGACTTTATATGTGACACCAACTTTTAATTCTAAGCAACTTTTTCAAATAACATTATTGTATATTTTGAATAATAAGGGCGCTTTATTCTTGAGCCATTTTCATAGTTTCGAACCTCCCCCGTATACGGAAGGGGATATTTAAATTTGAAGAAGTGCATTTTTAGTTTGAGAAACTGCAGAGGTTGTAATGGACAATAAAATGTTCTGATAAATGGATATATGAAGAACACTATAATATTATAAGCAACAATCATACGTGATTAATTCTGTCAATCAAACCGTGGTATTAAAACAACGCAAAAACTTTGTTTAATCACGTATATTCTAAATAGCACAAGTTTTCAACTAGAAAACGACGAAATATTAAAAATTGTGAATTGTTGCTATAAAGTAGTGAAAATGAATAATTCGATCCCATACGACATATGTCACTGAAATGAGAGAAAATCCTCTTTCTCATAATGCCACAGCGAACTATGAGTTCCATATAAAAAATACAACTTTATATGTTATAATCCGAATTTAGAAACTTTTTGGACAACGCATTACGCCACTGAATTATTCTGAAAAATATATAATATTAATACTACTTACGGGAACTTGAAAATTTTCCTACCTATTACCTCATCTTAAAAGTTGAATTTGTTATTATTTATTTTTTCTACTCCTGTAACTAAAATGCCATTTAACATACTAACATACACGTCGCTAAGTGACCTTTTAATCATGCCTTCATAACCTATGACTAAAGAGCCTCTTAGTCATGAGCCGAAGTTGGCAACGATGTTTTAGTCATGGGGTGAAGTTAGGTTCAAATAGTATTTGCTTTATTAGCCACAGCCAAAACTAAAATCAAGTTAGTTTTCAACCATCACTTTGGCGTTTGTCAAGCATAATTTAACCTAATATAATAAATGTCAAAATTTTAATGAAATAATATCATGTTATATTCTCTAAATTTGTGGTCGTAGAAAAAGTATAGTATGCAACTCGTTTTATAAACTTATTAGTCACTCATTTTATTAAACACTCGCTCCGCTGCGCTTCGCTCGTTATTAATAAAACTCGTGACTAAAATGACGTTTATAAAACTTTATACATAATATACTATTAGATACACATTTTTCTTACTTTCTGTGCCGCCTGGGCGATATGTCCAAAATCAAAGTTGGGTGTTGTGATCAAAATCAAACTTGGGCGTTATGACCAAGTTGGGCGTTGTGACCAGAATCAAAAGTGGGCGTTGTGACCAGAATCAAAGTTGGGCGTTGTGACCAAGTTGGGCGTTGTGACCAAAATCGAAATTGGACGTTGTGACCAAGTTGGGCGTTGTGACCAAAATCGAAATTGGGCGTTGTGACCAAGTTGGGCGTTGTGACCAAAATCGAAATTGGACGTTGTGCCAAGTTGGGCGTTGTGACCAAAATCGAAATTGGGCGTTGTGACCAAATTGGGCGTTGTGACCAAAATCGAAATTGGGCGTTGTGACCAAGTTGGGCGTTGTGACCAAAATCGAAGTTGGGCGTTATGACCAAAACGGTGGTTTAAGTGGCGTCGATAGCTCTCTCCTATAACAGGCGTCGGTGGGCGTTGTGACCAAGTTGGGCGTTGTGACCAATATCGCTTTTGGGCGTTATGACCAAGTTGGGCGTTGTGACCAAAATCAAAATTGGGCGTTGTGACCAAGTTGGGCGTTGTGACCAGAATCGAAGTTGGGCGTTATGACCAAATTCTGAGTTGGGGTTTGTGACCAGTGGGCGTTGTGTCATAGCCCCAATCGCATACGACACATTTTATGTTGCGGCTCTCATAACCTTCAATATTTTTACAGTGGCCCTTGGGCCCCGTGTCGCCAACAGTGGGCAATTACATTCCACTAAATGGGAGAACAAAATCCATCAGAATTCCAGTAACTTTTTTCCAAGTAATGTAAAGTACATTTTTTTTCTATAATAATTTTCAAGGTCAACTCTAGGGGATAAGTTGCATTACTGCAGGGTCCCTAGTTTCAATAATGTTGATACATAGATTTTTAGTTCTTTTTTTCCACTAAAAAAATGATTCGTCATTTTGACAGATATGTCATAATAGTGGGTAAAACGAACAGCATAGTAAAATATTGCAAATTTATTAATTATTAAACTTACAATATTTGAAAATAAACATAATGAACGTTTGATTCTATGCAAAAAAATAAAATTTGTCAAGAGTTCAAATTAAGAAACTTTGACATTCAAAATTGACACATAACCATAATTTTGAAAAAGTTCTACCAACACGAGGTATAAAAATTTCCTAGCGTTTTACTCACATAATTACCAACATTGTAACACTTTGACAGTTATTATAGAAAAAAACGTACTTTAAATAAACTACATATTTTTAAAATATTGTTTTATTTTACAAAATAGTAAATGTATCATAAACATTGATATATTTTAATAAAATAAAAAACAATGTAAAAAAAATCAGAAATTAATAATAAATAATAACAAAAATACAAAATACGTATTTAAATAAAAATATCAAAATCTATATCTAACGTCAAAGCGTTGGGAGACCCTTTTATAACCTTGGGCTACGCAAAATGCTTAGGGGCGTTTCCGATTTTCTCATAAACAATTTGAAAAAAGTACCAGTTCGAATTTAAGCGCTTACCCGGCAATCATCCTAACATAATATAGCAGATATAGTTCTGTCGCTCGATAATAGAGGGTCTATCGATAATTTTTTTAATTGTAATAAAACTTTTCAATAGTAATATAACTAGGGCGAGACATACTTACCGATAATTTTGCACATGCCAAGGGTCGAGTGCTGGTTGCAATGAAAACTGTCCCGAGGGCTTGCCCGAGGGCAGTTTTCTAAGGTCAACCAGCACGATGACTCTTGGCTCGGGTAAAATTATATGTAAGTGTGTTGCCAGCGTTTATATTTTGGAGATTATTACGCGAAACCCGTATACGAATTATGATTTAAAATTGATCTAATAATGCAAAAAAACTCAAATTGTTTGTTTCTTGCTTTTCTATTTCTAATTACGACGCCATCCACGGGGCCAATGATCATCCCTAGGGCGCTTATAGCTTGGTAAGCAGCTCATGGGCGCTTATCAGGTAATCAGTTCGGGATATGGTCAATTTTCAAAAAATGCATGGTTCTCATTGGGTGATATCTGACATGTTACAGTTGTGTGTAATAATCATATCAATCTACTTATAATCAAAATATAACCCAGTTTTAAGTTTGCCATGCATATATTTATATTGAAATTAAAACCCCATTCCATCACATTTTCCACTATCCCGCTAACTACCAAATTTCACCACTAGATGGTACTTCCAATCTACCAGATATAGAGTTCCTATATGTACTAAGAGTTGAGCCATTGGATCCACAAATCAAGGACCAAGTGATATAGCAAAGATATATTTCAGTTGTTTCGTTTGAAAGAAGTATGCATAAAGTTTAAACTTGGCAAAAATCAGGTACTCCATGGTTTGTGGATCCAAAACAAGTCACCCTACATGTCCCAACTCTTTCATATACAGGGACTCTAACCAGATATAGAGACCCTTATTAAGGGTCTCTAACCAGATATAGAGTACCTGTATTAGTAAGAGTAGGGCAAACGATGATATTTAGGGATCCATGAAGCGAAGTTAGTCACAATTTCACAGTCGACTACATTAATAGAATGAAGGGATTCATCCTGTGAAGTTAGTTACAACTGTCATAGGTATAACCTATACAATTTTGACAGATAAACTTAACTTTTACAGGATGTTTAATGCCGAGCACTAGCTGGTTGTGTGTATGGAAAATGCAGCAAATCATTTTGAATAGCTGTAGTTGTAGTTGACTATAAATTATTTATAGTATTTAGTCGTGGTAAGAAATTGAAACTAAATGTGCTTTATGCCATGTAATACATTTTTTATTTATTAACTAGTAATTACAGTGTTATTAAGTCAACTTTATATTCATTTTCTGTTCACATCTACACCTGAGGAACATGGATTAGAATAATATTTAAATGTAGGACTCCAAAGAGTGATTCAATGATTACATTTTATACTGGCTTGCTTCCATCTACTTGTAATAACTACTAAAAGTAAGGATTATGAAATAAAAAGAAGATTAAGATGACACTAGTTTTCCTACCTAACATGAAAACTAAAGCGTACTCCAAATACCATCTGATTCTTTCCAAAATGATTTTCACATATTATTGGTCGTTTGGATTTATAATTTTCGCTGTCGATGCTGTTTAACCAAATTTGCTTTGTTGCTAGATTTTTGAGTATGCTTACAGGATGTATATCATTTTCTGAAGGGTTATTACACCCAGCCAGCAACAACCGGTCATGATAATTAAATATGTACTTACTTCGAAAGTGCAATAAATCTGACTATTCAACTCATTCGCCATCTATCAAAAACTGTTCAATAAAAATACAAGATTCGACGCCTTTGAGCCAATAAAAATGAACTATATTGACAATTTTCACTAGTGAAAATAATCGACAATTTTCACTAGTGGTATAGTGAATATTTTAAACAAATGTGATTTTTATTAGAAAAAGTCAATTTAGTGTTCAGTTACTATAAAAATTGCGTAGTTTGTTGCTAGATTTACTGAAAACTAATTTGAAAAAGTAGTTTTGGTTCATTGAATAGTCCCTCGAATGCCATTCTTAGTCAAAGTTAAGTAGAATATTTTTGCAGTGGTATCACTACTCATGTCCATTGAGCTTAGGATTAGGACTCGTGCTAGCGCACGCGTCCTAATCGAACCTAAGCGCAATGGACATTCGTGATACCACAGCAAATTTCAATATCACTAATTCAAAAAATCGAAAGCACACTTGCCAACTAAATTTTTAAATTCTAATGGGATCCAAAAGGGATCCAACCAATGAAATGCTGTTGCTGCGTTTGCTCTACTCTTACTATATACAGGTACTCTAACCAGATAATGACCAGATAGTGGAAATTCCACCATGTTGGCAACACTGCTTGGGCCACTTGAAGTTGGACAGCCCTGATCTACACCATAGATGCGATCTTCAAATCTGCTATACAGCACTTTCTCCTTAATTGACATATTGTCAATAATTAAGGAGCAAATTCTTTCTGCTGATACTGTTATTTGAGCTACTTCAACCATTAAACGCTGCTTAATTAATTCATCTGAACCATTACAGTCACCAAGATAACGTAACAATCTTGTTTTTTATGGTAAACTCGCTAAATGGTTTCTGCAGTGTTCATATTCTTTAGGAGAGCGAAATCTCCATACTGTACGCATACTGTACGAATAGAAGCTTCTGACTAACGAGTTTTTTGTCATAATTAAGAACAAGATTTGAAGGAAATTCAGCTTTTTCATCTCCATCATCAGCAACTTGAAATATTTTATGGAAAACATTTAATTTACCCCGATTTTTTTGTATATCTTCCTCAAGTTGTTTTTTTATAAACTTTTTGAATAATTACCACTAATTCGCTTTAGTTTTAAAGTTAAAATTTTAATAGTATACTGCCGATCTACACTTTCGGTTGTAGATATAAATTCAGCTTGGGTTTTCTTTGAATACTTTTCTAAATGTTGTTCATGATTAATTTCAGAATTAGGTAAAATATGCTAAAAAATGTATATAATGTACTTCTAATTAATGTCATGGAAAGTATGTATTACTTACAGTTACATGTGGTACAGCGTTTTTAATCAAACGAGTTTTTTGTCAAGTACTTTTACAAAATTCTCATGGAAATGGTTAATACACAAAGTAGAGTATTCTTTAAGTTTAGAAATATCTGTAGTTGTAAAGCTTATAATTTCCAATCAAACGAAAGAAAAATATACAGGGTGTCCCGTTAAATAAAACTAAAAATTGACAGCTCATAGCAAAAATTTGACTACGCCACTGGATTTTACGTAATAAACTGTATAAGAGCCAGTTTTTAGCTTTGCGATATGTGTGATAACGGAGATACGAGGGGGGTCCCAAAATGCAATATTTTCAATTTCGCCCTGTATCTCAGAAACGAAGCAGGCTATGAAAATTTTGTTTAGACCATCTTTCTTGTCACAAAAAAGTAGCAAGGTATTGCGAAAACCGCAACTCTCTATCTTTACTCGTAAGTGAGATACCCCGTAATTTCATCGAAAATAGGACACCGTGTACATGATTAAATATTATAAATAAAGGTAATTTAATTAGTTGATTAAAATGTAATTTCTCGATTAAAAAATCCTCATGTGACTTATTAGTTTTGGCCCTACGGGCCTCGGCAACTAAATCCATATTCGCGATAAAAAGTTAAGCTTCAGTGTCTTGCTACACAAATTACTATTTCAATACCTTGTTTAACTTATCCACATGCTATTGTTACTTACCAACAGTAATGTATTAAGTGCATATAGTTCATTGATATTAGACCTATAATGGTCGAATAGGAAAAATAAATTATAAAGTTTTGCCGTTTGGAGGTTAGACGAAACCATGGAAAAGCTTTCAAAAACATGTTATTTGGTAAGTATAACATGTTAGGGGTGGTTTTTGGGAGTGAAGCAACCACTTGGGACTTGGGAACTCTTTTGTTTTTGAAAGCTTGTCCATTGGTGTGTATAACCTCCAAACGGCAACACTTTATAATTTCTTTTTTCTAATTTTGCTAATATGAATGGACTAATAGCAAAGAACATATAATACGTTATATGCTCTTTGGTTTCGATGTAGGTACCTCGATTTTCTGGTTGTATTTTAACCGAGTAAGCAGAGTATCGGCGCCAGTGTTGCCAACTTAGTAGATTTTCTACTAAATCTGGTAGATTACACAAATTTTTTAGTGAATTCCTGGTATTTTTCTTCAATTTTATAAACTAGTAGTCAAAAGCAACATTATTGAAGCATGGCTGACGCGTAGCGGAAACTGATAAAGCTGGCTATAATTCAAGGAAGTATAATATAAAAATCTGGTTCAAATACATAATAAATGGGGGATTTTTTAAAGTTATCTGCTCGTAATTAGGGGAAAAAACATGTAAAAATAGCTTATAAAAGGGTTCCCTCACGAATCTTATGTCACTTGCGCTTTGCATTTTGTTGATGACACTTTTAACGAATAAAAAATTCAATATTTGTGTTAAAAAGTGAATTAAAGCAGCATAATTGGGAATCTACATCTTTAACGGCAACTGTATAAGCCGTTCACGACAGAGTTGGCTATGATTTTTTCTTTTCATGTTGGACTAACTGATTCGATGATGTAGCCTGTAGCGGATGCAACTTTTTTTTTCTGTCAGTGTCTGTTCGACATTTTCTTGCCACCACATTGCCAGATTTATTGTTTTAATATTCGTAAGAAAATAAATGATTTATCAAATGTGTAAAATAATTTTAATTTCCCTCAAAGGAAAAGTCAAAACGCCCAAAATAATTTTGTTACAACAAAAAATTTCCATTAAACGATGCTACTTCCAATTTAAAAAGGACAGACCAAATTTTAAAAGAACGCGAGTCGATGTGGAGACTAGAGAATATCCGGCAACAATTTACCTATTCAGAAAATATAACCTTAAACTGAAAACAACCTAACCTAACACAAAAACTGTCAATTTCCACGAGGGAGTTTAGTTGTAACAGAGGTTCTGCCAACAAAATTACTAGATGGTCATAGCCATGGGCGTAGCCAGGGAGGGGCAGGGGTGGGCAGTTGCCCACCCCTAAACATTTATAAAGAGCAAAAGGCAGTTGATTTATAATCGTTATTGCGATTCACATTATACAACATTTAAAAAAAGAAGCTAAGATCTGCAGCAGATTTGCGGAAACTGATGATATTTCAACCTATAATTTTTGTAATGTGTAAAAAATGAAATAAAACCATAATAATAATAATAATAATAATAGTTGATTGTGTTGTTAAATTTATGCCCACCTCTAACTGGAATCCTGGCTACGCCCTTGGTCAAAGCCTCACCTGCCCCAAAAAGATCGTGAACGGGTTATATGTTTGTGTTGTAATGTTTGTTTCCTATTTTTAATAAAATATTTTAAATGTTAATGTTATTTTTTTACTTTAGTTTATCTGTGCTGTTGTGAAGTTGTGAATAAAATATTATTCTGGCAAAAAAATATTATTATTAGTGGAATTCTGGTAGATTTTATTTGACCCTCTGTTGGCAACACTGATCGGCGCATGACAAGTCACAACGATGACATATTAACGGTGGCAATGGGCGCATGCAGACGACACAACAGTTGTACAACTGTTGAGTGAAATTTCTCTGAATGCGACCGCTCACTTAGCCGCTCAGTCGTAGCGGTCGCCATTTTATGTAGCGCATTTCAAAACCGCTCACTGATCAGAAACCGCTCAGTAAAATGGACGTGTTTACCGCGCAAAACGTATTTAAATAAAGATTATTAGGCAATTATTATTAGATAGTATCTACATAATTACCTAGTTTCCTAATCTCATCAAATAATGTTTACTCCTTCATTTGAACAAAATCTAAGGATATTATACTTTAATTTGTTATTGATAGTATCATCGCTCATAATAGATTGGTTTATTTGGAAATTGGAATAAAAATGTAAATACCTACATTATTTATTTCACGTATTACAGTTGATTTGTAACTCTTAACACAAAAACACAACATTCAGCTGTATTTATAGGTTAAAATCATATATCTAATACTTACTATATTGCTAACGGCTAAGAGTGGAAAACTTACCAAGGAAGTGAGACAGACAACCAACTCTTCAATGTATAATGGTGAGCTGTGTGCAAGCGCGGCGGCGTCGTCCGGCCAATGGGGAAGTGGTCAAGTTTAAAATTCGCTTCTAAAGGCGGAGTTCGAATTCTCACGCATGCGCACGAGACGCGTTATACTCTAAGTGAGACTATGTCAGCGCCGTAATGTTTTCCGACGATTCCGGGCCCTACTAGCAATATATGTGTATTATATATATGGTTAAACAACTTTGACAGTTAGCTCAAAGTAAATTGGAAAAGACCATTCAGCAAACCTACATCGCTCAAACTGAGCGCTTGTTCAGCGCTCACGCAACGGTTGTGTCGTCTGAATGCGCCCAATATCTTTGAATGAGAATGGCCCTCGATACCGAAAGTAAAAGAGGCTAAAGGTTATGAATGAATGAGTGAAATTTGACACTTGCGTATTTCGTGACAGATGACAGCCCAGCGTTCGGAAAATATTTCCAGATATTCGGTGTTCACTAGTCACGTGACTGAAACTTCTCACGCTTCGCTCCGCTATGTACACTAAATATGCAAACTATTTTATTGATAACCATACCTAGAGTACCTATATCTATTTATTATATAGGTATACTATTGCGGAAAAAAGATTTCGCACGGTTTGTTTGCCTTGTATAAATATGGTTTTATCAAGTGGACTAAGGTCACTGAATTGTCAGTTGTATAACTGACATTCTGCCATCAAAACTTAAAATGTCGAATCACGTTTTAAGCGAGGCCGAAATAGACTTTGTTATCGCAAAACTAGAAGAGGGATGGTCACTGCAACGTGTGGCCGAGGAAGTTGGTTGCGGAAGAAGCACCATTTCTTAACATAACCTGAAAACGCTAGTGATACGATAATAACCCCAAAATGTGAAAATTGAGTGGTCAGATACACACTAAGCCAATGTGGATAAAACCAAGTAACTAGATTAATTAGTATCGTGCGAAATATTTTTTTTAGACGACCACATATGAAAGTAACATTATCGCGATAGCAGCCTACTACAGAAAGTTGACAATTTCATACACTAGCACGATATTATATCGTACTAGTCATATCGTAACGGCACAAAGTTATTCAAATTCACGGCCTGCTTAATTGTGTGACAAACGTCACTTTGACGTTTGTCACACAATTCAGCAGACCATGATTCAAATAATCCAGATGCTTTTGCTTTATTCGTTGCTCTGCTTCCAACAAGCTCTAATTTTTTTATAATTGTACCAATAATAATATTACAATCAATTTTGCAAACGAAATAAAAACAATTCTTAAAAATAGAATTTATTTTGAGTGGTCGTCTAAAAAATAGTGTTCATAACTCGCCCGAAAGTGCAAATATCTGTGCTCGTGTTTTAGGTCCACTCGGGCTTCGCTTCGCTACGCCCTCGTTTGTCTAATCAACACTCGCACGATATTTGCTACTTTCGACGCTTGTAATGAAAATAACTATTCCGCAATAGTATGTACTCTAACCATACCATATCCTGGACGTAGTGAAGCAACAAAAAAAACCGTTCGTTTAAAAAAAACTGTTTTTTTAAACGAAGCGGTGGTTTTTAAATCCGTTTCTTCAGAATTAAAGTGTAGTGAATAACAACAAGCAATATTCTTTCTAAATAAAAATAATACATTTCATATGTAAAGTGAATTATATAATTTACAGTAACAAAAAAGACAAATGTTTCTAAAGAAAAATAATATATTATTTCATAGCCAAAGTGTATATAGAAATTATAATAACGCAGAAATTACTCGCTAATAGACATGGCTGACTCCTCAACTGACTCGGAGCAGTATCCATGCAGCTTATACGTCGCCGATGTCACTGTCGGATGAATAGTACAGTAAAATTACCGGAAAATATCCCGTCACCTTAAAAAAAATTGGCCGCGGCGATTCCTCTTGCCCAGTGGTTTAGGGTCATTAGACAAGTGTAAAACCAAAAAGCCGTATTTCCACCTCCTGCCATACAGCCACCATCTTGAAAACAATTGAATTTGCTTTTTCACGCGATCCATGGTCGCACAGAAAAAGTTATTGAACAAAAAATGTTGGAAATAAAATTCTATACAGTGTGGTGGCGGCGCGGCGTGGGAAATGTACGATATATTCCGGGCAGCGACGTAACCATTTCTCTTTTGCGAGATAAAATCGTCACGTCACTCAAGTAGTTTCAATGTGAATAGGTTTTCAGAACCTATAGAAATTCTACACATTTTTGGTCATTGCCGCGATACCGAGAAATTGGTATAGTATTCCAACCAAAAATTGGAAAGCTATTTAAAATCCAGTACACCATGAAAAGTGTAAGTCATGTCTAAGTTGGTTTCATACAATCAGCAAATATTCTAATGTCAATCAGCTTTCAAGTAATGACAGTTCATCTGCAAACTGTACATATAACTGTTTTGTTAAGGCATTGTAATATTTTGCATGATTTAAGTAGGTACTAGTTGAGTTTTTAAAACCGTATAGTAGCATAGAAAATGTTGAAAAACGTATATGTCTTCAAAACTTTCCAATGCCAAACCCGCAACCAGCAGCAGCTGGGCACCATTGGAGTTTTGTTCAACCTCTTATTCCAAGAGCGGTTACTTACGGTTAAAATATAACTTTTTGCCTTTAAATGGACTTTTTTTAAAATGTTGATGAATACAAATTTGTATTCGACAACAAATTCAATTTCAAATACTCTGAAGTTAATATACCAAAATATAAGAGCAGTGGGGGGTGCTAACTAAAAGAATAACATAAGTTAGAAGCCTATATTAAGATTCTAACACAAATTTATATAAATTAAATAGGCTAAATTAGAAATAGGTATTCTTACACTAATTAAATTAATTAATATTAATTAAGTCTAGAGATGACAAGCGTTTAAAACAGTAACTTTTTGTACTGTTATGTATCTAGTAAATTGAGAGCCACACGATTTGGCTACTTAAAGCAGTTTCTACAACTGAAGTATTGACTTTTGGTAAGTTATAAAATATCGATCTCCTAACTAAATATTCTGTACATTACTACAGTTGTCAAAAATTTTCAAAAATTACAAATTCTACACAAACCGTACAAAATAGAGCATTAGTTCAAGAGACAAATTTTCTCTAAAATTTTAAGCTGAATTCAAAAATGTAATAATATACCGGGTGTACACAAAACTTATATATGAAGTTTCAACGCCATACCTCTTTTCGTTTTTGACATTTATTTATTTATTTATTTAGTACTCAGCCAACCGCCATTAGGCCAATTACTACAAAAATGAATAAAAAGCAAAAAACGATTTTAGAAAACGCGTTTTTTACATCACTATCTGGACGAACCCAAATTCATATGTTATTATTAAATGGTACTTATACATAGACGTGCTATTTCATTGCTGAATTGAAGAGCATCTGTTGTTATTGAAAATTTCTGAAGGACAAATTACCCCCAGTGAGATAGAAATCTAAGCAGGTGTAATTTGCCAACCAGAAAAATACTGTGTGACAGGACTGTTAAAAACTCGGTTGCTATCGATTTTATACCGGGTGTCCACTTTAAAACTGAAACATAGGGATTTAACAGTTTCATGGATTCTCTCTTGGTTCGAGTAAACGTTTATAAAGTAAAAACTGCTGAACTAACTCAGAATGTTATCAAATAACAAATTAATTTGAGTATAACTGTATAACTTTTTTCGGCAACTGATATTTAAAAAAAACATGAAATAGTAATATAACAAGGGCGAGACATACTTAACGATAATTTTCCACACACTAAGAGTCGAGTGCTGGTTGCAATGAACTGTCCCGAGGGTTTGCCCGAGGGCAGTTTTCTAAGGGCAACCAGCACAATGACGCTTAGCAAGGGCAAATTATATGCAAGTGTGTCGCCCGCGTTTATATTTTGAAAATTATTACACAAAACAATACGAATTGTGATTTAAAATTGATCTAATGATGCAAAAAAGCTCATATTGCTTGTTTCTTGCATTTCTATTTCTAATCATGACTCCATCTACGGGGTCGATAATTAGCAGTAGGGAGCTTATCGGTTAATAAGTTTCCCTAGGGAGCTTATCAGAAAATCAGTTCGGGATTTTTCTATTTTCATTGATACCAAAACATGTTCGGTAGGTTGAATTGGCGAACAGGAATCCATAAAACTGTTAAACATTGTAAATCGATATGTTCCAGTTTGATAGTGAACACCCGGTATACAAATCACTTCAAAAGATCCTGAATGCATCAAATTTTTCCTTCAGTGGACTGTTTACTTCTTTTTCCACCACGTGAATACAGTTGTTGTAATGGTAGCTGGATGTGATTGTAACCCGGTTTTGTAATAAAATCAATACCATGGTTAAAACCACGTCCAGTTAAACCAGTAATTGGGTGATACAGCGCTGTGATTGTAACACTGGAAAATACACTACACCCAGATTTGAGGTGCGTAATAACGGTATCCATATTTTCAAAATTTAGCACATAGAGGTCCTATGTATACCATTGCTGAATTGAAGATTATACGTTGTTAGTGTAAAAATTCTGAAGAACAAATTACACCCCGGCGAGATAAAAATCTAACCAAGCATAATTTGCCAAGCAGAAAGTTACTTAAGACAGGGTTGCTCAAAACTCAAGCAACGAAGTAACTATTGATTGTGATATGATCGTACACACAAATCACTCCAATAGTTTCTGAATGTACCAAATTTTCACTTTTATGTACTCTTCACTTCTTCCGTTTTTCAAATCATGTGCAAACAGTGTTATAATGGTTAAAACCAAGCCCAGTAATGTACTGCAACACACTGATAGACAAATTACACCCAGTGTTGAGGTGTACAGTACAGTTCGGCATAATTTGTCTTACAGGATGTCACGTATGTACGTGATAAATAGTAAGTTTGAATGTATTAATCCCTGATTGGTCTAGCTTTATGATACTGAATTTACATAAAAGCTAGGCTATCAAAGACTACTGCAAACAATATTTGGTTACATGGTGACAGTATGAATCCTATTGGAAATTTAGGATGGTTGTAATTAAGTCATGCTTTTATTTACAATAATACCAAAATCAAAAGCTGTCATACCAATTGTGCTGAGGAATCACCAATATGTCAACCACTGATGAATTGAAAATCAAAGACGATATAAGTGACTGAAGCTAAATTAATATAACAGCAGTAGACACAAAATTAGTTGTGAAACACACTTATGCATAGAGGAAATTTAAGAGGTGATGTATCAAATACACACATCACTCCAAAAGTTCCTTGTATGCACAAGATTATTTTTTTTAGTCCACTGTCACATCTACATGTTTATATAACTAGAAATGAAAAGAAGCGAGAAGATTGAGCGGCACCCTGATGGATAAATTAAGACCAGTAATATTCGAAATATATACTAAGTCTAATTCACCACACTGAAAACCTTCATACTTATAAGATTATTCACTAATAATATTGTGCAATTTGAATTTGTCGGTATTGACGGACAAATTAAGACTAAGACTGTCCACTGTGGTAGATTATAAAACCAGTCAAATGTATTGTCCTATAATTCATTGAAAGATAGACGATACCCCCGGTATTCTAGGACAATTCATACAATACAGATGAAAAATAATAACTTACCAGACTTACAGTTGAACATCAATCACAGAATTGTGAAGATCTTGTGGTATCTGTTGCTATTTAAATGGTTTACTGCTGTGCTATTGGTTATGATCATTAATGGTGGGGGACCAATGGCGGCATATTGGTCGAGCTCCCCACCACAGTTTCTCAGAATTAAAATAAATTAAAATATGTTTTGTTTTTTCTAAATATAAGAATGTTTGTAATTTAAAAATATATAAACATTGCTATCTACATTTAGCTTAAATGCAGTAAAATATAAAAAACTGAATATCGCCCATGCGCTTTCAAAATGTTTGTCAGAAAACTACAATTAAAATAATCATGGTGTTCATTTGTCATCATGCCAAATCCAAATTGATGCTTAATTAAAACAGCGGAATTGATCTAAATACAGTATATATCTCTTATAACGGACTCGCTTTTAACATACATTCGTTTATTACGTACTTGAGAGATCAGTCTCTGCCAAATGTCTACTTTATTTGTTCCTTTAAAGCATGCTTCTTTTACAATCTACTTCTTATACAAAGTACAAAAAATGCATCCTGTAAGCTGCATATTTTCTTTTATAACGTACTTCATTGTTAAAACATGCAACATCAGCAAAAGTCTCATACTTTTTGAATCGCAGAGTAGACAACATTTTATTATCATATTTTATTTTTACAAGCTTTGCAAGTTTGTTTAAGAAATGCTCCACGTTTGTCAACGTTTCTGTTAAGTAGATACTGATATTTTTGTCTTTAAATAGGGGATAAACATAATGACAAGATTCCTAGAAAGCAACGAAAACACAGACGACATTTTGAATGCATCCTTAAAGATTGAAAGTTATCTACAACACTTTTTACTGAACACTTAAAACAGACACTCATACTAGATTTTTATAAAGAAGTAATTAAGTACAGCCTACAATCATATTATGTTTCTGAATACTTGTGTAACGTATTTCTCTTATAACAGACATGGTCCTGGCTGGTTCGTTGTATGCGACCTGTACTGCATCTTTTCACTTTAAAAGCCTAAAGATGAAATGTGCATTAAGAAGTGTTTGAATAACGTTTAATTACTAAAACTGAAAATTTTAGTTGCAAGTGAATATGAAATAAAAGTTGAAGCATTTAAAAGTATCTCAGTAGTAACATGGTGAATATTTTGTTTAATTTAACTGAGTCTTAATTTTTTTTCGGTTAAGAGATTCTCGCTACCCATGTAGAATGTGCTGTTTTAGAGGCACTAGAAGTGAGCTCCTAAAACTCTGCATAAAAAGTTTCCACAGAGTCTTGGGGTCAAAAAACAAGCCGATTTAGCCAAACTCATCTATATCCAAAAGTTGTTCTTTTCAACAGTATTGATCTACAAAGCTGATGAGAAGAAATTGATTTTTATTAATAATTTGATCTGTTGTCCAAGTGAATGATTTTTAGTTGTTCTTTAAAACATATATATTACTATGTTACTTTCATATCTATGTAATAAGTTTCTTTTTAATATTGCTATTATTATATTTTTGTACTTTGCATTTTATTGTTACTCATTGTATCAATCTTTTATGGAATTTAAAACAGGAAATTAGTTTAAAAGAATAGTAGATTATGCAATGAGGGAGAGAAAAGCGTTATTTTGCTGAGGTGCAATTTGTGACTCTCGGGTTTCGCCTTCGAGTCACATAGCACTGAAGCAAAATATCAGTCTCTCCGAATTGCATATACTATTTTTTCACGTTGCAGGAAGATTTAAAACTACAAACCTGTTTTTTAACGTTATTTATTGACATTTTTAAATTTTAAAGTTGGTGGCACTGTAAGTCTATGCTAAATTTGGGGTTATCAGGTTAGGTTTTGAATCAGTTTTGACACAGACTGACGCAAAACCTAACCTGCTAACCTCGAATTTGACATAATTGTTATGTCAGTCATAAAGAAAACTTCCTAGGTAAACTTCTCTCCTCTAGGGAATAATTTATTATTTCTGTCACGATTTTGGTATCGTAAAAACCGTGTTTTCTCCCAGACGTGATAAATTAGTACCATGAGATAAAAAAATGATTCTGAGCAGACCTTGATGTGTTATACGTTTGACAGTACTGAAGTATATTGTCAGTCTATGTCAAATTCGAGATTTGCAGGTTAAGTTTTACGTCAGTCTGTGTCAAACAACAAACAAAACCTAACCTTTTAATCTCGAAATTGACATAGACTGACAATATACTTCAGTACTGTCAAACGTATAACACATATCAATGCCTGCTCGGAATCATTTTTTTTTATCTCATGGTACATCAAGGTAGTGAAGCGCAGTTTTATAACCTGAGTGCATATTAGATATTGAGCGCGAAACGCGAATTATCTAACGCACGAAGGTTATAAGAGGATTCGCTACCGTGGTGTATATACTATTTTTTGCACTGCCTAAACGGCTTAATACCTTAAACTCCCAAGAAATTTCGAAAATATTTTAACTGCCAACCTGACAATACAACTTTTTAAAAAGTCAAAATTAAAATAGTAACTGGTAACTTAGCAATTTATTAGTTACCACGGTAAAAATTGTTTATTATACTTTGTCTCCCAAGGTGGAGAAAAACCACTTCACGACCTAAAGATGAGCCAATAATGGTGCGTTCTGAAACTAGTAGTACAAAAAGATAAAGTACGTTCCTATAAAAATTTTGAAGGTCAAAGAATTTAGGGTTTATGTTGGCATTACTTGGATTCCTTTAAAAAAATATGTTGGTAAAATTTGTTTTAGTAACTTTTTAGGACTAAAAATTGGTGGGAAATTTAAAATCTGACATTACAGGAGTTTTGTTTTTAGGTAATCTTTCGTAAACTTCTTCTTCTGGCATGTTAGGCTGCAGATCAAACAGTTCCTCTGCACACTTCAGAATTGCTTTTTTTACTTCATTTTACAATAAAATTATTGAATTTCGAAAATGAGTTTTCAACAGATCTTCACGTTCCAGAATCCCCTGAACCCAAAAAACATATTTTTTTCATTGGTCTGTCTGTCTGTGAACAGAATATCTCAAAAACGGAAAGAGGTATGGCGTTGAAACTTCATATATAAGTTTTGTGTACTATGTAGATGCGGCAGCAAGCTTTTGAAGAAAATCGCATAACCGAAAGTAGGTGTTTACTCTTGTGATTTTTCAGTTTTTTTCGATTTTTTCAAAAACGGCTATAATGATTTTTTTAAACTTTACATTTTTATTACATTTTTAATGTGTATTGATGTGAGATAAGTGATTTTCCAGTTGAATACTTTTAAAATGGGTTTCTTTTGTTTTTATTAACTACTATTTTAAATAGAACATCCGGTATATTATTACATTTTTGAATTCAGCTTAAAATTCTAGAAAAAAATTGTCTCTTGAACTAACATTCTATTATGTACCGTTTTTGTAAAAGTTGTAATTTTTGAAAATGTTTGAGAAATGCTTAAAAATTTAAAATCAAATTTTTGGCTAATTATAACATTATAAGATCACTGTAAAAGGAAGTTCTGTGCGTATGTCACACCAGATTTTTACATTTAATTTTAAAAGATTCCGTTTTTACGCGTATTCATTTTCAAAAAAGAAAAGCTGGCAATTTAATTTTAAATGTCAAAAGGACACAAGTCAGTTACAGAAAAACCTGACGAAAATAATTTTCTAATAATTTAAAAAAAGCAGTTTTGCCAATTTTATCTTGCGCTTAAATTTTTTTTATAGGAATAAAACGTACTTTATCTACCTATAATTTAACGACTTGTGCTGACTTGATATACCCAATTAAATTCAAATGTTTTAACTCTTACAATTTCTTTATGGTCTATTATCTTAATTATTATTTAATTTGCATGGAAGTAATAACACTTATTCCTTTTACAAAATATTATAGTTAATTTATAATTATTAGTTAATGCCATCTGATAAGCAAATGATATAATAATTATGCAGCTGATGACCCAATAACGATTGGAATTTCCGCAATTAGGTTCAAGTTTAATCTCAGTGCAAATCTAACACCTACTTGCTTACAGATATAAGTAATTACATTTAAAATTTTTGAAACTCAAAACTTATAGATTTTAACCATACAAGTTGTATTATGTGCAATAAGCAAACGTGTATTGTTCAATATTTTAAAAATCTAGTTGAATGTATTTTTTTATGTAAAATGAGTGCGGTAATATCCATTCCAGAAAGCTATTACGACACTAAAATTAATTTGGTTAATACTCTAAAACAACACCGATGAAGATAAAAAGTTAAGCACATTTTGAGAAAAATTTAATGCTATATATTATATCTAATCTCAAAACATTGAACCATTGTAGCATTGCTAAGGTCAACAGATTAATACACTATTATCCATTTACTTGACATCCGCACTGTCAAACTGAGAGTACGTTGGCACCACTGCTGTTTTTCACATTTTAATAAGTAAATTAATGTACAGTCTAATAAAAACACATTATTTTGGAAGTATAGTCAAGATAATAGGTGTAGTAGTAGTAGTATTTGTGGGAAGACAGATGTCAAGCAAGTAGGCCTTTATAGGCCCTTTTTGCCAACCCCGTGAACAAGGTTTAGGTATTCAGAGTACCAGGTACCTTAGTCCTACCAAAGAGCATATATGCTCTTTGGTCCTACTTAAAATTTTGCCGAGACTAAGGAGTTCCAAGGGATCTTTTACATGCTACACATCGTAGTAACATGGCACCCACGGCTTTACATCACTTCCGAATTATGGCATTCTGTAGAGGTTTTATCCGCATTTTTAATTTTTTAAAAACCTCACCGGGATTGGAGATCGAACTCTCGACCCTTAGATCAGAAGGCTTAACCACTGAGATATGGAGCCCAGCTACACTAGGTATAAGGTACCGCTATTAGTGATTTTTTATATCTGTCATTGTCGCACAATTTTATCAAATTAGTGATAAAAACATAATCTAACAATAATTTGACTTCACAGAAGTACCACTACACCAAAAAGAAAATCCCCAAAAGCTAGTGTCTTCCCTATTGCTTTTGGTAAATTTATATTTGTTATCTTTATCTTACAATTTTCTCACGCAAGGAATGGAATGGCGGTACCTTATACTCATTAGTGTGTTGATCTAGTGACCTTAAGCTTTGCTGGCGGTAAAAAAACAGAACAAATATTAGATGCTAGTAATCTCTAAGTTTATATTGGTAACTATTTTGAGATCTATTAATTTGACATTAACTTGTTAACCCGCCACTACTGATTTCTTGAAAGTTATAATTTTTTATTTTTATGATAATCTTTACAAATGTAAAGATATCGATTTCAATGTTGATACACTTGTTTACTATTAACTGCACTAAGCCAAACAAGACTTGACTGTAAGAGGCACTTTACCTACCTTTGAAAACCTCCTTTAGTTCTATACTTTGTTATCTGTTACATTTTTGTTAAATTTTAGATTACCATCCGAAAGAGAATTAAAAGCGTAAAAATAAACTACTCTTAGTTCATAAGCGTAAAAGCAACCGTTTACCTTAAAATGCTTATCAAAAGTTTTTGGTTGTCATTAAGACATGCAATTATCAAGTATCCATGATTACAAAAACAATGGATAGTGATTGTGATCTAGTAAACAACAATAATAAATCAATTAATGACATTATTGACCTACATTTTTTTTCTTTTGTGCTTACGATAATACTGCGACATAATTTCTCCATTGCTAAAATGTCCATTATCTCACGACATTTTCGTATACATAAAAGATTGTTTTTTTATGTTACCAACGTCATTAATTGATTTATTATTGTTGTTTACTAGATCACTATCCATTGTTTTTGTGATCATGGATACTTGGTAATTGCATGTCTTAATGACAACCAAAAACCTTTAATAGGCATTTTAAGGTAAACGGTTGCTTTTACGCTTATGAACTAAGAGCACTTTATTTTTACCCTTTTTAATCCTCTTTCGGATGATAACCTAAAATTTAAAAAAATGTTACAGATAATAAAGTTACAGGTAAAAGAAGTTCTCAAAGGTAGGTAAAGTGCCTCTTACAGTCAAGTTAAGTTTATGAAAATATTTGTATTAGTGCAGTACAGGGTGTCCCATTTTCGATGATATTACGGGGTATCTCACTTACCAGTAAAGATAGAGAGTTGCGGTTTTCGCAATACTGTGCTACTTTTTTGTGAAAATAAAGATGGCATAAACAAAATTTTCATATCCCGCTTAGTTTCTGAGATACAGGGCGAAATTGAAAATATTGCATTTTGGGACCCCCCTCGTATCTCCGTTATCCTTTAACATATCTTAAAGCTAAAAACTGGCTCTCATACAGTTTTTTACGTAGAATTCAGTGGCGTAGTGAGATTTTTGCTGTGAGCTGTCAATTGTTAGCTATAAATCAAACATATGTTTTTTTTAAACGGGACACCCTGTATATTTTTCTTTCGTTTGATTGGAAATTTTATAAGCTTTACAAAAATATATACAGAGTGTTTCGTTAAAAAAACATAAGTTTGATTTATAACTAAAAATTGACAGCTTACAGCAAAAATCTGACTACACCACTGGATTCTACGTAAAAAACTGTATAAGAGCCAGTTTTTAGCTTTGCGATATGTTAAAGGATAACAGAGATACGAGGGGGGTCCCAAAAAGCAATATTTTCAATTTCGCCCTGTATATCAGAAACGAAGCGGGCTATGAAAATTTTGTTTATACCATCTTTATTTTCACAAAAAAGTAGCACAGTATTGCGAAAACCGCAACTCTCTATCTTTACTGGTAAGTGAGATACCCCGTAATATCATCGAAAATGGGACACCCTGTACATAACGGTAAGCAAGTGTACCAGTATGGAAATCGATTTCTTTACATTTGTAAAAACTATCTTAAAAATTAAACTTTAAGGCCCTATAACTTCTTACTGAAGAGACTTTGTACTAAGGTATATTAGTTTTAATCGATTTATTATACCTTAAGGCATCTATGACTAATCGGTGCCCCATTATTTTTGGGACACCCTGTATATAGAGTGCGCTTTTTTAAATTTTAAGCATTGGAATCTCGTAAACCATAAAACACA
This sequence comes from Agriotes lineatus, assembly GCA_940337035.1. NCBI lineage: Eukaryota > Metazoa > Arthropoda > Insecta > Coleoptera > Elateridae > Agriotes > Agriotes lineatus. The sequence continues at coordinate 11,373 of CALNHX010001614.1, read as the reverse complement.
GAGATTCGGTTAAATGAGGAAAGAGTGGTTGTTTTAAGAGCTTATGCAAGATATGCTTTTGTTTCTTGATAAAAAAATTAGGTTACTAGATATGAGCGAAAAATAGATTTAGTAATTTTTCTTTTAATTGTAGAATCGTTAATATTAGAGATACAAAAATATGATAAGAACAAAAACTGTAGATTTTTCGGCTTATAAGATACATACAGTGTGTACATAAAGTAAGGAATAAATTCATTATCTAGAAAAGGAAAAACTTTTCGGAAAAATCCTCGGAATTTATTTTATTCAGTTAATTGAACAAACTAATTAAGTGTTGAAACTGAAGTCGTTCCTAGCTTTGTAAAGGTCTCTTTCTAAGTCCTAAAACCACTCTTTTTATTATAGCAAAATAGTATATTAAAGTATGAGTGGATAACAAGGTCTTTAAAACACGCGTGAGTTTTCGAGCTCGACGGCGTAGCCGGAGTGCTCGAAATAGAGCAAGTGTTTTAAAGACCAGTTATCCACGAATACTTTACGCTATTTTTTATTATACCTCCAATACTGGAAATAAATTACGCACTAAAAACTTAGAAATAATTTTTGTCGTAATAAATCGAGAGGGCATAATAATATTGCTACTATAGTTACGAGAATTATTTACGTTTTTGTCGCGTCCATGTCCGTTGTTGCATTCAGTCGTTTCCTTGACAACCTTTAAAACTCGGCGAGCTTTAATCGCCTGCTTTCGCACGCTCAGGCGTGCTTTAAACGGCGATTCTGATGCAGGTATAATAAAATAGTATATTAAAGTATGAGTGGATAACAAGGTCTTTAAAACACGCGCGGGTTTTCGAGCACGACGGCGTGGCCGGAGTGTTCGAAACAGAGCAAGTGTTTTAAAGACCAGTTATCCACGAATACTTTACGCTATTTTTTATTATACCTCCAAGACTGGAAATAAGTTACGCACTAAAAACTTAGAAATAATTTTTGTCGTGATAAATCGAGAGGGCATAATAATATTGCTACTATAGTTACGAGAATTATTTACGTTTTTGTCGCGTCCATGTCCGTTGTTGCATTCAGTCGTTTCCTTGACAACCTTTAAAGCTCGGCGAGCTTTAATCGCCTGTATTCGCACGCTCAGGCGTGCTTTAAACGGCGATTCTGATGCAGGTATAATAAAAAAGACATTTTATCCACAATCACCTTATAATTGAAGTTCTATCCACACTTATGAACCGTCTAAAGTACCAGTTTATTAATTAGTCTGTTCAATTAACTGAATAAAATAAATTAATTTTAAATCACTATAACATTAATTTTATCGAAAATTTCCTTATGTAAAATGACAAAACTTTTGATGTGTTGTGTGCAGAAAAATATGCTCTTTCAAATGGCGCTGTCAAAAATAAAGGTTGCCATTTGAAAAAAATGTCGATGACGTCATATCCGGAACAGTAATGATGTCACCAATGAGACTAGAACGTCAAAAGATGCGCATTTTAAAACAAAAGTTGACATGTCTGAGGATTTTTCCGAAAAGCTTTCCCTTTTCTAGATAATGAATTTATTCCTTACTTTATATACACACTGTATATTAATTACCATTCTGCTTTTAAAATTTCGGAATATAACCCAACCTTGATTGGTCTGTCTGTCTGTGTGTCTGTTTGTTTGTGAACAGAATATCTCAAAAACAAAAAGAGGTATGACGTTGAAACTTCGTATATAAGTTTTGTGTAATATTTATATGCGACAGCAAGATTTTCAAGAAAATGGCATAATCGAAAGTATGGTGTTTACTTTTTTCAGTTTTTTTCCGATTTTTTCAAACTTTACATTTTTATTAATTTTTTAATGTGTATTGATGTGAGGTAGGTTTAAAAATTGTTTTGAATATACAGCACCGAAGATAATTAATTCTTTTCAACATGTGTTCTTGCAACCTACTCTGAACAGGTTTAGGAAATCTTTTAGAGAATGTGTGGCAAATGTTCAGAGTGGTTTGTTAGTTTAAATTTATTATTATTACTATTTGTCATTAATAGCTTATGCCACCATAACCGATTTTGTTTTGTTTGCTTTTTAATAGGGAACAGTGAAAAACGGCCTTGCCGATCTTTTCTATTTTGGGCATGTAATATTATTTTCTTGGTTGATGTTTTCTCTTTTATGTTTTGTTCTTATTATACTATGTACTTTTTACTTTTTTGTAATTTAAATTACTGTCATGCTCAATAAACATTATTATTATTATTATTATTATTATTTTCCAGTTGAATACCTCCAAAATGGGTTTCCTTTTTTTTAACTTGTATTTTAAATAAAACATCTGGTATATTATTACATTTTTGAATTCAGCATAAAATTTTAGAGAAAATTTGTCTCTTCAACAACTAATGCTTTTGTACGGTTTCTGTAGAATTTGTAATTTTTGAAAACTTTTAACGACTTCTTAAAAATTAAAAAACAAATGTTTGGCTAATTATAAGATCACTGTAAAAGGAAGTTGTGTGCGTGTATCACACCAGATTGTTTCCTCTTAAGGTAATTAATTACTCAGCTCACCTAAAAACTTTAGGGCGGCAAATAGAACAACAACGCAAAGAAGCTGCGAATTATTACATTTAAATTTGTACTAAGTAAGTCTAAGTAATTACATGTAAAAAAATTAATCTATTTCGGCAAATGTTCAAATTGTCCACCATTATTATTTACACACAAGCGGCATCTTTTCACAATAGAATTTACAGCTTTCCGTATTTTCCTACCATCTAAATTGCGCAAGGAATTTACCACAGCATCACGTAGTTCTTCTTTTGTCGCATACGTTCGCTGTTAAACTAAATGTTTCAGAACACAAAAAAAAACAAAATTGAAAGATCTGGTGATCCTGGTGACCAAAGGACCCGCCCGTTTCTACCTATCCAAGAATTTGGAAATAGTAGGTTTAGGTGCTCTCTTACTTGCAGTTGGTTGTGCGGCGGAACACCGTCGGGTTGAAACTAGCGTAAATTAGGTCGTGTTTCTAAATCTAAGCCATCTAACATATCTTGAAATTCATTTTGTAGAAAATGAAGATAACGCTGGTCTATCAAATTTTTGTCGTAGATGAGATGTCCAAGAATTCGCGCGATCCAATAATTCCGCACCAAACATTAAATCCAAATTTTCTTTGGGGCCTTCTTTCACGAAGTCTTATAGCATTTTCCTACATCCACAAATGTTCATTGTGCCTATTGAACATACTGCAATTGGTAAATTTGGTTTGAAACTCTGGATTCTGTTGAATCATATTAATGTACCAATTACTGCAGGCAATTCTTGAAGCATGGTCTCCTAGATGCAGTGTCTGCCCTACTGATGAGTGACATGGGCGAAATTTATGTTTCTTCAAAATTTTCATGACTGTCCTTTGCTTTGTCGGGACGAAGTAGAAGGATTCTGGTCACCGTACGCCAATACATTTATTTGGATATCCTCTTTAATAACGTTTTCATCCCTCTTTGGTTTCGAAAAGAAACCAAACTACCTCAGATTTCTGTATAAATTGTTGAACGTCGGTTGAGATGATTGACGTCGATTTTCATAAAATTGTTGGTACCGTTCGGCAGCAAAAACACTATTTTTATTACAAATAATAAAACATTCGACCATATTAAGTTTTTTGCGATTAGAAAACAACTTCAATTTAAATCGTAGAAGTTACAGAACGGTAAAATTTCAACTATAACAATGAGCAGCAGTATTTTGTTTGTTTATTGTTTTCCATTGCAAACTCTATTTATTTACCTCTCAATAATTCGAAAATTACGGCATCGCATTTATTTATCAAAGTAAGTACAGCAAACCTTATATCGTTATAAAGAGAAAAAAATGTCCTTTTTAAATATGTCAAAGCCAACTATGACTGCCATTTAAAAAATTAAAGTGTGTATTATAACTCAAAAACCGTAAAATCGAGAAGGAAAAAAGTATGTTCATCATGTTAAGCATAAACTTTTATTCGTGTAATTTTGTTGTACTCCTAATAATAACGATTCTACAACATTTAAAAGAAAAATCACTAAATCTGGTTTTCGCTCATATCTAGTAAACTGTGTTTTTTTTTTCAAAACACAAAGGCATATCTTGTATAAGCTCTTAAAACGACAACTTTTTCCTCATTTACCCGAATCTCTATGTCTTATGGTTTCCCAGATCCCAATCCTTAAAATGGAAAAAAGCTCACCCTGTATATGACATTCATTTCATATCATGTATTACCAAATTAGTGGAATCAATTATAATCACACCGCCTTCCATGGCCACCTCGACCGCAAAACTAGAATGGTTCTGCTGTACTTCCTTAAAGCATAAAATTGCATATTTATTTCCTGAAATTTTCCATACCGAAAAAGTCTTAGAATGCATAGTTAATTATAAATATAAAAAAATTTATTAAAAACATCTGTGTGATCTTATAAATAGCCAAACATTTGATTTTTAATTTTTAAGCATTTCTCAAAAAATTTCAAAAATTACAAATTCTACAGAAAAAGAGTACAGAATAGAGTGTCAGCTCAAAAGACAAATTTTCTCTAAAATTTTAAGCTGAATTCAAAATTTTAACAACTTCCGGTTATGCGTTTTTTGTTAAAAGCTCGCTGTCGCATCTACATATGACACAAAACTTATATATGAAGTTTCAACGCCATACCTCTTTTCGTTTTTGAGATATTCTGTTCATAGACACACACACAGACAACCACCCAGACAGACCAATTAAAAAAAATTTTTTTTTGGTTCAGGGGACTCTAAAACGTGAAGATCTGCTGAAAACTTAATTTCGAATTTTTGGGGTGAATCCAATACTTCCTTTATTGTAAAAGGAAGTAAAAATAAACTACTTACAAGGGATTCTAAACCTAATTCTATAAAGTCACGTTCTTAGTTTAATAGGTTTCACAATTTTTTAATATTGTACAATGCATGCAGACCAAATTCTAGTTGCAAGAGTATTTTGCAAAGCCAAACCCGCAACCAGCAGCAGCTGGGCACCATTGGAGTTTTGTTCAACCTCTTATTCCAAGAGCGGTTACTTACGGTTAAAATATAACTTTTTGCCTTTAAATGGACTTTTTTTAAAATGTTGATGAATACAAATTTGTATTCGACAACAAATTCAATTTCAAATACTCTGAAGTTAATATACCAAAATATAAGAGCAGTGGGGGGTGCTAACTAAAAGAATAACATAAGTTAGAAGCCTATATTAAGATTCTAACACAAATTTATATAAATTAAATAGGCTAAATTAGAAATAGGTATTCTTACACTAATTAAATTAATTAATATTAATTAAGTCTAGAGATGACAAGCGTTTAAAACAGTAACTTTTTGTACTGTTATGTATCTAGTAAATTGAGAGCCACACGATTTGGCTACTTAAAGCAGTTTCTACAACTGAAGTATTGACTTTTGGTAAGTTATAAAATATCGATCTCCTAACTAAATATTCTGTACATTACTACAGTTGTCAAAAATTTTCAAAAATTACAAATTCTACACAAACCGTACAAAATAGAGCATTAGTTCAAGAGACAAATTTTCTCTAAAATTTTAAGCTGAATTCAAAAATGTAATAATATACCGGGTGTACACAAAACTTATATATGAAGTTTCAACGCCATACCTCTTTTCGTTTTTGACATTTATTTATTTATTTATTTAGTACTCAGCCAACCGCCATTAGGCCAATTATAGGCGTCGCTGTACATTTATTCTGTTCACAGACACACAGACAGACAGACAGACACATAGACAGACAGACCAATGAACAAAAACATGTTTTTTGGGTCCAGGGGACTCTAAAACATGAAGATCTGTTGAAAACGCAATTTAGAATTTTTGGGGTGAATTTAATACTTGCTTTATCCTAAAAGGAAGTGAAAAATTGTGAAACCGATTAATCTAAGGACATGAATTTATAGAATTAGGTTTCGAATGCCCTGTGGGTAGTTTATTTTTTTAATAAATATTTTTATATATACAGGGTGTTTCATTAATAATTGGAAATATTTTAACTGTAGAATCCTGGGCTCAAAATATTAATATTTAACCCAAATTACTTAGATAAAATGTGGCTCCTTACTCAGATATAGAGTATTTTATTTAAAATTTAAAAATGTTTTTTCCCATTACTCTAAAACTATTTGACGTATCCGTATCGTATTGGGCAGGAAGTGTAGACACTGTAAACCATGATAAATTATTACGCCACTGGCGGAATTGCCATTTTAGCACAATTTTTCGATTCTCTAATGCTTTTTATGTAAATAACATAGTCTTCCATCGTAACGATAAAGTTATTATTTTTCGAGATATTTAAAGTTAAACATAAAGCTGAACAGTTATTTTGATTTTAATGTGTATTAATTATGTCGGTGTTTTTGTCATAAGATCCGTATTAACAAAAAACGACCTTTTTGGGACAGAGTTGGCTATGATTTTTTTTTCATGTTGGACTAACTGATTCGATAATGTAGCGGATGCAAATTTTTTTTCTGTCAGTGTCTGTTCGACATTTTCTTGCCACCACATTGCCAGATTTATTATTTTAATATTCGTAAGAAAATAAATGATTTATCAAATGTGTAAAAATAATTTTAATTTCCGTCAAAGAAAAAGTCAAAATGCTACAAATAATTTTGTTACTACAAAAAATTTCCATTAAACGATGCTACTTCCAATTTAAAAGGACAGACCAAATTTAAAAGAACGCGAGTCGATGTGGATACTAGAGAATATCCGGCAACAATGTACCTATTCAGAAAATATAACCTTAAACTGAAAACAACCTAACCTAACACAAAAAGTGTCAATTTCCATGAGGGAGTTTAGTTGCAACAGAGGTACTGCCAACAAAATTACTAGATGGTCATAGCCTCACTGACCCAAAAAGATCGTGAACGGCTTATATGTATTTTTTTTATGGATGTAGGTACCCGATTATGTTTTTAACTATATGTAGGGATTGCTCCAAGACAGCGAAACTAATCTTAGGAAAATGTGTTATGCATTCGATCAAGAATTCTTTAGAAGAGGTCCCATGTAATATATAAAAATTCTACAATAGCATGGGACCGTATAGTAAGAAAAAATGCGTTAACTAAAAAGTGATAAAACTTTAAAAAATAAACCGCTTTTAAGAATAAATGCTGTAAAAAGTATAACAAAAATTAGGATTTATCAAAAAATTCTGATATAATTAGCATTTTATTTTAATGTTTCAGTTATCTACGCTTAGAAACACCGTAAACAGTTGAAAATTGTATTTACTAAATATTTTAAAACCTTTAATCAACAGTAATATCACAAGTGCATTAAAATAGCCGATTAAATTTTGGCGTTTTCTGTCAGAATGTTTTGCTAAGAGATTTGTCAAGTAAATTTGCCGCTCAACAAGCGGAAAATTTACGAGATATATTTCTTCAGAGCAAAACATTCTGACAGAAAATCGTCAAAATTTATTCAGGCTAGTTTACATGCACGCGGGGTGTTCGGCGTGATTATTTCCTGAATAAATAGATAAAATTCAGTTGGTGAAGCACCTTTAATAATCATGCTAAAATTATGCACAAGCGATTAAATTTTGACATAAATTTAACCGCGGTTAAATTTTGACGTTTGAATTTTAGTCATTATTAAACTGCGAGAAACCATGGTGATTACGCATTAATATGGATATGAAGGAAATAATCGGCAACTAAATATTTTTGCGCCGACTGACAAAAGGTTTGATACTGCATAAGTATGATGCTCCTATTTGGAACATTGTCATAAAAGAGTAATTATTTTTTCGAACACATTTTATCGATTCGATTATTCTAAGAAGTTTTACTTAAACACAACTGTACTTTACATGATTACCGAACAGCACGTCACTCCTGTATGTAATTATTGAGATCTTAATCCTACTTTAATAAACTCATGCGGTGATGCCAGATTTCGGGTTTGACTCATCTTATGTTTTATATGCATAATCGGAAGTGAGCTGTTTGCTCTTGTGATTTTTCAGTTTTTTTTTTATTTTTTTAGAAACGGTTCTAACGATTTTGTTCAAACAATACACGTTTGCTTATGGCACATAACGTAACTTGTATCGTTAATATCTATAAATTAAATAATCATGTGAGTCTCAAAAATTTGAAATGTAATTACACTCTGCAATCAAGTAGATGTTAGATTTGCACTGAGATTAAACTTGAACCTAATTGCTGAAATTACAATCGTTATTGGGTCATCAGCTGCATAATTACTATATCATTTGCTTATCAGATGGCATTAACTAATAATTATAAATTAACTGTAAATGAATTAACTGTAGTATTTTGTTAACCCTAACAAAATTAATTTACAGAAAAAAAAATCGAAATTTTAATTGGTATGCTTTCTTTGAGATGCCAGGAAACCGAAAAACAATGATTTTATTAAAATACATTTTCAGTTTTGCAAAAGATGCTGGTAAACCGTTCTACCAGTGGGCATCCAGGACAAAATATGTTGTCAATGGTCATTGGTATACCACTTCATAATAGTGTCGAGTTATTTATTTAGATGCTTACTAAATATTGAATAACATTAGCATTATCTACTATCGATGAAATACTTTTTTTTTTCTTTCGTGAAATCAAAATTTTCAATTCACGAAAAACCGGTACTCTCTTGTAAAATATACTGTTTTTCACTGTTATTTCTTTCGTCTTAGCAACAAATACATTTACGTACTGTTAGTTCTTATTTTTAGCGACCACGTAAACATACTAAAATCATGCATTTTTCGGCCTGGAAACATGACTGAAAAGTATATATTTTTTTGTTGAATCGGAGACGAAATATGTATTTTTTGTAAAAAGCGTGAAAAGTTGTTATAAATAAAAATAAATTTTTTGAAGTAGTCTCCTGGTAAAATTTCTAACAAATAATTGAATTACATTGTCACATTTTTTATTAGTATAGTTAGTAGCGACTATTTGATCACTTACAAAATAACCTGTCTTGAACAGAAATAACATACACTTTTCAAGAGGTTTCAATAACATAAGTTACTTGAATGAACAAAGTAAAATAGTTTTTGAATATTTTAACTGAATAATATAAACACTTGCGAGTGGAGCACTAACGTTCTGTTGAAAATTTATGACTACCACATCGTAAACAATCCGGGCCGCTGCGACTTTCCACAAAAAATCAGCTAAAATGCGACCATGATTGGTTTGAACGTAAATATTTTCCTAGCGCAACATAGTAGCAAAATCAATTCGATTATATCTTCAGTAGATATGTTTATAAATACTCGAAACACAAAAATAAATTGTATAAAACGTAGGTTATTACTAAAAAAGTGGACATAAATATAGACTATTTTTGCGACATAAATAAAAGGTTTCCAAATATTAATTTATTTTTCAAAATCAGAACAAAATAATTTATTCTACATATCAATATTACAATACTTACATTACACTAAAACGCTTACCAGCTCAAACTTGAAAATTCCACCCACAAAATAGTAAGAAACAAAATACTTCACCAATTCGCGTACACACGTCAAAGTCGTGACGCGGAATGCACGGTGGTAATACTGTCATACCAGCTACACATTTACATCAAGGTTTATTGGGGTAGTTTTATAACTACAATAATTCTAGAAAATATAAAATTAAACAAAGGAACTGCAATGTCTGTAGAACGGAAACAAGACGTTTCAGAGCAGTATTAAGTTTCAAAACAAATATTATTGACTGTTATGCATAGTGGTATAACAGTCATACCAGAGAGCGTAAAAGAGTTAAACAAATAAGTGTTATTAGTTCCATGCAAATTAAATGATAATTAAGACAATAAACCAAAAAGAAATTGTAAGAGCTAAAACATTTGAATATTAATTGGGTATATCAAGTCAGCACAAGTCGTTACAACATAGTTATCTTTCTTTTAAACTAATTTCCTGTTTCAATTCTATAAAATATTGATACAATGAGTAACAATAAAGTGCAAAGTACAAAAATATAACTAACTATACTGCTCAAAATGAATTAGGGATCAGTTTATAAATCACCGCTATTCTTTAATTTTTATATTTTGGTCAGTGCAGTTGCAGTTACTGCTGACTTTTGACTTTCTACTGTGATGGTCGTGTAAGAGTCTACAGAAGGCAAGGTAAGAGATTCGCAGACAATATGGTGCAAGAAAGCCTGCATTTTGGAGGAGGCTCTATCATGATATGGGGTGGAATATCTTTGAACGGCGGCACTGAGATTCTCATTGTAGAAGGGGGCTCTCTAACAGCTCAACGCTATATCGATGACATTCTGCAACCTCACATTCGACCGTATGTTCAAAATCATGGTCAAGAGTTCATTTATCAACAGGATAACGCCCGCCCTCATTCTGCAAGAATTGTTCAAGAGTACATCAATGCCTATAATATTCACACTATGGACTGACCGGCTTACAGTCCTGACCTGAACCCCATAGAGCATGCTTGGGACGAAATAGAATGACGGATTCGAGCAGGAGAACCTCCTCAAAACTAAAATGATCTCAGAAATCGTCTTGTGCAGGAATGAGAGCAAATACCACAAGAACGATTTCAAAATCTCATCAACAGTATGGGTAACAGGTGTCGAAGTGTCTTACTTGCGAGGGGAGGTCATACCCGTTACTAGCTTTAATGCCAGAAAGAATTCTGGGCCGTTTTCTTTATTTGTTGCGGTCTTTAATTTTGTACGTTTTCTGTTAATGTTAACTTAAGAACCTTGTTACTTGTTTTTGAATTAGCTTTCCGTATTTAATAAATACTGTGTTAGTCCATAGATAATCACTAAAAGTTTCATTCAAATCTGTGCATCCTGTATAAAGTAATAGAAAATATAAAACTGATCCCTAATTCATTTTGAGCAGTATATATTAAAAAGCAACTTACTACATGGATATGAAGAAAACATAGTAATATTTTTTAAGTAACAACTAAAAATCAATTACTTGGACAGCAGATCAAATTATTAATAAAAATCAATTTCTTCTCGTGAGCTTTGAAGGTCAATATTGTTGAAACGAACAACTTTTGGATATAGATGAGTTTGGCAAAATCGGCTTGTTTTTTGACCCCAAGACTTTGTGGAAACTTTTTACACGGAGTTTAGAGATCCACTTCTGGTACCTCTGAAACAGTACATTCTGCAGGGAAGGGAGAATCTCGTAACCGTAAAAAATTAAGACTTAGTAAAAATTAAACAAAATGTTCACCAAGCTACTACTGAGATACTTTTAAATGCTACAACTTTTATTTTATATTCACTTGCAACTAAAATTTTTAGTTTTAGTAATTATGTTATATTG
>CALNHX010001613.1:0-215107 GCA_940337035.1 Agriotes lineatus | reverse complement strand
GAATTTGTAGAAACACAGTTTACCCCTTTTCACCCCCTCAAGGGTAAAATTTTAAAATTTCTTAAACCACTTTCTAAATATTTTAAGAATACATCTACATGCCAAAAAAGAATGTTCTAACTCAATAAACATAGGAGATACGAAGGGTTGTTTAATTCACTCCGAATCCAGATTTGCACATTTAGGGGTTGATTAGGGAAAAATTCTGAAATGGGGTTTTAGACATTTACATTAGATACCTATGCAAGCAAACAGCAAGTCGATATCTTATCGGTTCTAAGAGATATTGAGGAATTCGTGAAAACACAGTTTACCCCTTTTCACCCTTAACGATAAAATTTTAAAAAAACCCTTAAAACCCCTTTCTAAACATTTTAAAAGGACATCTCCATGCCAAAGAAGAATGTTCTAACTCAATAAACAGGAGATACGAAGGGTTGTTTAATTCACCCCGAATCCAGATTTTGCACATTTAGAGGTTGATTCGGGAGAAATCCTGAAATTTGTTATTAGACATTTATATTGGATACCTATGCAAGCAAGCACCAAGTCGATATCTTATCGGGTCTAAGAGATATTGAGGAATTTGTAGAAACACAGTTTACCCCTTTTCACCCCCTCAGGGGTAAAATTTTAAAATTCCTTAAACCACTTTCTAAATATTTTAAGAATACATCTACATGCCAAAAAAGAATGTTCTAACTCAATAAACATAGGAGATACGAAGGGTTGTTTAATTCACTCCGAATCCAGATTTGCACATTTAGGGGTTGATTAGGGAAAAATTCTGAAATGGGGTTTTAGACATTTACATTAGATACCTATGCAAGCAAACAGCAAGTCGATATCTTATCGGTTCTAAGAGATATTGAGGAATTCGCGAAAACACAGTTTACCCCTTTTCACCCTTAACGATAAAATTTAAAAAAAACCCTTAAAACCCCTTTCTAAACATTTTAAAAGGACATCTCCATGCCAAAGAAGAATGTTCTAACTCAATAAACAGGAGATACGAAGGGTTGTTTAATTCACCCCGAATCCAGATTTTGCACATTTAGAGGTTGATTCGGGAGAAATCCTGAAATTTGTTATTAGACATTTATATTGGATACCTATGCAAGCAAGCACCAAGTCGATATCTTATCGGGTCTAAGAGATATTGAGGAATTTGTAGAAACACAGTTTACCCCTTTTCACCCCCTCAGGGGTAAAATTTTAAAATTCCTTAAACCACTTTCTAAATATTTTAAGAATACATCTACATGCCAAAAAAGAATGTTCTAACTCAATAAACATAGGAGATACGAAGGGTTGTTTAATTCACTCCGAATCCAGATTTGCACATTTAGGGGTTGATTGGGGAAAAATTCTGAAATGGGGTTTTAGACATTTACATTAGATACCTATGCAAGCAAACAGCAAGTCGATATCTTATCGGTTCTAAGAGATATTGAGGAATTCGTGAAAACACAGTTTACCCCTTTTCACCCTTAACGATAAAATTTAAAAAAAAAACCTTAAAACCCCTTTCTAAACATTTTAAAAGGACATCTCCATGCCAAAGAAGAATGTTCTAACTCAATAAACAGGAGATACGAAGGGTTGTTTAATTCACCCCGAATCCAGATTTTGCACATTTAGAGGTTGATTCGGGAGAAATCCTGAAATGTGTTATTAGACATTTATATTGGCTACCTATGCAAGCAAGCACCAAGTCGATATCTTATCGGGTCTAAGAGATATTGAGGAATTTGTAGAAACACAGTTTACCCCTTTTCACCCCCTCAGGGGTAAAATTTTAAAATTCCTTAAACCACTTTCTAAATATTTTAAGAATACATCTACATGCCAAAAAAGAATGTTCTAACTCAATAAACATAGGAGATACGAAGGGTTGTTTAATTCACTCCGAATCCAGATTTGCACATTTAGGGGTTGATTAGGGAAAAATTCTGAAATGGGGTTTTAGACATTTACATTAGATACCTATGCAAGCAAACAGCAAGTCGATATCTTATCGTTTCTAAGAGATATTGAGGAATTCGTGAAAACACAGTTTACCCCTTTTCACCCTTAACGATAAAATTTAAAAAAAACCCTTAAAACCCCTTTCTAAACATTTTAAAAGGACATCTCCATGCCAAAGAAGAATGTTCTAACTCAATAAACAGGAGATACGAAGGGTTGTTTAATTCACCCCGAATCCAGATTTTGCACATTTAGAGGTTGATTCGGGAGAAATCCTGAAATGTGTTATTAGACATTTATATTGGCTACCTATGCAAGCAAGCACCAAGTCGATACCTTATTGGGTCTAAGAGATATTGAGGAATTTGTAGAAACACAGTTTACCCCTTTTCACCCCCTCAGGGGTAAAATTTTAAAATTCCTTAAACCGCTTTCTAAATATTTTAAGAATACATCTACATGCCAAAAAAAGAATGTTCTAACTCAATAAACATAGGAGATACGAAGGGTTGTTTAATCCACTCCCAATCCAGATTTGCACATTTAGGGGTTGATTAGGGAAAAATTCTGAAATGGGGTTTTAGACATTTACATTAGATACCTATGCAAGCAAACAGCAAGTCGATATCTTAGCGGTTCTAAGAGATATTGAGGAATTCGTGAAAACACAGTTTACCCCTTTTCACCCTTAACGATAAAATTTTAAAAAAACCCTTAAAACCCCTTTCTAAACATTTTAAAAGGACATCTCCATGCCAAAGAAGAATGTTCTAACTCAATAAACAGGAGATACGAAGGGTTGTTTAATTCACCCCGAATCCAGATTTTGCACATTTAGAGGTTGATTCGGGAGAAATCCTGAAATGTGTTATTAGACATTTATATTGGATACCTATGCAAGCAAGCACCAAGTCGATATCTTATCGGGTCTAAGAGATATTGAGAAATTTGTAGAAACACAGTTTACCCCTTTTCACCCCCTCAGGGGTAAAATTTTAAAATTCCTTAAACCACTTTCTAAATATTTTAAGAATACATCTACATGCCAAAAAAGAATGTTCTAACTCAATAAACATAGGGGATACGAAGGGTTGTTTAATTCACTCCGAATCCAGATTTGCACATTTAGGGGTTGATTAGGGAAAAATTCTGAAATGGGGTTTTAGACATTTACATTAGATACCTATGCAAGCAAACAGCAAGTCGATATGTTATCGGTTCTAAGAGATATTGAGGAATTCGTGAAAACACAGTTTACCCCTTTTCACCCTTAACGATAAAATTTAAAAAAAACCCTTAAAACCCCTTTCTAAACATTTTAAAAGGACATCTCCATGCCAAAGAAGAATGTTCTAACTCAATAAACAGGAGATACGAAGGGTTGTTTAATTCACCCCGAATCCAGATTTTGCACATTTAGAGGTTGATTCGGGAGAAATCCTGAAATGTGTTATTAGACATTTATATTGGCTACCTATGCATGCAAGCACCAAGTCGATATCTTATTGGGTCTAAGAGATATTGAGGAATTTGTAGAAACACAGTTTACCCCTTTTCACCCCCTCAGGGGTAAAATTTTAAAATTCCTTAAACCACTTTCTAAATATTTTAAGAATACATCTACATGCCAAAAAAGAATGTTCTAACTCAATAAACATAGGAGATACGAAGGGTTGCTTAATTCACTCCGAATCCAGATTTGCACATTTAGGGGTTGATTAGGGAAAAATTCTGAAATGGTGGTTTTAGACATTTACATTAGATACCTATGCAAGCAAACAGCAAGTCGATATCTTATCGGTTCTAAGAGATATTGAGGAATACGTGAAAACACAGTTTACCCCTTTTCACCCTTAACGATAAAATTTAAAAAAAAAAACTTAAAACCCCTTTCTAAACATTTTAAAAGGACATCTCCATGCCAAAGAAGAATGTTCTAACTCAATAAACAGGAGATACGAAGGGTTGTTTAATTCACCCCGAATCCAGATTTTGCACATTTAGAGGTTGATTCGGGAGAAATCCTGAAATGTGTTATTAGACATTTATATTGGATACCTATGCAAGCAAGCACCAAGTCGATATCTTATCGGGTCTAAGAGATATTGAGGAATTTGTAGAAACACAGTTTACCCCTTTTCACCCCCTCAGGGGTAAAATTTTAAAATTCCTTAAACCACTTTCTAAATATTTTAAGAATACATCTACATGCCAAAAAAGAATGTTCTAACTCAATAAACATAGGAGATACGAAGGGTTGTTTAATTCACTCCGAATCCAGATTTGCACATTTAGGGGTTGATTAGGGAAAAATTCTGAAATGGGGTTTTAGACATTTACATTAGATACCTATGCAAGCAAACAGCAAGTCGATATCTTATCGGTTCTAAGAGATATTGAGGAATTCGTGAAAACACAGTTTACCCCTTTTCACCCTTAACGATAAAATTTTTAAAAAAACCCTTAAAACCCCTTTCTAAACATTTTAAAAGGACATCTCCATGCCAAAGAAGAATGTTCTAACTCAATAAACAGGAGATACGAAGGGTTGTTTAATTCACCCCGAATCCAGATTTTGCACATTTAGAGGTTGATTCGGGAGAAATCCTGAAATGTGTTATTAGACATTTATATTGGATACCTATGCAAGCAAGCACCAAGTCGATATCTTATCGGGTCTAAGAGATATTGAGGAATTTGTAGAAACACAGTTTACCCCTTTTCACCCCCTCAGGGGTAAAATTTTAAAATTCCTTAAACCACTTTCTAAATATTTTAAGAATACATCTACATGCCAAAAAAGAATGTTCTAACTCAATAAACATAGGAGATACGAAGGGTTGTTTAATTCACCCCGAATCCAGATTTTGCACATTTAGAGGTTGATTCGGGAGAAATCCTGAAATGTGTTATTAGACATTTATATTGGATACCTATGCAAGCAAGCACCAAGTCGATATCTTATCGGGTCTAAGAGATATTGAGGAATTTGTAGAAACACAGTTTACCCCTTTTCACCCCCTCAGGGGTAAAATTTTAAAATTCCTTAAACCACTTTCTAAATATTTTAAGAATACATCTACATGCCAAAAAAGAATGTTCTAACTCAATAAACATAGGAGATACGAAGGGTTGTGTAATTCACTCCGAATCCAGATTTGCACATTTAGGGGTTGATTAGGGAAAAATTCTGAAATGGGGTTTTAGACATTTACATTAGATACCTATGCAAGCAAACAGCAAGTCGATATCTTATCGGTTCTAAGAGATATTGAGGAATTCGTGAAAACACAGTTTACCCCTTTTCACCCTTGACGATAAAATTTTTAAAAAAACCCTTAAAACCCCTTTCTAAACATTTTAAAAGGACATCTCCATGCCAAAGAAGAATGTTCTAACTCAATAAACAGGAGATACGAAGGGTTGTTTAATTCACCCCGAATCCAGATTTTGCACATTTAGAGGTTGATTCGGGAGAAATCCTGAAATGTGTTATTAGACATTTATATTGGATACCTATGCAAGCAAGCACCAAGTCGATATCTTATCGGGTCTAAGAGATATTGAGGAATTTGTAGAAACACAGTTTACCCCTTTTCACCCCCTCAGGGGTAAAATTTTAAAATTCCTTAAACCACTTTCTAAATATTTTAAGAATACATCTACATGCCAAAAAAGAATGTTCTAACTCAATAAACATAGGAGATACGAAGGGTTGTTTAATTCACTCCGAATCCAGATTTGCACATTTAGGGGTTGATTAGGGAAAAATTCTGAAATGGGGTTTTAGACATTTACATTAGATACCTATGCAAGCAAACAGCAAGTCGATATCTTATCGGTTCTAAGAGATATTGAGGAATTCGTGAAAACACAGTTTACCCCTTTTCACCCTTAACGATAAAATTTAAAAAAAAACCCTTAAAACCCCTTTCTAAACATTTTAAAAGGACATCTCCATGCCAAAGAAGAATGTTCTAACTCAATAAACAGGAGATACGAAGGGTTGTTTAATTCACCCCGAATCCAGATTTTGCACATTTAGAGGTTGATTCGGGAGAAATCCTGAAATGTGTTATTAGACATTTATATTGGATACCTATGCAAGCAAGCACCAAGTCGATATCTTATCGGGTCTAAGAGATATTGAGGAATTTGTAGAAACACAGTTTACCCCTTTTCACCCCCTCAGGGGTAAAATTTTAAAATTCCTTAAACCACTTTCTAAATATTTTAAGAATACATCTACATGCCAAAAAAGAATGTTCTAACTCAATAAACATAGGAGATACGAAGGCTTGTGTAATTCACTCCGAATCCAGATTTGCACATTTAGGGGTTGATTAGGGAAAAATTCTGAAATGGGGTTTTAGACATTTACATTAGATACCTATGCAAGCAAACAGCAAGTCGATATCTTATCGGTTCTAAGAGATATTGAGGAATTCGTGAAAACACAGTTTACCCCTTTTCACCCTTAACGATAAAATTTTTAAAAAAACCCTTAAAACCCCTTTCTAAACATTTTAAAAGGACATCTCCATGCCAAAGAAGAATGTTCTAACTCAATAAACAGGAGATACGAAGGGTTGTTTAATTCACCCCGAATCCAGATTTTGCACATTTAGAGGTTGATTCGGGAGAAATCCTGAAATGTGTTATTAGACATTTATATTGGATACCTATGCAAGCAAGCACCAAGTCGATATCTTATCGGGTCTAAGAGATATTGAGGAATTTGTAGAAACACAGTTTACCCCTTTTCACCCCCTCAAGGGTAAAATTTTAAAATTTCTTAAACCACTTTCTAAATATTTTAAGAATACATCTACATGCCAAAAAAGAATGTTCTAACTCAATAAACATAGGAGATACGAAGGGTTGTTTAATTCACTCCGAATCCAGATTTGCACATTTAGGGGTTGATTAGAGAAAAATTCTGAAATGGGGTTTTAGACATTTACATTAGATACCTATGCAAGCAAACAGCAAGTCGATATCTTATCGGTTCTAAGAGATATTGAGGAATTCGTGAAAACACAGTTTACCCCTTTTCACCCTTAACGATAAAATTAAAAAAAAAACCCTTAAAACCCCTTTCTAAACATTTTAAAAGGACATCTCCATGCCAAAGAAGAATGTTCTAACTCAATAAACAGGAGATACGAAGGGTTGTTTAATTCACCCCGAATCCAGATTTTGCACATTTAGAGGTTGATTCGGGAGAAATCCTGAAATGTGTTATTAGACATTTATATTGGATACCTATGCAAGCAAGCACCAAGTCGATATCTTATCGGGTCTAAGAGATATTGAGGAATTTGTAGAAACACAGTTTACCCCTTTTCACCCCCTCAGGGGTAAAATTTTAAAATTCCTTAAACCACTTTCTAAATATTTTAAGAATACATCTACATGCTAAAAAAGGATGTTCTAACTCAATAAACATAGGAGATACGAAGGGTTGTTCAATTCACCCCGAATCCAGATTTGCATCTTTAGGGGTTGATTAGGGCAAAACCCTGAAATACGTTTCTAGGCATTTGTACTGCCAATCTTTGCAAGTAAATAACAAGTTCATATCTCCTGAAAACATATTTTACCCCATTACACCTCCTTAGGGGTTGAATTTCAAAAAATCCCTTCTTAGCACTACCTTACGCAACAAATTGAAGCTTCCCTGCTAGTTACAACTATTAATGCACTCTTTTCAAATTAAATTATACGATTTATACCTACTACATGCCATATTCTAATAGTAAGCATATTTGTCACATGTAACATTAGCTTATTTTTACTTCCTTTTACGATAAAGGAAGTATTGGATTCACCCCAAAAATTCGAAATTGAGTTTTCAACAGATCTTCACGTTTTAGAGTCCCCTGATCCCAAAAAACATATTTTTTTTCATTGGTCTGTGTGTCTGTGTGTCTGTCTGTCTGTGTGTCTGTCTGTGAACAGAATATCTCAAAAACGAAAAGAGGTATGGCGTTGAAACTTCATATATAAGTTTTGTGTACTATGTAGATGAGACAGCAAGCTTTTGAAGAAAATCGCATAACCGGAAGTAGGTGTTTACTCTTGTGATTTTTCAGTTTTTTTCGATTTTTTCAAAAACGGCTCTAACGATTTTTTTTAAACTTTACATTTTTATTACATTTTTAATGTGCATTGACGTGAGATAGGTGATTTTCCAGTTGAAAACTTCTAAAGTGGGTTTCTTTTGTTTTTTTTTCTATTTTTTTTATTAACTCCTATTTCAAATGGAACACCCGGTATATTATTACATTTTTGAATTCTGCTTAAGATTTTAGAGAAAATTTGTCTCTTCAACTAACGCTCTATTTTGTACCGTTTTTGTAGAATTCGTAATTTTTGAAAATTTTTGACAAATGCTTAAAAATTAAAAATTAAATTTTTGACTAATTATAAGATCACTGTAAAAGGAAGTTGTGTGAGTGTATCACACCAGATTTTTTAATATTAACTTCCACAACCATAATTGAATACTCAATTGCTATAATTTTCAAAATAAATTATAAATTGTCTCAAATTTAACTTCCATTACTTAATTTCAACTAAACAAACAATCTTATTCAAAACTTCTAAATTGATTGTATTAATCTACCAAATTTATTTATTTTAATTTTTATTTAATTGACCTTTGTGTATCATAATAATACATATAACCTATCCCTCTTCTACTTTTTAGTGTAGAGGGTGTAACCTTTCATTACAAACCTAAAAAAATCTTTTTACAGTTAATACATAAATATAAGTGCAAGTGAAAAATGTAAAAAAAGTAACAATGCATAAAAAAATCTCTAATTCAACTAAACAATTCGTAATTTTAATTTCACTGCCTACTTCCCGTTATATAATTAACTAAAAACTACTTTGCCCTTTCACTTCACTTCACTTGTAACTTCACCTTGTACCATTTCCTTCTTTTCTACTCTATTTCGCCACAGCTCTCCTATCTCTCGCTATAATTTCGGCCTTATTTCAAATTAACCCTCTGTTATTCAATATTTCCCCAATTTCTTTACCCCATATCTTACTTGGTCTGCCCTTCTTTCTTCTGCCTGTGGCTTTTGCTTCCCATATTTTCCTAACTTATCTTTCTTCAGGTAATCTTTTCATGTGTCCCCACCACCATAATTGTGCCCTCTCTACATACTTTCTAGCACTCTATTTTCAGTCTTTCTCTTATGTCTTCTTATTTTGTCCATTATCGTTCCTTTTGCCACCTTCCTTAGATACTTCATTTCTAAAACTTGTATTTTCTTGTGTAATTTCTCGGTTAGTACCCATGTTTCACTTCCATATAGTAAAGTCGGTAGATAAATGGTTTTGTAAATTGTGATTTTTATTTTATTACTAATTTTGTTTTTATTAATAAATCCTCTGGTAATCCCGTGGAACAATTTTGTCGTTGTCGTAATTCTGTTGTTAATTTCTTCTTCCATTTTTCCGGCTCTGTCTAGGGTTATTTTTAGATATTTTGTTTTCGACTTGGTCCACTGTCTGGTTGTTGATTTTTAGGCTAACTCTCTTTTCCTTGTTTGTTATCACTATTACTTTTGTCTTGTTAATGTTTATTTTCATTTCTTTTCTTTCTAGCTCTTCCACCCATAGGTTAACATTAAATTGTAAGTTTTTTCCATACTAGCCATTATTGCGACGTCGTCTGCAAATACACAATCTCCTACTTCCACCAGTTTTAGTTTGTGGTATCCCATCGTCATCTTCTTGCTTTTACTGTTGACATTTCTTATAATTTCGTCCATGAAGGTGATAAAGAGCAGTGGACTAAAATTGTTCCCTTGTCTGACTCCTTGCATTGTCCTAAATTTCTTTGTCTGTAAATTGTTTTTCGGTATAGAGATATAATAGCGCCTATCAATTTATTATCAATCTTGTTCCTCTCTAGTGTCTCCCATAGTTTATGTCTTGCCACCTTGTCAAAGGCCTTTTCCAGATCAACCAGGCATATATATAATTCTTTGTTTAGGGTGGCGTTTTCTCTATCACATTCCTAATTGTGAATATGTGGTCTTGGGTGCAGTGCCCCGGTCTAAATCTGCTTTGTGCTCCATGAAGTTTGTCTTCTACTACCATTCGTAGTCTATTTTCCAGTATCATCTCGTATATCGTACTGGCTGTACAAATTAATGAAATCCCACGATAATTTGAGTAGTCCCTTCCGTTTCCCTTTTTAAATATTGGGATTATTATTGATGTTTGCCAATCTTTGGGTAATGTTACTGTTGTCCATGCTT
Source organism: Agriotes lineatus (assembly GCA_940337035.1). Taxonomy (NCBI): domain Eukaryota; kingdom Metazoa; phylum Arthropoda; class Insecta; order Coleoptera; family Elateridae; genus Agriotes; species Agriotes lineatus. The sequence continues at coordinate 204,857 of CALNHX010001613.1, read as the reverse complement.
CTTTCATAATTCTATGTAGAATCGTCATTCCATCTGCCATGTATTTGAATAATTCTGCTTTCAGCTCATCTACTCCTGGTGCTTTCCCATTCTTCAATTTTCCTATCGCTTTCTTCACTTCATCCAGTTGTACGTCGTCTCTTCTTCTACTTGTTGTATATTGTCATTCCCTTTTCCTGTATTTATTACATTACTTTCTTCCGTTTCTGTTTCATCTTCTATCACATCTACTTCCTCTAACATTTCCTGGTAATATTGCTTCCACCTCTCCATTATTTTGTTGTTCTTGGTAATTAACGTTTCCTCTTTGTCCATGATCTGTCCCGTCCCAAGTTTTTTTCTTTTGTTTCTCATACTCTTGAGTACACTATAAAATAACTTCTGGTTTGTTCTACTATCTTTTTCCATCTTGGTTCCAAATTCTTCCCATTCTTTGGCTTTGGCTATTTTAATCTTTTCTTTTGCCTCGCGCCTCGCTATTTTGTACCGTTCGTAGGATTCTTCGCTTCTTAGTTGCAAGTATGCCCTCCACATATTCTTTTTTGTTTTAATGATGATTTTGACTTCCTCACTCCATCAACTTGTTCTCTTCTTGGATCCTCCTGCTACCATTATTCCACATGCTTTAATTGCCGCCTTATAGATAATTTCCTTGAATTTTCCCTCTATAGTCATTTCCTGAAGTTCATTCAAAAAATATATATAAAACTTAAAGCAAATAATGGAACTAAACGTTCTCTGCCATCTCTCATATTAGGAGAATTATAAAACTTGTTGAAATAAGAACAATTACATTCTGAACATTTTCAGTTCGCTCAGGTCTTAAGAATACTGAGTATTAATTAAACATTCTCTGTCTTGTCATTTGTCACTGACACGTTTCACGTGGTCGACACCCTATATAATTCTTTAAAATTGTTATGATACATTATATGTGGATTTTGGATAAATTTAGAATCTATAAAAGAAATTTGGGAAATCAATACAATTTATTTTAACCAATTCAAAAGGTAGAGGATGTTTGAAATAAGTTTATTAAATAAATCTAATTTGGAAAAATTATTAAGGAAATGATAACTATTGAACGTTTTACATGTGTTTTGAATCTAGAAACTTTATAAATAGTAGTATCAATCATGACAGATGCATATTCTGATATGAATATAATTTAAAGTAGGTAAGGGTCAAATGATATAATATAGAAGGCATTAAGAATCAAATATCGTAGTTAAGAAAATTTCTTCTGATTATTAGAAAAACAACTTATAAAACATGTAATTAAAAAATTTTGTCTGATTAAAAAATATAGAAATGTTACCCTGTTTTTGACGTAATTGTTTGGAAATATTAAAAAGGGTAATTAATGGATATACGTGGTCAATATACAAGCGAAATGTCAATAAATAAGTACAAGAAAGGAAGTATAAGTTACAGAAGAGAATTTGAAGATGATTTGGATTGAAATAGCTTTATTAAAGAATACAGATGACAAGGAGTTACATTAGTTTGGGCACTGCCTCCTACACTTACAAGCCATGCTGTTAGACTTGGCAACATTGCATCTCTGGTAGTTGGTGGTCCTAAATTACAATACCCCCATTTGAAATAATTTTGCTTTGAAGAGCACATTTTTATTCTTTATCAAATTTTACTCTGTAATTAACTAAAGATAGCTTCTGCAATGGTGACATTTATTTACATAGTCAAGTAATACAAACATGTAACAGTATATTTATAAAAATAAAACAACCTAACCTATGTAACATATGTATAAAAGAACATTTCTGTAATTATTTTAAAGTTTGTAACTTTCTATACGCCACTGCTGATTGAGAGTACAACATATATGCAAAAATATGGTGCTACAGCTGTAAATAATTTTATTTGAACATAATAAACTTATCTGCTTGGTAACATCTAAATTTGTGTGACGCAAATTGTTCCATAAACTTCAAAAAGCTGCTGGTGTCATCACTTAAAAACACTTTCACTGTTTGTGCATATCTTTCCAATATTTGTCTTCTTCTACATTCAGGATTTGTCCTTTATTGAGGCACTTTCGACCACAATATGTTGGTAAATTTGGAAATACGCTTGGGACAGCTTTGTCAGCTAATTGAGGGCAATGCATCAACAGTTCTGCATTTCCCCACTCTCACTTCTAACGTTTTCAAATGTATTTTCCATTAAAATGTATTTCACACACGACAGAACTTTTTGTTAGGGTCCAACGTTCTCGTGCTGTTGCACAAAGCCATGCTTTCTTTCGGATCTCATTCATTGGAAACGACAATGTTGTTAGAGTTTGCATACGATTTTCTTTTAAGGTACAGTGTTGTGGTTAGTACACAGCGTCTTCGTGGCATTCTAAATATAAAATTAAAAGTTACAAAAAAAACCCTAAAAATGAGGTTAGGTTGTTACTTACCTCAGTGAAATACTTAATAAACCCCATGAATTCTAGCAGAAATTTTACTTGCACCTATCACGAACAGTACAGTAATATAAATAAATTCATTTCGTCAAACTTAGAGCAGTCCAACATAATATTTAATCCCACGCCACATTTCAACATTTTTATAAATAAATAGTACATAAATTGGTCTATGATCAGCGTTGCCAAATCTCCAACAGCATGGCTTGTAAGTGTAGGAGGCAGTGGTTTGGGTGTTGCTGGATGCGGAGTTCATGGATGCAGTCTGGAGACGAAAGGCCCCATTAAGAGGGAATAGCAGAGGCGGTACCATATCTGAGTTCTGTTGATTACTGACAACAGAGGTTGATGAACCTTGGAGCTGTGGAAGAGGTCTGTTCCGGAAACTAGCTGGTGCACGAGTAGAGTAGGACGCGGTCTGTCATAGTAGCTGCCGGGAGTTGACGTGTTGACAGCTGTTGGTTAGTGGAGGTCGACTGTCGGTGTTTTGAGCGGAGCAATGTAGCAGGACTAGGAGGGGATCCAAGCTGCGGATATTAGAAGGATTACTATCTTGTAGGTACTATAAGAGCAGTACAAGGTGGGTAGTAATCTTGTTCTATCAATACTAAAGAAAATAAAAGACAATATTAAAAGTGCAATTAATTATAAACAATTACTTACCGTTTCATATAAAGTTAATAGTAACAAATAGATTTGAGCATTTGTCATATTTGATATGAGATTAATTGTTGACATAAGTAAGAGGTAATAACTAGTAATTTCAATACAGAATTGAGAAATATTTGAAAATCAAATTTTTGCACTCATGATTTCAAAATTCATATTTCCCGGTCATTCCCGATGCGTCGAAAATGACTTTTCCCGCACCGGGGTGTTTTTTACTTTCCCACAAAAACTATGGCAATTGTGTATTTCAAGGGCGCTGTAAACGTCAACAAAAGCTAACAGGTGCTAGGATACGTATAAAAATTTAGTAATTTGTGCTGCCAACTCAGTAAAGTTGTAAAACACTAAATAATATTTTTTAACTTTTTTAAATATTTTGAGTTATTCGTTACAAAAAACATTGTACCTACCTCTTTCGGGAAGAATTTTCCCGAATTCGCACTACATGCAGCACTCCCTTCGGTCGTGCTGCAAACAAAGTGCTCATTCGGAAAAATTAACTTCCCGAACTTGTTAGGTAAATAACTATTAAATAACTAAGTGACTAGATATTCGAACCCAAAGCCCTGAAAGAGTTTCAAGTGTTCATAATTTCAAATTTTTTAAAATCTAAAAAGATATAATTCAATTCAAAATAGAGTAGACAGTGCATATTTAAAACAGGCGTCGTAACGTAGAGCCTTAAAAATATATACATAATAAAACAATAATTTAATTTAGTGATGGGCTTATTTGAATGAAAAATAACCTCATCTTGATACGTACTACGTGCCGTATCTCAGCGACCTGCGAGAGATCGAAATTCTGTAAATAATACGTCATTCAGAACCATAAACAAGGCAGATTGTACTGATTGCCCCAAGTGAGGCTCGCGGCTGCTTGTTGATGTTAGTAACACATTTGAGACTCCCAGTCGACCGGTTAAATTTATGGGGCCGTTCCTATTAAAGATAACGCTCTGCTGAGTATGAGATTTGCCGAAGCTGTGTTGGTATTAATTTATAACGGCCTAAATTTTTGCTTCGAAACGCTGTTGAATATGCCTAATAAGGGATAAACAGAAAGCGAAATAAGATTTTCCAATGTAACAGATTTATATTTAATTTTTAATAACGGAGCAGTCGATGCCCATCCGTCGTCATATGATATGAACGTGGGACAAGAAGTGGATTTCGATGTTTAAAATTTTAAGTGTGCGTCTTTAGAACCGCGGAAGGCTGAACGTAGATAAATTATGGATTCTAAAATATACCGGTATGATGTGCAAGCGAAAAGGGAAGGGTGGCTACTAGAGAATTTTAGAAACTAAAAATAGATTTAATAGATACTTTGTATTCGCATATTTATCATTTCTTTATGATTAGTATTGATATAGCTATTCTCAATGGTTTAAACTCCTTAGAAATCAAATAAAAATCATTTATACAATTATTATAATTAACGATTAACTGAGTTCCTTTGCTATCTGCAAGTTACGGTGCCGATGCAGATGACGGTGAACCGCCAACCGGCAAACCGCCAACCGGCGAAATCGAAACGAATCGAGAGCCAAAATTTATTCGAATGATTATTCAAATAATCATTCGGTTATTAATATCATTCGAATGCAAATAATTCGGTTATGAAAATTATCCGGTTATGCCCATCACTAATTTAATTATAACCTTATCCATTAATAACCTTTTTTAATAATTTTAAAACAGGAGCTAGGGTAGCTAAGCATAAAGCTATATTTTTTAGATACTTGTAAACTATTTTAAATGTAGGAGACCGCCTCACTAGTCAGCCAACTTTGGATGTCTTACTGACTAATGAGCTGGAAGAATAGGCGCAAATGAGACCTTAATTCTTATTGATGTTTTTCTGGGGCACAAATGAGCAAGTAGGCCTATATCATATAAATATAATATATTTCGACTAATTATCAGCTCAATTTAGTCACCTACAGACAAAACTACAAGAATAACGAGTGATTAATTAATTAATTAAAAAAGTTTACATCTACATACAAAATTAAAATAAACCGACATGCTAGGTTACTGTTCTTTTCTATTATATGATTCAAGTTATTTTATCCAATACGTCTCAATAAGCGCCCCATAATTATAGCAATTTTAACTATCGCAATATCAATATTACACATAAGTGACTTTTTGATTACCATAACTCAACTAGTGAGCTTTGGTTTACACTGTGGCGACATGCCATATCTAAATTTTGCGCCCTTTTCACCACAGGAAGTAGTAACACTGGGTGTGAGGGCGCAACTGCAGGTTAAGCCTCCCTGTCCGAAAATTGGGAACCGGAACAAACCAGCCATCGGACGACATCAACCAAGTGACAGTGCGAAGTGTTTTTTCATCAATTACGATATACATTCTTGTTATCTTGTAATCTCCCATATGTTTTTGTAGTAGTTAAAACATATGTTAGTAACAGTCCGTTACAATAAATATGTATTGGGTATTATTTGTATACAGGGTGTTATGGAAATGACTGCAAATATTTTAACCCGTAATAGAACTCACTAAACTGAACAACTTCTTTATCATTTTTTCGAAAACGCCCTCAAAACTGAGTTAAAATTCAAAACAATTTTACTCTAAAAATTCATACCCGCCTATGGAATAATATTTTAATTTAATGGCGCAAAACACAAAAAACATTTCTTTGATATGCAAACCAACAAAAACTGCATAGGTACCTACTGATAAAGCCTAATTAAGTTCACGTCTGGTCACCAACATACTTTATCAATTGAGGTAGGTAAGTTATTGACCGCATGTTTTTTGTGCAAGAACTTTACATATTAATTTGGAGATGAGTAATGTCAAAAAGAATTCTTAAAAATCCTGTGTGTTACTTCATTGCGTGATTTTAATTATTTTTTTAATGAAAAATAAAAAATCATTTGTCAAAAACATGTATATTATCGAAAGTTAACATTTTAAATTACAAATCAATACGTTTCCCAATTTTTGATTGCATCTTCAGTTGATAAAATTAGTTGACACTAACACTAATATCGAAAACCCAAATAATTTTATTTATAATTTAACTAATATCAAAATTCCAGAAAATGTTATTGATGTATTAAAATTAGGTCCTAAATTTTAACACTACAACCCTAAAACTAAATTACCAATCGAAAATATAATTTGTAATATTGAAAACGGAATAAGTGATTTACCACAACATGAACAAAATTCTATTCGCGCTAATATTTGCAATATTTTAACTAATTTTAAAAACAATAAAAATAATCAACAAAATCTTACTTTCACTCAACTACAATACAACAAAACACTCACTAAAAATATAATTGAAACCAAAAAATTTTTAAACAACAATAAAAACCTTATAATAACTTCTGCAGACAAAACACAAAAAACCGTTGTTATGACAAAATCCGACTACCATGAAAAAATGACTGAATTGTTAAGCGATGTTAATACATACAAAAAAGAACTCAAAGATCCTACATTAATTATTCAAAATAAAAACAATAAAATAATTAAAAACGTTCTCGATAAAAATTACATTGACAAATCAACTTATAAAAATTTAATTTCACATAACGGACTTCCACCTAAAATATACGGTTTACCGAAATTACATAAAGTCAATATACCTTTAAGACCTATTGTTGCTTCCTACATGAGCCCAACTTACAATCTATCTAAATTTCTTTCAAAAATATTAACTAATATTACTTCCCTTAATAAATTCAGCATTAAAGATTCATGGAAATTCAAAGAACATATAAATAACACTAAACTTAATCCAAACCATACTCTGTTTTCTTTAGATATGTTGTCTCCTTATACACAAACATACCAATAGATCTTGCCTTAAGCACTATAAAAAAATACTGGAATAAAATTAAAAAACATACAAACATACCACTAAACGATTTTATCAACGCTGTTGAATTTGTTTTAAATACAACTTATTTTACATACAATAATAATATTTATTCTCAAACGTTTGGATGTGCAATGGGTTCACCTATTTCATCAACAATTGCTAACCTCGTAATGGAAGATATCGAAACTAATATTCTGAATCACAATACCAATTTCTCTCTTTATCTAAGATATGTGGATGACATCATTATGGCTACAGACACTCAAAACAAACAAATATTTTTTAACCTCTTTAATAACGTACACCCCAGACTTAAATTTACTATAGAAAATGAAAATTCCAATTGCTCTTTAAATTTTTTAGACCTTACACTTTTCAGACAAAAAAATGGTTTTATCTTAACAAATTGGTACCGAAAAAGCATTAAAACAAACAGATACTTAAATTATAACTCTAACACAACAATCAAATATAAAATCAGCGTAATAAATAGTTTAGTTGACAGAGCAATTCAGTTATCATCAAAACAATTTCATAAAAAAAACTTAGAACTAATTACACAAATTCTTGTTACAAATAATTATCCAATTGAATTCATCAATAAACATATCAATTTCCGAATTAAAAAAATCAAAAACCAAAATAAACTTAATCAATCCATTTCCCTACAACCTAACTGCTTAGGCAATGATTTCAATATTTCAAATAACTCATCAAAAAATAAATATGTTTCTATTGAATACATTCCCAATCTTGCTGAAAAAATTGAAACCGAACTTAAAAAGCATAATATAAAAACAGCATTTAATAACAACAATAACCTAGGTAATATGTTTTTTAATAACTTAAAGGATAAAACCAACACTAATATGGAATCTCAAGTAGTTTACCAACTTAATTGTAACAACTGTACCTCTACATACATTGGTCAAACAAAACAGTTATTAAAAAACAGAATTAATCAACACAAATACTCTGTCAAAATTAACCACATTTCACTTTCTTCCAATAAAACAGCCCTAACTGATCACGCAACTAAACACTTTCATAATTTCAACTTTAATACACCCACTATCCTACATAGAGAGAGCAATTTAAAAAAACGCCTTTGCTTGGAGATGATAGAAATACAAAAAAGCCCAACCACCATTAATTACAAAACAGACATAGATAACTTAAGTTCTATTTACCATAACTTATTCAAATAAATTATATCGGGTGTTTTTGTACTTCTCAAACTTATAAACAACCTTTTTGGAATCTAACTCATAATTCTTACATTTAATTATTCTCAAAACTCATAAAATTTTTAACTTTAATACAACCCTGTCTTATTATTAACATTTGTACATATTTTCAAACCGACTGCGCAGCGCGATAATGTACTTTTAGGAAATAACCTTGCATGCTTTTATTCAAGTTCACTTATTGTATGCATTCAAACATTCGCATTCCATACGAAATGACTATTGTAAATTTAATTAAACAATTTCACCCCTACAAGCGACAGCTTTTTAACATGTTTGTGCCTACGTCGTTCTAATTAAAATTTTAAATGTAAATGTCTTAGTCGCTAAAAATTTTAACTAAGTTTTAAAGTGTTTCTTTTTAAGTTCAAATTTAAACACAATATCATCAACAATGACTCTACAATTAAAACTATTATGTAAGTATGCAGGTTTTTAGAAAGGAATGTTTTCGCTAATTCTACTTGTTTTTTGTTTGCTCCTTTCAGAATTGTAATAAATACCGTCAACTAATTTTATCAACTGAAGATGCAATCAAAAATTGCGAAACGTATTGATTTGTTAATTTAAAATGTTAACTTTCGATAATATACATGTTTTTGACAAATGATTTTTTATTTTTCATTAAAAAAATAATTAAAATCACGCAATGAAGTAACACACAGGATTTTTAAGAATTCTTTTTGACATTACTCATCTCCAAATTAATATTCAAAATTATAAATGTCATTTATTATTTCAAAAGAACTTTACAGTTTTAATATACTTGTGTCACTCACCTTTAACTTAGATTTGCTTACCTAGCGACTCGTCAAATTTAGGGGAGATAAATGATTGACGAAATAGACGATTAACTGAAAAACGATAAATAGAAAAGTTGTTCATTTTGGTGAGCTCTGTCACTCGTTAAAATTATTTGCACTAATTTCCATAACACCCTGTATATTACTATGGTTTATCTTGTGTATTATTATAGCTATATTAATAACAATCAATTGCCGCATGTATGTTACATCATCACGGGAGAACGGCTCAACCGATTTGGCTAATTTTGTATGAATGAAAATTTTGGGAAAATCTATCGGAAAATTCGAAAAATCAAAAAGATGATTTTGTATGGGATTTCGTATGTTTTCGTTTCTGAATGGCTTTTTGAAGAGAAGTACCGATTTGGATGCCTTTTTCTTCACCAAGTTTTTACCTTCGCCTTTAGCATCATCAAGCATTTGTTCCCAAATAGCTAGTTCTTTACGAACACTTAAAATTCTTTCTTCATAGGCTGCTAGATCTTTTTTAACCCCGTTAAATCTATCTAATTCATCATAAGCTTGCTTGATTATTAACACAACGATATGCATATGTATTTATCAGTGAACACGAGTTCGAATCCCACTGGCTGCAATGTTTTTTTAGATTCCAAATTCGTACTACTAAGTGTTTCCGTATTATTAGCAGCATTGCGCTATTTTTTACTTATTTTCTAGATAATTTTGAAGACTCTTCACCCGTAATTTGATCTAGACAAAGTTTTTTTCTTTCCTGCAATGTTTCTGTATTAAATACGTTGAAAACATTTTTTTTGGTAAGTTTTCGATCTACAGTTGCGGCCAATTAAAATTGGGAAAACTCTTATAATAGATTTTTGTCTAATTCTAGCTGCTTGAACTTGTTTTATTAATATGTCATATTGCAACATTGAATATTTGACATCTGCCAAAGAATTCCAAATTAGAAATAATACAACAAAGTAGTAATGCCGCATATAAATGCAGTTCAAAAGGTGGAATAATCGCGAAAATAGAGGCAACTGTCCCATTTATTTTTGGCCGCATTGTACAAGTGAATTTTAAAAATGCAAAAATTATTTTTCCGTTAATCGTTTATTTATGGATTTCATTAATGTATAGAGAATCGTCTATTAATGACCCTTATTAATGATTTTTTTTATTAATAAACGTTTTTAAAAAATCTGTTTATGTTTTGACACAAACTGACGCACAACCTAACCTACTAACCTCGAATTTGACATAGACTTATAGTGCCACCAGCATAAACAGTGCCAACCTAAAAAAAAATCACAAGCATTTATGGTCACCCGGTACCATTAATGTCAAAACTTTAAATGTCAAATTATTTTCATGGAATAAAATTAGATTTTCTTCAAATTAATAATATACGATCAACGGAAAAATATTGTAACTAACTCTTATGTTAATCGGCGATTAATAATCTCTACAATTAACGCGTGAGCGCTAACGTGCGCGTTAAAATGTCTCGATTATTAATCGCTCTCATTAACATACTTGTTTGTTAAATAACTATTAATTGGAATAAGACCACCTATGCTGTGTGCTCAAAAGCTAGTAAAAACATGTCAGTATGTCACAATAACACAATATGAACAAACAATTACATATTATTATGCGTAGTAGCATATGAACATAGAATAAGGTCCTGTACTCGCAGCTACACTGTCACACCGTCTTGTAGCAATCAATATGATATTAAAAACGTGAAGCTTTTCATGTCACCTGGTATGAGCCTTGCATCATGCCGATTACAATCATCCCTTTTTTTAAATAAAAGCTGCCATCGTGTAGAGTGGCAGAAGTGTCTTAAATTGAACAAATTCTAGTGGCAAGTGATTATAGCGAAAAATGCTATATTAGTGGAACAAGTACTCTCAAAATCGGTCTATGGTGTTCTGCTGATTGTTCCAATGGGCCACTGTACCAGCGATGAGCCCAGAGCAGTGAATGCAATTTATATGTAATATGTAATCAGTGAACTCGTTCTATCAGTTGTTTAAAATTTAAGTTAGTTTGTCGCCACTGCTGTATTACAGTCGGTTTTAACAATGCAAAACATTTTATAGTTAGAATAAGGCCACCCACGCAGTGGGATAAAAAGCTAATAATTCTAGTGCTTTGATTGATATATGTGGGAATTGTAAAACAAACGCTGTTATAATCTGGTAGAAATATAACATTTCCTATGCAAACTGCACAAGGCAATGTAATGTATCGACCAGATTGGGCGCAATTCGCATTAGTTAGGCTAAAATCGTTAATATTACAAATGAATTTGTTTGTAAAATCGCCCACTTGTTTATTTATTATTATTTTTGTATTAGTATGAAAGGAATTCTTTTTTTCAGTGCCATTTTGGCGCCCCTTGCCGCATGCGCCTGTAGGCGTGGGCCTACTCGGTCTATACCCAGTTACGGCCCTGGGAATTGACAACTGTCAAATTGACATTTCAATAAAATACTTGAAAAAAAGTGTAATTTTTTTCACGATTTTTGCGTTAAAAAAGTGGAACTTCCAATATAAGTTTTCGTTAAATAAAGACGACTTTCACGATTACTATGCAAAAACGTATTTTTTTAATTATCTCTAGACGAATATTTTAAATTGTAGACATAGAATATTCATTCTTTTATGATGTTAAGAATTACAAACGATAAAACTTGAGCTTTTTGTACTTCTAATTATGCAATGAGGGTAAGTTAAACTAAAATGCCGTCGAAACGACTTAAAAAAATTATTCGTATTTTACAATGCATAACTACATTGGAGTCTTAGCCAGGCTTCCCAAGACGATTTCTTATTTCATGTGTGTTAAGCGCTGAACTAGTAACTAGAGATAACATGAGTAGTGTAGCTAGGCGGGTTCTGGCTCACTTTTAGCCTTGCACTTTTTCAAGGTCACGGGCCTAGCCGAGGTCAAGGTCACGGGCCTAGCCGAGGTCTCAAGGTCACGGGCCTAGCCGGGGGGAGGGGTCATTGGCCTCACCTAGGTCACTTGCCACTTCTGGTTCCCGCGATGAATTTTTGGGGCTAAAAGTCTAATTTTGAAATTTTTACAAGATTCCCACGATGGATTTTGGTGCTAAAAGTCTAATTTTGAAATTTTAAAAAATTCCCACGATGAATTTTGAGACCAAATGTCTAATTTTCAAATTTTACAAGATTTCTACGCTTATCAAAATTTTTCCAGGCTCAACAGGATGTGACTCATCGTCTGGGAATGCAAAACTTTGTTGAGGCTTGCAGATGCAGGAGGTTATTATCTACCAATTGAACAATGACGCCCATTGTTTGAGAAATCTGCACGACTGCAAAAATAATTGAACAATGAAGTCTTTGTTGTCTGGAGGAATTTTTGCTGATACAGTTAATGACCTCCATTATCAGATAAAACTGGATGTTATTGTCTAAAACTTCAGACTTGTCCAGATATGTTTGAGAAAAATCTGCACAACTACTAAATTGAATGGAGCCTTTGTTTAGAAATTTTTGCTGACGCAATTAATGACCTTCATTATCAGCTGCGACGATGAATAAATAGATCGGCTCGGCTGTCTTGTGATAAAGCACTCAATAACTACGAAAATAAAAAGCAGCTTAAAATATTGTTCCTAAAAGGAGTGGTGGTTTAGTATTTGTAAATCATCTGTAAATAGTCTAGTTTTTGGTTGCAACGAGCATAGCTGTAGCAGAGATATCCTACGAAAACAAGACTATAGAAGATATAAACAGACAGTAATATTAATCTAAAATTAACTAAAAAATTAAGTATTTATCAAATATTATTAATAGCAAAGTTGTTAAACGTATAATACAGACAGTTATTAATTACTTAATAAATACAATTGTCCTATATCTAGTATTATAGTTAATAAGAATTAAATATAATAAAGTCAAATAAAACCTATTAGATCACAGCAATATATATATCAGTAAAAAATACTCTTCAGTTAGCAGGTTAAAAGTTTGATGTAGTTTAGTCAATCTTATACAAATATATAATTCCAGCAGTAAACTGGTAGAAAGCTAACACACATAAGTACGGTTGAGTCTTAAACAGCATAATTTTATAATAAAAAACAGGGCGATAAAAGAATCGTGTGTACCACCTAGCATTTTTCAGTTTATCTGATTCAGCAACTTCCGCATACCAATATCGCAAAACCAGACACCTTCTTTGTTCTTGTGTTGGCACCTTGGCTTTAAGAATGTTATGGTAGTATATTTACGAAATATGTGAGATTATTTTCCAGCTAAAATATGCAACACTCAAAATGTTTTTGAAAAATGTAAATCAATATTTTATAGAATTTGTAAAACCAAAGAAAATATTAGCAGATAATGCAACTTATTTTAAAAACTCAAGGTTTATAAATACTTAAGGAAACGCATTCAATAACTACAAAAGTAAAAAGCAGCTTAAAATATTGCTCCTAAAAGGAGTGGTGGTTTAGTTTTATCATTGAAATTTCGGCTTCTTACAACGGTATTTGTAAGTCATTCGTAAATAGTCCAGTTTTTGGTTGCAACGAATATAGCTGTAGCGCACAGAGCACATAATATACAGGCGGCTAAACTGCTAAATAACTAATTTAACAACCGCTAAATCATCTATTGTCGATAATATGTATGGTTCCGTAAACGTCTCAGTGACACCCTAGCTACTAATTTTGAACTTTTCTAAAAAAAGGAATAAATTAGAATTGCTCAGTGAGATCACAGTTTTATGAAGGAACAGGTAAAGACAATTTACATAAATGGAAATCATTCAGAAAAAGTTATTAAACAAGTGAAAAGCAAGAAACTGTCTCAGGGGTTCCAAAAGCACCCCGCGTGGTAGTTTAAGGTTTTAAATCTAAGGATGTGCTGGCAGGAAGCTGCACGTAGCGTATCAAGGTTACAAAGTAAGGAATTTAAACTATGGGCAATAGAGCCGTTATAATAACTCGTAGTCGTAGAAGCTGTCTCGTTCTAACATTAGTTGCTAGTTGTAAAGCTGAACTAGTAAGCGGATTACTTAATGCATATGCTCAAAGTCATTTGATCCTTGTTTGCAAAATATCCTTTACTTAACTGTGGAAGGAGAATAATTTCTAAAAACAAATAATTTTTAAATTAGTCTTAATGAATTATATTTTTCAAAGCATAAAATTCAAAAACATTTCTTCAATATTTAAAAAAATATATTGCTTAAATTTGAAAATCACTTTCCTCAAAATATAATAAACAAAATTGTATTTTCATATATTATACAATTAGTCCATCGAAAATAATCGATTCTACGAGACGTATTGCCTGAAACACCACGAGACACGTTGCATTGAGTAGTGGTTCATAAGGCAATACGTCGAGTCTCAATAATTTTCGATTGTCGAGTAGTATACAGGTAGACTATAATACCACGAGTAAAAAAAAATAAATAATAAGTATATAAAAGTAAACGGGAGATTCATAAATTTATTAATTTTGTGCCTACTTGTAAAATTTTTAATTCGTTTATGTGTTTTTAATATTATTTTATTATATCTGTCACATTAAGCACGTTAAGCTGTAGGTCCCGGTTGTCATTTCGGTCACAGTCATTAGGTTACATCAAAGGCGCTCGCGCAACCTGAAAACTCTGACACCAAGCTTCCTACCACAAGACATACGATACAAAAAAATGTTGAACCTCATTTTTTAACAACCGTAAGCGACTTCCTAACATTACATCTAATCTCACTTTTTGACAACACGAACTCCATACTTTTATTATAATTTCTTGCCAGAGACACTGCACTGCATTACACGGTGAAGTATATCGTGTATAATATAATAAACTAATGTGAAATATATACAATACGTGTTTTTAATAATACATCTAACTTTACTTTTTATCAATGCATTTAACCTCACCTTTAACAACCCTTAACTCCAACTTCTTGACAATATGTCTAATCAGTGTAGTAGTAACAGACTAACAGATACCTTTATTTGATAAATTCTATCTAGATACATTTGCAACATTGTATAATATACATATATTACAGATACTTATTTTTTGTATCTAGAAATACGATAATAGCATAGTTTCAACAAAATGATGGAGTAGAAATAAAAATAGAAAAAGCCCACTATAAAATAATTGACTGGTTTATTACAGAAAGGAACTAAACTATGAATGATGATGAAGAAAGTATGGTACTGTACTTCTGGAATAATGCGAGAATATGTTTATATTGGAAGCGACTCCTTAATTCCTTGGATTTATCACATACCTATAATTTCATAAGAGCATTAATTCTTTCCAGATTTTTTTTTGAGAGCGTTCCAACAACGTCCTATTAATTTGCCTGATGGGGCGCGAGGGAAAATTAGGACGTTCGAATGCACGAAAAATAATTTCCAGATATGAATTGATGCTCGAATGCAGATTCGGTAAGAAAATCGTAACGACACAAACCCTCACAGTTACGTTGGTCTACCTACAAAACATTTCCAAGAAATTTTGTTGTTGTCTTGGTTACGGCTCGTGAACTAATTTTTCTAATGGTCATTAATGAGTGTCGTACAATTTTCAGTAATAATGTGTTAAGGGCAAATGCTTTTGCCGGTAAAAATGTTTTACGAAAGTATTTTGTTGTGGCAATGTCACAAGACAAACTAACTTGATCAAATTCCCGAGCCGAAGGCGAGGGAATTTGTCAAAGTTAGTTTGTCGAGAGGCATTGCCAAAAAAACAACAAATCGTGAGTAAAACATTTGCCGAGCAAAATCATGAGCCCAAAATACATTTTGTAGACTATTTCCCAAATATCGGTTCATTTTGACATTTATACTGATGCGCAATGACAGTTTAAATGACGTTTCTTAAATACCACCTTGATTAAAGCAACATATTTGGTGGTTGCCGTGGATGCAAGTGGTAAAAGAAACTGACAAAATCCCAAGGAAAAATTTCGATTTTTTGCCACTACAAAAACACACGATTGGTTGAATTTTGAAAAAGCATGGCTTTTCATTGGATAATAAGAGATGTGGGAAATAGTCTAGTAAATATCCTAGGATTTCAACCTCTATTTCAGAGCCAACTTGATTCTCACGAGTTGCAAATGGACTTTGTAATAAAGGGTGTCATTTATAAAGTTGAGCGGTTTGTATCACTGGCTATGACAACACGGAATTTCAAATAAATTTGTCAAATGTAAAGTTTCACTTGAGATGTGGATGTTTCACTTGAGCAGGAAGCAAGACAGCATTCGGAGCTAATAAGGGTAAAGAGAGAAAGTAAATGCTCGTAACAGATATTTTTCACTGCGCACCTTGCACTCAACTGAAAGTTTAAGTTTGACAAAGAATAAGTGATCTGTCATTTTATAGCCCTAAGTCGTAAATATTATAGAGCACTGAGCGCTGGGCAGTTGCTGACCGTGTAAGAGTAGTAAAGTTGTTTTTAAGAAGTCATCATCATCATCTTCCAGGTTTAAACCTTTTAAGGTTTGTTCCGGTCTCATGGGGGTGGGAATTGATCAGTTCACCGCTCTTTGGGTCGCCCTATTCTCCTTTTCCTACGTGGTCTATAGTGCAGGATTTGTTGAAGAATACGGCTATCGTCCATTCTAATTACATGTTCCATCCAGTTATTCCTGTATTGGTAAATTTTTCCTATTATACTGAATGTATTTAATTTCTGTCGTATCTCTTCATTTCTTTTATAATCGAGCAATGTGTAGCCTGCTACTCTTCGTAGGAATTTCATTTCTGTTGATTCGATTTGGTTTTTTAAGAAGTGGTTCTGTAATTCATTTTCGTAGAGAATTTCATTGTACGATCATCTCGTAATGTGGTTCTGCTAACAAAATTTGAGCATGGACAAGGCAATATGAAAATGATTCGGTAGAAAATGCTAGGCGG
The DNA here is from genome assembly GCA_940337035.1 of Agriotes lineatus. Taxonomy (NCBI): domain Eukaryota; kingdom Metazoa; phylum Arthropoda; class Insecta; order Coleoptera; family Elateridae; genus Agriotes; species Agriotes lineatus. Next base: position 187,938 of record CALNHX010001613.1, on the reverse strand, counting down.
CGGCAAAGAAACCAAGTGGTACGACTTTCTGCTAGAATTCTTCAAGTACCAAGGAATGTGATAGACCCAAATCAATATTATTTTACGCAGTAATTTTGGATTTTTTCATTATTGTTTTCATGACGTCTTTGTGTATTTTGTAATTGTTCTCATTTTTTTCTGTTTCATTAATAAATTTATATAATTGATAAAATGTGTGGCTTTCTTGTTTTATTGAATGATTTTAAGGATCCTATATTGACGATTTTGAAAAATATGTTTGGCCCTTTTGTGCAGCAATTTAGAGAGGAGATATGAAAAAGTGCTCAATAGTAGATTATGTTATTAGGAGTAAAAGTGATACTTTATGTGGCGAAGCTGAAGTTTATTTAGCCGAACGTTAGTGAGGCAAATAATTCAGCTAAGCCACATAAAGTCACCTTTACTCCGAATAACATATACTATTTTATCCGCAAACGAATTCAGGTAAATTTCATTAATATAAATTAAAAAAAAAAGGATGCATCGGCCGGGAATCAAACCCAGGCTACCCGCGTGACAGGCGAGCACTGTCACCCTGCGCCAACCGCTGTTGTTCAAATAACGCGCTACTGTAATGATATATGAACATCAAATACCTTCTATATAGAAGGTATTTGATGAACATACTCAATCACCCGAGCTAATAGCGCACGGCCACAGCAGCTGTCACACTATAACCCACGGCGACAGATGCTCCGATCCGCTGCTTAAAGGTTTATTCAAATTAAAACTTTTTCGTACTCTTTTTGAAAATAAAAACCGGCCTACGATCTAAATCTAAAAATTATTTTAAACCATCATACAATTTAATCGGTCCAGTATCTTCGGAGGAGATAGCGAACAAACATAGAAAGAAAGAAAGAGAACAACGATTTTGTGTCCTTAGGCAGATAAAGTACGCAAACGTTGCTATTTTATCTGCTTAGGCAGATAAAGTGACACTTTTACCTTGTCAATAAAGACAAATAAGTTTGTTTTGTGACGTTTGCGGATAAAATATTTCAAATTCGTATCATCGGGATGCATCTTTTCCGCAACCCGTCATTTCAAATTTCTAAAACCAAACTCGCTTCACCTTACAGTGCAGGTGGGAGGGTGGGGGACAACAAAATATTGTAGAAAATAACAATTTATAATAGATTGACCACACAATACGACGATATAAACAATACGTATTAAAATTTAATAAACTACAGGCGGCTAATTACTCGATTTTATTTCTCTTGTAAATGTCAAATATTGTGGAACGAACAGCTTGTGTCGCCTCAGCACTGCCTTGTGATTCTGGCATCCTTGGCAACTGCCACTCTGTCAGCACGGTCTTACACTTCTGCATAGGATATTCAAACACAAAAAGTAGAAGTGAATGCCTCTGCTGCAAATTTCACAAAGAGTTTATTCAGGTTTTTCCTGAGGGGTGGATCCCTACCAGGCGCGTCCCCAGGTGGCGGATAGGGGAATGACCTGAGTGTATGATCGTATGTGACGCAAAGGTCAGTGCTGATGATACAGGCACTCGTCAGGCGTAAAGCTGTAACTGGTAACGACCTACAACGGCGTCGCGGACCAATCCACCCTTAATAAAAAAACCTAAATCCTATGCTGGTGAGATCAGGCCAAGGAATGCGTGGCTGTATAGATGATCAGTCCCTACTGGATCTCCCTTGGGGCACCGTGCGCACCCCATTGCATAAAGCCATTTATTTTTAGACTCTAGCTACTCGTGGGAACAACATGGAAGATACAGACAACTCAAACTCTAACTCAGGCCTAGAATTTCTTTTTAGGTCTAAACCCTCCCCGATGGAGACTGAGACAGACCTTGGTCAAATCTCTCCCTCCTCGGTGGCGGATATTATTGAGGCAAATCCTCTGGGCAGTACACAACCCGAGGGAAAACCCCAATCTCAGGCCTAACCTGAAGCCGATCCAACTTCAGGTGAGCAAGAGAAAAAAACTCTCAGATGCACTTGCTATAGAAGCGGCAAAAGCTAGAGGGGAGCCCATTAGGCCTAGATAACCTAGGGCAAACCGTTAGAGAAAAGAACTGGGGACTACTAAAGACCCAGTTCAAGATCCGAAAAAGAGAACCCGAACGGAGGGCAGCACTCCCTGGGGACCAAAAAAGATCAAGGGTGGCGACTGGAAGGACAAACCCAGTACTTCGCTACAGGGACAGTCCTTCAGTCAATCCCTAGGCTTGCCAGACGTACCCCTTTCTATACAGAACTTCAAACTTACCTCTTTTTAATAAATCCAAAAGGAGTACGAATAATACCCCTTTTAAAGCTTTATTCGGTATTACCTACACTGTTTGTTGACGCAAACACACAGCATCCACTCTGAGCCTGCGTCCCGGACCCGATTTGCCAGGAAATGTGCCACTGTTGGTTACAAGCAGTGTAGGTGTGTAGTAGATAATGGGGTGTCTAATAATATCCATGGCTGAGCGTGTGTAGTGTACCGAGCGAGGCTTGCTTCTGTCGCACTCGCAGAGGCCAGAGCACAGAGAGTCGATTTTTTTTGTAAATTTATAATAAATTTTCAGGCACATATTCGTTTTTAATGTTTATTTAAAAATGTGGCCACTGAATACCCCTTTCTTTAAAATAGTATCTGGCAAGCCTATAAATCTCTTACAGTTATTAAGATGGCAATTATCCTGCAAACCTACCCTAAGGGCAAACTAACCCCAGAACAGGCTAAGCAGACTCAACAGGCCCTCAATAAAGAAATCTTTAAGTGTGCGCCTGGTACTGGATTACAAATAGCTACACCTCGAAGCAATGGCTGCTGGAAAAGACGCCACAACTTCAACCATAGGAAGGGGAAAGAAAAGCTTCGTGTTGGAGCAGCAAAAGATGTGGTTAAAACCTCCAGAGTGGTGGTATGGATCCCCACTGACTTACTGGAGGCCAAAGAAGCCACCAAGATCCTTCCCCTGCTGAAAACGCAGAAACAAAATCTGGCCACTGAGGAATGGAGAGTGATCTCCCGTCGTCGTATCGAAACTCAGGGCGCTACCTTAGTCCTTCCGATTGATGAGAACTCCCTGAAGGAACTGAGCAAAATGGGATTTAAACCTATTTAGGTCTATCTCAGATAACCTTCAGGGTGTCAAAGAAGACAAAGAAACAAGATGATGCTGGTGGCAGTACAAGTAAACCTCCAGCATAGCAAGGCGGCAACAGCTGCCCTCTGTAAATACTTGGTCTCCAAGAACATAGACATACCCTTTATCTAGATTGCTTATTTCTGAAATTTGATGTTCTCATTTTTAAATATCATTCCCATAAGTCAAAATAACTTATGTCAACTATATGTCAAACAGATTTAAAATTTAAACGACAAATACCAGATCGTTACACTAGTACACAACAATATTAAAACAGTAATTCTTTAATAACTAATTCACCTTTTTTAGTCTTTATTTCCTTTTCTAGTTATTACTTTACTACTCAAGATCACCCACCTTTCACTTGGTCTCAACAACGTTCTGAATGTCAACCAACCTACTCCTCTCCGCCTACTAATCCAACCTCTCAAGCACCTTCCTGCAATGAAAGGCCCCACTGACAGACAAGATGTTCCAACTGTCCAGAATCAGCAACTCAAACTTTCCTTACAGTATGCAGCCAACAGACCAAATCTGCAGACCTACTACCAATACCGCCTCTGCTAACTTCCTGGAACTTGCCTCTTTAACTTATGGTCCTCCTCTGGAACTCTCCCTTAGCACCAAACATCTTAACGTAATCCAATTCGATTAATGTCTGATGTCAAATGTAATTCTCCAATAAACTTGACTTGGTATTCCACTCCAGTTATTCACATTTGTAGATTAATTCTGCTTGACATTAGTTTTTACCACATACTTGTTATCTTTCTTAGTTTTATGTATTTAATTATTCTTCTTTTTAACTTCACCACGCCAATTTAGTATTTACCCTTATCATCACCCAAACAGTTTCTCAATAAAATAGGGTTTATTTTAATATTTTAATTACACCAAATTATTTCACATACATTTTTCACAATTTGTTATTTCCAATAATTGAAACAAAGTGCTTATCAATATCAATTTTCTACTTTTTACACTCTATGTCCAAATTATTTTATTTATACCTACTATTCTTATAATTTATTACAATTAAGTATTTGCCATTCCCTTCAAACCTTTATTTTTAAAATCTTATATTGTTTTTGAATCCATCTGTTTTTCATATAGCCATATTCCATTCAATTTCAAATTTCACTTTACTTTCTAATTGCATAATAATTATTCACATTCCCACTTTATATTTAAATAGACCTAGATTATTTACAACCATTGTACTCCCTTAATCCTTTCTAAAATTAATTTTTAATACCTCTGTGTACATCATGACAATACATACAAATGGAAATCAGAGCCAGTAGATATAGAGAGTACCGCCATTCTTTGATCCGTGAAAATGCCGCCATTGCCGCCATTTTTGTTCCCATCAGCAATTACTGATTGAGTTATGTCTAAATTTTTACTTGAAATTGGCAAGACTGTAAGTCTATGTCAAATTCGAGGTTATCAGGTTATGTTTTCCATCAGTTTGTGTCAAATAACAAACAAAACCTAACCTACTAACCTCGAATTTGACATAGACTTACAGTCTTGCCAATTTTAAGTAAAATTTCGGATTGCCAATAAATGTCACGTTGACGGAATTGTGTTACAAAACCTCAAAGTGACGCATATGACAAAGGAACAAACATGGCGGATAACCTTCACTAATGCAGCAAGGCTCCGCAGACGTACTCAACCAATGGTCTTTCTTAATTTTTTTTAAATTTATTTATTACCAGATCAACAACATAAGTGTTATACATGGTAGGGTTGAACTATGTACAAATAACTGAGTAAAATAGCATTTGAGATATATTGGCATCTCTAATTGGCTTGTGATCAGTCGGTAGAGTAATCGGTTAGTAGGTCCTGAGGTAGCTTTCGCTTCAGTCGGGTGTGGATATTTCGACTGCTGAGATGATAGTGTGCCGATGCCTCGCAGGAGTTTATGTTCGTATAGAATTTCTTAGCTCTGGCACTGATGTACTCTTGTATTGTTGAGATACCCAGTTCATAGTGTAGTTGTTCATTTCTTATGTACCATGATGCATTTACGGCGATGCAAAGCACTTTGGTTAAATTCGTTTTCGCGGTGTTGCTCCAGATGGGTGATGCGTACAGTGCCAGCGCAGCGGTCTGATTAAAGATTTGTACATTAGGGTTTCACACTGAATTTATAGTGTTGACTTTCCATGATAGTTGCGTGTCAAGAAGCACTCCCAGATATTTGACTGCTTTATCGGATGGGTTCCATTCGATGCTATTATTACTGATGTGGATGTTAGGTAGGTTTGGGATGCGTTTTAGGGTAAACACTTTAGTTTGGCATTTCGCTGAGTTAACTCGTATGTTCCACTTGTTGAACCAGAAGCAGATTTGATCAGTTGCTCGTTGTAGTTTGGAGATGGCTTGTAGGTGATTAGTGCTTTGTGTTACAATGACGGTGTCGTCGGCAAAAATTGCTATGGTGGCGTTAATTGTTGGTATGTCCGAGGTGTATACATTAAATAGTAGCGAACGCAATATACTACCTTGTGGGACTCCTGCACGTATGTTTTTTTGGTTCAGAAAGGATAAGATTAATTTTTACAGCAAACGTTCTGTCTTCGAGGAAGGAGAAGACTATTGCTTTGAGGTAAGTCGATATGTTTAGCCTGAGTATTTTCCTCTTCAGGCCTTCAATCCAGACTTTGTCGAAGGCCTGTGCTACGTCGAGGAATAGTGCTGTTGTGTAGCATTTGTTTTCGTAGCCAGTTTCTATTACTTCAGTGATTCGTTGCAGCTGATGGTTTGTGGAGTACGTTTTTCGGAAACCGAACTGGTGCGGTGGAAAGACGTTATGGGAGATCACTTCGGTATTTAATCGAGAATAGATGACCTTTTCTAATACTTTTGACATTGTTGTTAGTAGACTGGTAGATCTGTAGCTTTCAATCTGTTTTTTATTTTTGTGTGGTTTTGGAAACATAAGAATGTGGGCATGCTTCCAAGTTTTAGGAAAGTATCCTATTCTAAGGCATGCATTAAAGGTTGTGGAGAGATATGCCAGAGTCTTCATGGTTAGTTGTGCAATCACTGCGTTTGTTATTAAGTCTTGTCCCCGCGACTTTCGTTTGGGGAGTTTCTTGATTATGGATTTTAGTTCAGCGGGTGATGTGGGCTTAATAACCTGTGTGATACATGGTAACTTCCTTTCTATGTGGTTTGTTATGTTCGTTCTATGGGTGGGGCCGCAAGTAATTTCAGGTGTAAAGACGAGTTCAAGATGTTCAGCAAATACTGTAGCTTTTTCAGCATCCGTGCTATAGTTGTTTGTTTCTGAGGTTAAAGTTGGTATCTCCTCCTTTGTTTTTAAGATTCTCCTTGTCGCCCTCCACATGTTAGGGTCGCCTGGTTCTAGTTCTTCGATGTATTTTTGATATGTAGTTATCCTGAATGCATCCAGTTCATTTTTAATTCGATGAATTAGGTTATTTAAGGATCTCTTGAGTTCTACTGATCTTGTTCTCTGCCATTCCCGACGTACTCTACTCTTCATTTTTATGAGGTCAATTATGTAGCTTGGGGTATTAAAATTCCTAGGGTGTTGAGTTGATTTAGTTTGTATTATCGCTTGCTGTACGCTATCTACAATTGCCGTTGTTAATTTGGTTACGGCGTTATCTATGTCTTTTGTTGACTTCAAGTTTGTGGGACATTGTAGGTTTTGATCTAAGCTGGTTCTGATTCCAAATAAGAAATGAAATTATTATACCTCGTTATATCTTAATTTTATTAAATCACCTAACTGACATTTCATATATTTTTAGTACGCATGTATTGTAAATGACGATTAAAATACGCTGGAGCGTGCGTAGATCGATAATTATAGAACGGCGTGCTTTTGCTTTATAGGTTGGTTACTAGGAAACAGTAATATTAATCTGACATTAATAAACTTCACAATTGTATTCAAATTTTGCAACTTTTTGAACAATATTAATTATTAAAATGGAAATGAAAGGTACAATTCGAATTATTGGACACTTTAAATCCATCTGTAGACTTCGTGGAATGACTTGTCGTTGCATGAAAGATTGCTGGAAGGTTCTGAGTCTCATCCGGCGTAACACTCTCAGCAATACGTTTAGAAACTGCAACTTTATTTACACTGGAGTCTTCAATATACGCTGACGCAACACTGGAAGACTTCCACCCAACTTGACGTTTTAATTCGTCAATACTCATGCCACTGTTCGCCATAATCGTGGCCGATGTACGCCTAAATGCGTGGCCGGTATATTTTTGAGGTTCAGGAAGATTCAAGTAGCGAGCTATACGAGAAGGAATTGCACCAATAGTATTAATGCCAACTACTTGTCTCCAGCACTTGCCATCTGCATACTTTAAAAATACTCTATCCGTTGCTACATTTTCAGGACGCAACGACAAATATTTGTTAAAAATTTTTGCATATGGTATTTCAGGACAATCAACAACGGCAAATTTCCTCCCCTTTTCAGTTTTGGATGGTCATATATTAATCAAGAAAACGGCACCCTCTTTTTTTATGTCAGTCAAAAGCAAATCGCACATTTCACATCTTCTACAGGATCCAAAAACACCACAAATAGTAATAGCCTGGAAAATAAACTTATGAGTTACATAAATTTGTCAAATTTGTCAATGTACCTTCACAAACAAAAAAGTATTGTCAGGGGCCTCTATAAAGAATTTTCGTAGTTCTTCTTCCGTAAATGCGTATGATTTTTTGGCTTCGTAACATTTGTTGGTTGCTTTCATGAAAGCGTGAAGTTTATGATAACTCGCCAAATCTACACCCTCTTTCAGCCTTAACATTGTCTGAAGTTTTGAGTGAATACACCACAGAGAGGAAGATTTGTATACACTCGACTGGCATAAAACAGAAAAGCAAACAATTAATTATTATACGCTCATATTATAATAGTACTAAATTTTACCATTTTCATCATGTATGCTAGCATCAGTGGTTCAGTTACAGTCGTAGAGTCTTTTTCACTCATCCAGGTTTTCAACTTTTCGTACTCCTTAATGTACGTATCTCTTGATTTAGCAGGAATTAGTTTTTGTTCAGCCTGTTCTGTTAATAGAGGTATTTCGGTAGGAACTTGGTCAGAATTCATTTTTTGCAAACACGAAAAACCAAAACTGACAGTAAACAAACATTTATAAAAAAATCTCCATGCTAACGACAAAAATTTTTCATGTGACTACCTGATAAAAAAAATCAAGGCATAAAATCGAAACGGTAAAATCATTCTGAGAAAGGATCTTTTTATGCGTACTAAAAAATAGTGTATAAAACTCGTGTATAAGCGCCTTTAAAGCACTTACAACATTAAAGAAAACTCGTTTCACTCGTTTTCTTCAAACTTGTTGTGCGTGCTTGAAAGGCTTGCTTATACACTCGTATTATAATATACTATTTTATATCCACTTGCTGCTAGATTCGACTATAATTTTTAAAATGTCACAATTTGACTTGGAGGTAATACCTTGTTTCTTATATTCAACTAGCAAGATGCCCGTTCTTCGTACGGACTACAAATGTTTTTTTCTTCTAAATCTCAAATGAATTCCAGGGAGCACCCTACCCTTCACTCAATACGCTAAACAAACAAACGCCGCAAAACAATATTCTAAGTAAAAAGGACACAGTATTCTTCCGAAAAAAGACCTCCGCAACTCTTTTATGCCTCACGTACCCCCTGGAAATGTGTACGTAATTGGCATTCCCCTTGTATATATTAATAAAACTATAGTTTTACTATAACAATGAGGTAAAATTAAAATATATATATATACAAACTAAATGTTGTATTCATAAATTGGTGAAATTTCGGAAATCCTCCTATTTATTGCAAGATATATTGAGTAATTCGTAAAAACACAGTTTACTCCTTTTTCACCCCCAATTTTGAAACATTTTTTCAGCCTATATTATCCTGAAATAAACCCACGGCAAAAAATAATTAATAAATTTAACACCCTACCCCTTTTCAGTTTTCACTTTTTACCGCTTTAGGGGTAATTTTAAAATCCATTAAACCACTTTCTAAATATTTTAAGAATACATTTATATGCCAAAAAACAATGGTCTAACTCAATAAACATAGGAGATAAGAAGGGTTTCTTAATTCAACCCGAATCCAAATTTGCACCTTTAGGGGTTGATTAGGGGAAAATCATGAAATGTGTTTTTAGACACTTATATTGGATACCTATGCGAGCAAACACCAAGCCTATATCGTATCAGGTTTAAGAGATATTGAAGAATTCGTGAAAATACAGTTTACCCCTTTCCACCCCCTTATGGGTAAAATTTTACATTCCCTTAATCCGCTTTCTAAATATTTTAAGAATACATTTATATGCCAAAAAAGAATGCTCTAGCTCAATAAACATAGGAGATACGAAAGGGTCTTTTATTCACCCCGAATCCAGATTTGCACCTTTAGGGGTTGATTAGGGAAAAATCCTAAAATGTGTTTTTAGACATTTCTATTGGATACCTGTGCAAGTAAACACCAAGTCAATATGTCATCGGGTCTAAGAGATATTGAGGAATTCGTGAAAACACAGTTTACCCCTTTTCATCCCCTTAGGAGTAAAATTTTAAAATATCTTTAACCACTTTCTAATAATTTTAAGAATACATCTATATGCCAACAAATAACGTTCGAACTCAATAAACATAGGAGATACGAAGGGTTCTATAATTCACCCCGAATGCATATTCGCACCTTTAGGGGTTGATTACGGCAAAATCCTGAAATACGTTTCTAGGTATTTGCATTGACAATCTTTGCAACTAAACACCAAGTGGCTATCTCATTGGGTCTAAGAGATATTGAGGAACCCGTGAAAACACATTTTACCCCTTTTCACACCCGTAGGGGTTGAATTTCAAAAAATTCCTTTCAACCCATTTTGTTGTGAAATGGAACTCACAGCGAAAAAATCTAATAATTTTAATCCCCTTGCCCCTTTTCAGTTTTTCCTCCTTTTACCCCTTTAGGTTTAAAATTTTCCAATTCCGTCACACCCCTTTTTAAATATTTTAAAAATACATCTATATGGTAAAAAAGCATGTTCTAACTCAATAAACATAGCAGATACGAAGAGTTCTTTAATTCACCCCCAATCCAGATTTGCACCTTTAGGGGTTGATTAGGGCAAAATCCTAAAATACGTTTCTAGGTATTTGCATTGGTAATCTTTGCAAGCAAACGCCAAATCGATATCTTATCGGGTATAAGAGATATTGAGGAATTCGTAAAAACACATTTTACCCCTTTTCACCCCCTTACGGATCGAATTTCAAAAAATCCCTTCTTAGCACTACCTCACGTAGCAAATTGAACCTTCCACCCAAATTTTAAGTTTGTAGTAGCGGCGGTTACGGCTCTGCGTTGATTAGTCAGGGTTGTGACTTTCCTTTATAAGTGTGACAATTTAAAAACCTACAATGGGCTATATCTCACGAACGAAAGATGATATCAAAAAATGCTCAAAACCGTTTCTAGGATAGGAAGGGGGAACTAAAATGACATAAAAAAGAACTCGCCCCCATCAACCCCCTAGGCCCCACCTACCCCAACTGAAAAAGTTTAAATGGCAGACCCCTACTTGTGATACATCATTGAAAAGCCTACAAAAAATGCTATCCAACGGTATGAATAATAATGGTACAGGGTGTATCAATAATTACCAAATTATTATCTAACAATTTTAAAAACAAACGTAGGAACCCTACTTGTGATACAATGTTATAGTATTTTACAGTAGAAGTCCGTTAGGATAGCCTTTACTGCCGAGCCAGAGAGTTTGTGAGACGAGCTCGAAGAGCGAGTCGAATAATACTGGCGAGGCGGTAAAGGCCCTAACGGACGTGTATTGTACAATAGTTTTTGTAATACCTACATACAATTCGGTCATATCTATATGTTTCTAATTTATTTTCATCAAAACGCTAGGTTTGTGTAATGACGTTTTAGAATGATTGAGAGTGCGTAGAACGTTGCAACTGTTGTTTATATATGTCATTTATTTCCAATTTTGTGTATGGCTATAAGCAGTTTTAAGTTGTAACCAGCTCGTAACTTATGACATCTGTAGAAAATGATGAAGCTATTCCTAAAGACGTTAAGATTGTGAATGAGCAAGTTATTTTAGCGTATGTTCAGGAGTTATAGCAGTCTTTTGCGCCTTCTTCTATGTGGAGTTGAAGGCTTGGTTGCTGCTGGATTTATGTGACAAACGTCACTTTGACGGTCGGCATACAATTTAGCAGGCCGTGGTCTTTACGGACACTTTTTACGGCCGGGCCGTAAAGAGGTTGCTTACGCAGTAGTAAACAGTCCTTAAAGAAATATTTAACAAGTAGGTATTACAAAAAAAATCTTTAAAGGCCAATAAAACCTTATTTTCAATGATAAGTGTCCGAGGGGACTTTTTGTTGTTGAATAAAAACTTTAATTTGCCGTCTTTGCAAAAACAAGTTGTAAACATCTGTTTTTTGGTTTCTGTCGCAGTCAATACTTTTTTGTTTATTTGAGACATTTAAATGTCATTAGTGTCATCATTGTGTACGATCAGTACTGTCATTCGCTGTAGTTGTCACGATGGTTTACAGTATACCTGAACGTGTGGAGATCATTTTCATATTTAGCTCCCAGAACCAGTGTTATTTACGAACAGCTCAAATATTTAATGAGAGGCATCCGGACAAACATGTAAGTCACGTGTACATCCGCGATTTAGTTGAACAATTTAGAGAAACGGGATCAGTGCAAAATAAAAAAAGGGATGCCCCAAGATTACTGAATGAAGCAAGCCAAGTTGAGGTCCTTGGGCAATTTGCAATACAGCCTACTGCATCAACACGTCAGGTATCTACAATGACAGGACTACCACGTGAGTCGGTCAGGAAGGTGTTGAAATTACATAAGTTTCGCCCGTACAAAACGCAAATTCTTCAAGAACTAGGCGATGATGACCCAGACCGACGAATTCAGTTTTGTGAACTAATGACTGAAAGAATTCGCGTTGAACCTAGACTATTGAAAAATATTTGTTTCAGTGATGAATGTACTTTTATGCTGAATGGTAATGTGAATAAACAAAACTGTCGGTACTGGAGTGATACGAACCCGCATCGATTTAGAGAAGGTCACACTCAATACCCTGAAAAACTTAATGTCTGGGCAGGGATATTAGGGGATGCTTTAATTGGCCCCTTGTTTATACCAGGCAATTTAAGTGGCGACATTTATCTGGATATGCTGGAAAACACCATCCAACCTTTAATTGTGCATGAATTAGAGAATCAACGGGATGACCAAGGCAATCTAGCTCTAGAAGAAGATTTGCTGCACTACCAACAAGATGGAGCACCTCCTCACTATGCAGCTGCAGTTAGGCACTGGTTGGATACTAATTATCCGAACAAATGGATTGGAAGGAGAGGTTCTATTGAGTGGCCACCGAGGTCACCAGACTTATCGCCACCTGATTTTTTTTATGGGGTTACCTCAAGTCAGTTGTGTATAAAACTCAACCTGCGTCACTTGGGGACTTGCGGGAAAAAATTACTCAAGCATGTCGCGCTATTACTAGAACATTTGTCAAAGTTCGTGCAGAATTTGAAAATAGGCTGTACTATTGTTTACAAAACAACGGAACCCACTTTGAACATTTACTTCATTGACATTTTCACAAATTTGTAGTTCAACAAAAACTTCATTAAATTTTCCTTTTAAGGCAAGGTTTTGTAATATTTATTCACCCTGTACCATTATTATTCATACCGTTGGATAGCATTTTTTGTAGGCTTTTCAATGATGTATCACAAGTAGGGGTCTGCCATTTAAACTTTTTCAGTTGGGGTAGGTGGGGCCTAGGGGGTTGATGGGGGCGAGTTCTTTTTTATGTCATTTTAGTTCCCCCTTCCTATCCTAGAAACGGTTTTGAGCATTTTTTGATATCATCTTTCGTTCGTGAGATATAGCCCATTGTAGGTTTTTAAATTGTCACACTACATATATATGTATAGATTACATATTGTTTATATCCTTCATGTGCAAATTTTCCTTGTATTCCTTTACATGCATTATGATCATCTTCACAGTAAACTACTGCATTATTATTTTACGTTAGCATATTAAATGTGACATTGTCTTGTATTGATCTAAAAGCAATCTGCTAAAATTTCTATTTAGTTAGTATAAGGTTACTAAATCATAAAGGTACCGCCAACTGTGCAATCATATATCTTTTGTCTCTTTTAATTTGGGGTAAAGCTATCAGTTGTCTCACTTTCACTCTCACATTCTTACAATGTTCTGTCCTTTTTAATTTGGGGGAACAAAATATTGCAATGGAATGGCGGTACCTTTATATATTTAGTGACCTTAAGTTAGTAGCCTCTCAAATGCTACCTACTCTAAATTTAAGTGAAACATGTTCACCAAAAAAACCCATTTAACTCTTATTTTTACATATCATATATCGTCTTATTACACAGCATTTTTAGTTTATCTAACATTAACATTTTTATCGATTAAACCATAACCAATTATTGTTATTTTTATTTATTTTTAAAACATAACTAACGGATTAAACAGAACGGCTTGCGTGCACAATATCCTAGCAATATATGGCTACGAACACATTTTAAGACGTTATGATTATAATAGCAATTAATATTTTAAGAATATCTAGTATTCCAGAAATGTGCTAGTTTAATTTGTGTAGATAGTATAAAATTGCATTGTTTTTCATAATAACTGTAAAACTGTATTAAAAATAGTGTTAGCCTTGATTTGAACAAAATGTAATCAGAGTAGACTTGGAAAAATTGTAAAATAAGTCAGTATCGAAGACAAACAATTGGGGAGAGGAAGCCAAACTGAATGGTGTTGTTAATTTGGCATCTCCAATAAATCATTGTAAAATTGTGAATAAATACCAGTTTCCCAATTAAGTGAGTTTAAAAATTGATTGTATATGATGTGGGTATGCTGTAGTGGAGTGCATTCATTCGTAGCACCTCTGCAGAAGTTTGAAAGTGTTTTATCGGTGCACCGAGTGTTAGCTTGAATTGCGGTGGCTGGTTTTTGAAATCCAAGCAAGACTAAAATTGGAGCCCCTGGAAGCTGAAGGTAGGCAGTGATCTTCGTGGAGAGCGGAGTAGCCCTGGGTGTAAGCAACGGGGACAGCTGGAAGCAGTTTTTGGTGTCACAGCAATCGTTCTGCGGCTGGAATAAACTGGCCGACTGGACAAAGACATGCCGTGGGCCGTGCTAGGAATTCGTGAGCCCTAATTTCGATTCCAGAAGCAACTGAAAGGTTAGAAAACCACCTACAAGATAGTATTTGGTGCATTTCGTGGTGTCGTCGGTTTTTTTAAGAACTTCCGAACCTAGCGTCGTTTGAGTGTTTTGTTTGTGACGTGTATTTACTTACGGCAATTGTCACCTAGGCAACGCTTTAATTACGCAATCACAGCTAATTGTCAAATATAACGGACTTGTTGTGAGGTTGGATTGCCATATTAAAGTTGATGGTCCCTTTAGTTAATATTCTATCCCGTTAGTTAAATCACCATTACACAATGTGTTTACTTTTAAATTATAAAAAATAATACCACAATAATTGATTTGATGGCAAATGCATTTCTTGTAATTCATACAAATCAAAATAATACTTGCTAGGATGTAGAGACCCAACCCATATGAGATTAGTTTTTTTTATTTTAAAATATAATAATACACAAGATAAAGCATAGTAATATATACAAATAATACCCAATAGATATTTATTGTAATGGACTGTTACAAACATATAAAAGTACTTAAATCGATATGATGAGTTTAATGTTTTTAACTACTACAAAAACAACATAAGGATTACAACATAACAAGAACGTATATCGTAATTGATGAAAAAACACTTCCCGTTGTCACCTGGTGGATGACATCCGATGACTGGTTGGTTCCGGTTGCCGATTCTTGGACTCTAATTGAGTGAGACTCTAATTCTTGTTGATATTTTTCTGGGAGGCAAGCGAGCCGAAAATGGCAGTGGGCACAAGTAGGCTGACACCATTTATATGTAGCGAATTTCTGCATATTAATCTTGTGGGAAAGACATCGTAATTCATTTATTTAATCTCACAATGTGGCTTCGCATTTCTAAACAAAGCGAATATAAGGCATTTTTTATGTATGTGTCCTCATATGTCTAACTAAATCACTTTTACTTGACGTTTTGTGTTCACAAACAGAGCAAATATAAGGCTTCTCTCCTGTATGTGTCCTCATATGTCTAACTAAATCACTTTTAATTGATGTTCTGTGTTCGCAAAAGGAGCAAATATAAGGCTTCTCTCCTGTATGTGTCCTCATATGTCTAACTAAATCACTTTTATTTGATGCTCTGTGTTCGCAAACGGAGCAAATATAAGGCTTCTCTCCTGTATGTGTCCTCATATGTCTAACTAAATCACTTTTATTTGATGCTCTGTGTTCGCAAACGGAGCAAATATAAGGCTTCTCTCCTGTATGTGTCCTCATATGTGTAACTAAATTACATTTCTGTGTTGCTTTATATTCACAACTAGAGCAACTATAAGGTGTTTCTCCTGTATGTGTCCTCATATGTCTAACTAAATCTCTTTTATTTGATGTTCTATGTTCACAAACGGAGCAAATATAAGGCTTCTCTCCTGTATGTGTCCTCATATGTCTAACTAAATCACTTTTATTTGATGCTCTGTGTTCGCAAACGGAGCAAATATAAGGCTTCTCTCCTGTATGTGTCCTCATATGTGTAACTAAATTACATTTCTGTGTTGCTTTATATTCACAACTAGAGCAACTATAAGGTGTTTCTCCTGAATGTGTCCTCATATGTCTAACTAAATCTCTTTTATTTGATGTTCTATGTTCACAAACGGAGCAAATATAAGGCTTCTCTCCTGTATGTCTTCTCATATGTGTAACTAAACAACGTTTCTGTGTTGCTTTATATTCACAAATCGAACAACTGTAAGGCGTTTCTCCTGTATGTGTCCTCATATGTGTAACTAAATCACTTTTATTTGATGTTCTATGTTCACAAACGGAGCAAATATAAGGTTTCTCTCCTGTATGTCTCCTCATATGTATAACTAAATTACTTTTATGTGTTGTTTTATATTCACAAATAGAGCAACTGTAAGGTGTTTCTCCTGTATGTGTCCTCATATGTGTAACTAAATAACTTTTCTGTTTTGCTTTGAATTCACAACTAGAGCAACTATAAGGTGTTTCTCCTGTATGTGTCCTTATATGTCTAACTAAATGACCTTTACATGTTGCTTTATATTCACACACAAAGCAACTATAAGGCTTCTCTCCTATATGAGTCCGTATATGTCTAACTAAATAACACTTATATTTTGCTTTGTAATCGCAAACCGAGCAAATATAAGGTTTTTCTTCTGTATCAGTCATATGTGTAACTAAATTAGTATTTTCGATGCTTTCTTGTTTGATGTATAACTTTTCTTCATTGTTATGCATGTTCTGAAGTATGCATAATGTAGATCCTGTGGAACTACAGGATTTGCTATCCACAGTTTCTTGTTTGATGTTCATTACGTTTGTTTAAATGTCAAGAGTCCTTTTTAATGAAACGTTAGCCAACAGAAGTTATACAGCTTCACACCTACAACAAAAGCAGACTGTCATTAACCTATTATAAATTTAGCAATATGGTAGGTTAGCATTGCGCATTGAACAATAGTACATAGTATCTAGGACGAAAAACGTAACATACTATTTTTCTGCGGATCGATACGAGTAATTAAAAAAATTAGGAAATAGTAGAAAATATTCCCAGCCTAGGACGGGAATGTTATTCCTGTACAGTTTTATTGTAAATTGCCTGCCTAGCAATGGCTGATGTAATGAAATGTTTGACTTTGCTCAACAAAATTTTATCAATAACTAGCTGGCCCGGCAAACGTTGTTCTGCCCAAAAATAATTTGTCTCTGAAACCCCGTTTATTTACCCCATTTCACTCCCTAAGGAGTAGCGGACACGACAGACGTTGTCCTGCCCGAACGTTGGTTTGCCTGCTATTAGCGAGTTCAGCAAACTTTTCTTCGATATTCGAATTTTTGTTTTTTTTCATTTTAAAAAATATTGGGGGGTGGTGGGGGGTGAAATTTTGGGGTTATATGTTCTTTAAAAAAAATTTTAAAAATTCGTCAAAGTTAAAAAAAAAATTCCAGAACCCGATTGCAGCGCCACCTACCGGATCCAATTGTGAATCTAAACAATCCAGAGACCCACTCAAACACACAAAAAAATTTCATCAAAATCGGTCAAGCCGTTTAGGAGGAGTTCACCCACATACAGACGTACAGAAGAATTATATATATAAAGATTTTCATTTTAAAAAATATTGGGGGGTGGTGGAAGGGTGAAATTTTGGGGGACCCACAGACGTTGTCCTCCCCGAACATTGGTTTGCCTGCTATTAGCAGGTTCAGCAAAGTTTCTTTCGATTTTCTATTTTTTTCATTTTTAAAAATATTGGGGGGTGGTGGGGGGAGAGAATTTTTATATGTTCTAATATGCGAGAAATCTTAAAAAAAATTTAAAAAAGAAATTCGTCAAAAAATTTTTTTTTATTCCTAGAACCCGATTGCAGCGCCACCTACCGAGTCCAATTGTGAATCTAAACCATCCAGGGGCCACTCAAACACACAAAAGAATTCATCAAAATCGGTCAAACCATTTAGGAGGAGTTCAGTCACATACACACGTACAGAAGAATTATATATATAAAGATGTGTCAATTCTGGTACGATTGGTGGAAAAAATGTTTATATTATATGTACAGTTAATTTTAACAGCTCCATTTGTCATGCTTTGTAACTGTACTTCAAAAACGAAATTCCGGTGACAAATACACCTCAAATCATAAATTGAAATCAGTCAGAATAGCTACGTTCAATTTTATGGGAACGTAATCTACTCATATAGGGTTGCCCACTGGCGAATCCAAGGAGGTGTCAATAGGGTCAATTGACACCCCCTTGGGCCTGTTAAACTTTAATTATAAACAAAACGCACCCTTATAGCATTATAAATTTGAATTGCCGAATGCTTCTTCCACATTCTTCATTTGTTTTTTAAATTGCAATAGGCGCAAATTTGAAATAGGCTGTTTGAATTAAGTTCATTAAAAGAAATCTAATTTGTGACAAATTAATATGAAAAGGATAACTTTTGAGTATTCTATAGGGGTTTTGGAATTTAGAAAGTAAATACATGATTGTATCACACATGACAAATGTAAATTCTATTGAAAAAATATGTTGAAGTAGGTATAGACGGCATTAATAATTAAAATATGGTAGTTAAGCGATTTTTGTGACAATTATTAAGAATAACAACTCCTAAAAAAACATGGACCTTTTTATAATTTTTCGGTCTGAATAAAAACATAGAAATTACCCTAATTTTTAATGTGTTAGTTTGTGGAAACATTTAAAAAGGGTTAAACAAAATCTACGAGGTGAAAAGATAAGAGAAATATAAAGATTATTATTAGCGAATCAGTAGTTATTGAAGAGAATTGGAAGGTCGTAAAACTAAATAGAAGCAAGCAGACTTATTAATTAAAGAAGAAAATAAGATTTGGATGGAAATGGTTTATTTTAAATAATACAATTGACAAGGAGTTACATTGGTTTGAGTATTGCTGGGTTCGTTGAAGGTATTCTGAAGACACGAAGATCTATTGAGGGAAGATAGCAGAGGGACTACTAGATTCGAGGTATTCTGTTGGTTACTGACGACAGAGGTTGCTGAAGTTTGGAGCTAAGGAAGAAGGATATCAATTGGAGATCATCCGTGATAACTAACTTGCCGTGAAGCTGTATGAAGGAGGGAGTCTCTGTAAGGTAGCAGTGGCACGAGTGGAGTAGAACGAGGACTGTCCTGCTAGCAGCCGAGGCTTTGACAAGTTGACAGCTGTTGTCAGTAAGCAGTCCATTACAGCAGGACTAACTAGGGGCCCAAGCTGCTAACGTCAGGAGGAGTACTATCTTGGAGATGATATTGGAGCAGTAAAAGTTGGAAGCAGTGCAAGGTGGGTCGTAGTCTTGTTCTATCGACGCTATAGTAAATAAAAGACAATTTAAAAAGTGCAGTTAACTATAATCAAGTACTTACCGTATAATATTGAGTCAATAAGATATAAATTAAATTGAGCATTTGTCATATTTGATTGAGATTATTAATAAAACTTTGTTTGACATAAAAGGTGACAGTTAATGTCATTACACAATTGAATGTCATTGTTAAAATAAAATTTAATTAACAAGCAACTAGATAATCAAACCACCCTGAAAGAGTCTCTAGTCGCTATCAATTTTAATAATTAAATAATTTTGATATTCAAAGATACAATTCAAGTTATAAATAAGAGCAGCCAGTGCAATACTATTCATGTTCAAACACGCATATCTGAAAAACAGTTTAGAGGTATGAAGTAACATATCAAAAGAAAGCTCATCAAAAGTGCTTCCAGGGAATACGAATTTACTGAATTTGCAAATGTTTAGCACCTTGTATATCAGCAATACCCAGAACCACCATTTTCTACTCAAAAAGTAGTTCACAAAAAGCATAGTTTTTTTGGTAACTTTTTCTTCATTCAATTGTTTTCTGTTGCAGCAGCCGCCTGATATTCAGCATTTTTTTGCATTAAATCGTATATATCTCCAAAACAGTTGACGTTAAACCCATACAACTTGATGCGAAACTTCCAAGTTACCTAAACATAAGACATTCCATTTAAAGAAGTAAGTTTGATTCGCCACACCTTTCGAGCCACCCTGTACAATCAAAACTATTTTAGTAATGTGCACCACCTTCGCACTGCACCACCTTCGCACCTACAACTTTTATATATACAATATATTTATGTAACTCTCATAGTTTTAGACATATCCCCCCCCCCCCCTCCGCACCTTTTATTTTAGCATAACTATATCGGTTTATTTTTCCTTCTTTGAAATACTGCAAAGTTTACTTTTTTTAATTTTTCTATAGCCAGATATCAAAAATAGCAGTTCATTATTCTTTTTTTTAATACAGTGTTAATTTAACTTGTTTTTGATTTGTTGAAATCGAAAAAAAATCAAATATTGTACCTACTCGTATATTGTACCGATTTTTTTAAATGTTTGCCTCTTTTAATCTAAATATCTACTTAGTACCATACCATAATAGGCAGTACCTACCTAAACTATTAGTTTAGCATTACTGTTCAATCTACAAAAATCAGTTGACTTCTTATTAGGAAGTCTCTGGATCCGCCTATGGGATTGCCATATTTGAAAATCACAAATTCTGGAGAAGGATACCAAAAGGGTGGAGGGGAGCGGAGGGGGGGGGGGGTCCTGTGAGGAAAAGGTAATTCATTACTTTTTTTTTATTTCTTCATAGTTAATTTTATCAATACTGAAAACTAAATACTAAAGAAATCCATTAAACTATTTATTATTCGCATAATAATAAATAAATAATAATAAAAAACATTTTCTGTTCATCGTTTATTTATGCGTTTTATTAATGTATAGAAAATTGTTTATTAATGTCCCCTATTACTAAATAATTTTCTATTTTGTAAAATTGTTTATTAATGACTCCTATTAATGAATAGTTTTCTATAAATAGGTACCATGAATGTCAAAGCTTTGTGTCAAATTTTTGTCAAGCAATAAAATTAGATTTCTCCAATTTAATAAGATATGGTCAACGAAAAACTATTGTAACTAACTCGTGTGTTATGCGGTTGTTCGAAATACCATGTTCGAAATACAGACAATTTATGGTTTGTTATATGATTTGTAATTTGAGCTATTTAAGTCCGTCTCTGATTAGCAGAGGAATTTCTTGCCGCTACATAAAAGTTATGCTGTTTAGGGTCATAAAATGACTCTAGGAATATGCTTAAATATAATGTTTTCACAAGCGTTCGCTTACGAACCAGTAACGCTGCTAAATGCGCGTTGTTCAAGATCGGTTGATTTTGCTTCCTTGTGGTTAATAAACCTCAGTTCCTATATTTTCAAAAGAGCGTTTTATTTATCGACGGTCTATGCAGAAGAGAAAATAAACATAATTTTGGTAGCAGAGCGTGGTTTCCACAACTCAAGTGCAAGTGAAATATAGAAACTGACTGAAGTGCCAGCAAAGCAAAATATCGATCGATCATATCTTGATTACACGTGCTCGCGCGAACCTGAGAAATACCTTTGACGAACGAAGCAGCCACTGTGAAGTTGCAGTCTAAACGCCGATAGCAACCGGGGCGAGGGTCCAATTCGAACAGAAAAGGTCCAAGTCTTCGCTAAAAAAGTGAGTCGTTCCTATTCTATGTTAAGTATTTGGTTATGGTGTTTGGGCGGTTAATGGGGTGTCAGCTTTGGACGCAGCATGATGGAGCGGGGGCATTCGCGGCCAGAATCCGAAGAGAGACGCTTCGAACACTAAAACAGCAATCGAATTAATCTGTATTCATATTCGGCGATTATGTCTTTTGTTAACTCAATCTGGTTTTAATTCCTTTATAATTTAACATCTATCAGGTATCATCTACTAAAAACTCCCTTTTTCAAATTTGTGGAAGAAGTGCTGGGAAAGTCAGAAATATCAGAGGAGGATTTAGATAATTTGCAGGATACGTTAGACAGAATAAAATCACCGTTGGAAGAATTTGAAGAGGTGCAATTAGTGATCGAAAGCACAGCGGAGAATGTAGAGGCCGAACTTTTAGAGCGAACATCTTTCGAAAATAAATTTTTGGAACAATGTGCCGTAGCCAGAAAAATTAAGCAAAATGCGCCGAAAGATGACGTTTCTCCATCCTCAGTCGCAGATGCAAGTTCAAATCGTAGCCCAAATTCAAATTAAGGCAGAGGCGACGGGCAACATAATTTTATCAAATTGCCTGTTTTCCAACTCCCCACGTATGACGGCTCATATTCGGGCTGGCTGAAATTTCGCGACACTTATGAGTCATTAATCCACAAGAGTTGCAGTATTAGTTCAATTCAAAAATTCCATTATCTACGAGCTGCTTTAGTTGATAAAGCTAGCGAGGTGATCGCTTCCTTAGAATTTTCATTGAATAATTACCCGATAGCATAGAAGGCTTTGCTAGATAGATATGACAACACAAAACTGCTCATCAAAAATCATATGCGAGGCCTATTTAACATCGAACGCATGTCCAAAGAATCAGCAGATGGGCTTCAAAAAATAATTGATTCCGTCTCAAAAAATTTGCGTGCGTTGCAACAATTAGGCGAGGCCACTGAAAATTGGGTTACTATCGTAGTATTTTTTGTCGGGGAAAAAATGGATCCTGTAAGTTTACGAGAATGGGAAAATTTAATTGTTGACAAAAAAGGCCCACATTAGCTTACCTGAAATCGTTTCTTAAATCCCGCGCAGATATGCTCGAAACGTTGAAACAGACGCAATGCGAGAAAACCGCGGATAAAAATAGAGGCTCACGTAGCACAAAGGGATTATTGGCAACTAACAATAAGGGCAATAGCAGCAACAATTACATTATCAAATACAGGTTTTGCAAAAAGCAACAGTATATCCAAAATTGGTCGGACTTTCTGCAGCTTCTCCATGAAAAGCTAGAAAAGTTGCACAACTTCAGGCTTTGTACAAATTGCCTGAGACCGGGGCACACGCGCAGAGCTTGTCGGCGGGGAACTTGTACGAAATGTGATTAAAAACATCATACTCTACTGCACGTTGAAAATGCGGTTACAAATTCAAGCGCATGCGAATGAAATATGCCAAATGCGGATAGCGTCGTACTTTCCATGCAATGCATCGACGCACATGTTCTATTGTCAACAGCTTACGTTCAAATCATTGACAATCAGAAAAATCCTCATACAATTCGCGCTTTACTTGGTTCGGTGCCCAATCTAATTATTTAACTCAAGATATGTGCAATAGGCTCAACCTGAGAACCTCGAAAGAATCAATAACTGTTCTTGGATTCAACAACGCCATGTCTAGCATAGATTCAAAATGCGAGGTCAACATTGAAGCGCTACATAACAATTTTTCGGCCAACATATCGTGTTTTGTTGTGCCACAAATCACCGGAATATTGCCAAGCATCGATCTAAAAGCTTCAGAGCTAAACATTCCAAAAAATATTAAGCTGGCGGATCCTTCTTTCTACAAGCCGCAAAGAATCGATCTTTTAATATGCGCTCAGCTTTTTTGGAAGTTGATTTGCATCGGTCAAATTTCACGGGGGCCTAATAAACCGATTCACCATAAGACACGTTTTGGCTGGATCGTGTCCGGTCCCATGGCACAGCTCCCAGATAAAAACAAATCCTCAACGGTTTCGTGTTATCTCGCTCGGTTTTAGGAGCTTAAGGAGTGCAGTCCGACAAAGCCACTCTCTCAAGAATTGACCTGCGAAGCGCATTTCGTGGCCAATACAAAACGCGCGGTTGATGGCAGGTTTATCGTAGCACTCCCGTTTAGACTGTCGAAAAATTGGGTGATTCATACACCCAGACGGAGCGCCGCTTTTTTGTCACTGGAACGGAGACTACGATCCAAACCCGAAATTAGAAAGCAATATTCCGATTTTATAAACGAATATCTGGAGTTGGGACATATGCAAAAAATCGAACCCAAAAATTCCGAAGAAATGGACTACTACATGCCGCATTCAGGTGTTTTAAGGAAAAGTAGTCTCACCACCAAGTTACGCGTGGTCTTTGACGCCTCGGCCCCTTCAAACAGCGGTTATTTCCTGAATCACCTACAAATGACCGGGCCATCCATTCAGAGCAATCTCATGTCAATTTTGTTGCGGTTCCGTCAACATAGATATCAACAGTGAAGTAACAATACCTCTTTCTCCTTTTACCTAAATTTTACAGAAGGGTAAAAACTGATTGCCACTTCGGGCAAACTTTAACACAACGTGTCGCTTGACACATACATACTATACAGATAGGAGGTCTTGAAGTTAAAACTTCAAGATAGGATGTATTGTTTTTTTCCTGTTTTGCCGACATTTTCAAATTATCTGCGCATAGGAGCTATTTAAATTATGCGCAGTAAAGTTAAAAATCGATTCCTGTATAAATCGTAATTTTGAAAATTTTATCAGATAGAAGGTACTTTGCTTCATTAACGATATGTAATTTCGGGCGACGTTGCAAAAATGTACCGGCAGGTGCTAATAGCGCCAGATTAGCGGTGATTGCAACGAATTTTGTGGCGTGTCAGTCCCGAAAAACCGCTTGACATTTTCGAATTGACACTGTCACATACGGCACCACCACAGCTTCATTCCTCGCAGTGCGGTGCTTGTATGAGTTGGCCGAACAAAACAAAAACGAACGCCCAAAGTTCGTCGAGATTGTTAAAAGGGAGTTCTATGTGGATGATCTCCTTACGGTTTCGGACTCCGCAGAAGAAGCTGCTGCAATTGCTAAGGAGCTGTCTGATATTTTAGGACAGGGATGTTTTGAATTGGGCAAATTTTATTCAAACGAACGTGAAGTTTTCAAACACGTAGTGGAAGACAACTCATCGGTAAAAGTATTAGTTTGATGTCAACGAAAACGCTGACTTTGGGTCACACTTGGTGTCAGACTACTAATAAATTAATGTATAATATAAGTGAGGCCCCGATAAATAAAAAAAAAACAAAAGAGTAATCCTTTCGAGCATTTCGCAGGTCTTCGATCCCCACGGGCTGCTGAGTCCGTGCGCTGTAACTGCCAACATCTTATTGCAGCAATTATGGCTAGAAAAGGTGTCCTGGGTTGCCATTGTACACGCATTCGTTTTGGTGCGATTTCCGAAATAAGTTGCCTCAACTAAATGCCCTTCAAATAAATTGATATGCTTTATGAAAAAACCCTCAACGAGTCGAAGTACACGAATTTGCAGATGCCTCTACAAAAGCTTACGGCGGATGCATCTATTTGCGAACTACCGACCAAGACGACAATGTTTTGTAAACGTGCTTTGCGCAAAAACCAAGGTAGCACCGCTCAGAACCGTCACCCTGTCGCGGCTCGAGTTATCAGGCGCACTATTATTGCCAAGACTCGCGGACAAGGTTGCCAAAGCACTGAGTAAATTTCGACGATCGCGTTTTTTTACCGATTCTACAATAGTCCTTGGCTGGCTTAACATTCCTCCAAATAGGCTAAAAACCTTGGTAACAGAGTGGCCGAAATCGAGGAATTGACGAGTGACCATACGTGGCGTCATGTACGCAGTAAGGATAATCCAGCGGACATTTTGTCACGTAGAGTGAAACCAAGCGAAATTCAAAGTCTCGACTTATGGTGACACGGCCCGAATTGGCTGGCCAAGGGTTCTGAAAATTGGCCTAAACAAGTTCCAAAAATTAGCAAAATTCCCGAGCTACCCGACGTGTGCAAAGACACTCGGGCATTCGTTTCTCAAGCGGCAGAATTTCCCCTCGATAGATACTCGACGTTGCGAAAGCTAAAACGTGTCACAGCGTAGATGTTTCGGTTTAAAGCTAATTGCCAAGCAAAACGAACCAATACGCCTAAAACGCTTTCGGTAAGCGAATTAGAGTATGCGTTTAAAGTTCTCATAAAGGCCTCGCAGCAAACTTCAGTTTCTCAGGAAATTCGTAAACTTAACACAGAAAATTCCATCCAGTCCAAAACCGCATTATTAACCTGGATCCATTTTTAGATCAGGATGGTGTCTTAAGAGTCGGTGGGCGATTTAAAATTCAACATTTTCAATCAACAAAAAACATCCGATTGTATTGGACGCAAAAAGCCGTTTTATGCGCCTTATTTTCGAAAATGAACACATTCGCTTACTTCATGCAGGTCCACAGGAGCTCTTGGCATCGGTGCGTGAGCAGTTTTGACCGGTATTGGACAGGAATTTAGCGAAAAAAGTGGTCAGGCAATGTATGTCCTGCTTTCGAAATAACCCAAAAATAATCCAACCAAAAATGGGTCAGCTACCCGAATCACGTCTTGAAGCCGGGCCTCCATTCCATACAACTAACATGTGAGCAAACGAAAATGAAATCAAGCTTGGCTTTGAAATATTTGTTTTATGAATAACATGTTGGTGACACTAAGTCTATGTCAAATTCGAGGTTGTCAGGTTAGGTTTTCCGCCAGTCTGTATCAAAACTGACGCAAAACCTAACATGCTAACCACGAATTTGATATAGACTTACAGTGTCACCAACATACTATTCATAAAACAAATATTTCAAAGCCAAGCTTGATTTCATTTTCGTTTGCTCACATGTTAGATTGGATTATGCAGGTCCGCTTCTGATAAAAGACAGGAAGGGGAGAGGCGGAAAGATTAATAAATGCTATATCGGGCTGTTTATTTGTTTCACTACAAAAGCGATCCACCTAGTTGATTTCAGATTTGACGAAAGATGCCTTTATAATGGCCTTAAGGCGGTTTGTGTCGCTTCGAGAAAGGTCAGCTCGTATATACTCAGATAACGGCAAAAATTTTATAGCAGCTAAGTCCGAATTACAAGAATTGGGTGAATTTCTTAATAAGGGGGTATTCACTGATTTTCCCACCAGTGAGGGCATCTCTTGGAAATTTATTCCCTCGTACTCGCCCCACTTTGGGGGCTTGTGGGAAGCTGTAATAAAATCCAGCAAAAAAACACATCAAAAGGATCATAGGAGAAGCTCATTTAACTTTTGAGGAGTTCAATACTTTACTTGTGCAGATTGAGGCTGTGCTAAACTCGGGTCCCCTTTTTCCTTTATCGGACCATCCAGATGACTTGCTCCCGATTACCCCGGCTCACTTCCTTGTGGGTATGCCGCTGACAACAGTTCCGGATGCAGAACTAAAGGAGATCCCTACCGGAAGACTGTCCAGATATCAGCATATTCAGCAATGCCAACATTTTTGGAACCAGTGGCACCGCGAGTACATCTCGGAGCTTCAGCAAAGAGCAAAATGGAGGAAGAACCAGGGCAAGTTGCAGTTAGGCTCGCTCGTGCTGTTAAAGGAAGACAGCGCGCCCCCTCTGCGTTGGAGGCTTGGTCGTATTATGCAGCTACATCCAGGCATGTTCGAAATACAGACAACTTATGGTTTGTTAAATGATTTGTAATTTGAGCTATTTAAGTCCGCCTATGATTAGCAGAGGAATTTCTTGCCGCTACATAAAAGTTATGCTGTTTAGGGTCATAAAATGGCTCTAGGAATTTGCTTAAAAATATGAATGTTTTCGCAAGCGTTCGCTTACGAACCAGTAACGCTGCTAAATGCGCGTTGTTCAAAATCGGTTGATTTTGCTTCCTTGTGGTTAATAAACCTCAGTTCCTATATTTTAAAAAGAGCGTTTTATTTATTGCCGGTCTATGCAGAAGAGAAAATACAAACAGCGGTGATTAATAATCTCGAAAATTAACGAGTTCGCTAGCACTCACACGTTAAAATGCCTCGATTACTAATCGCTCTCATTAACACACTTGTTTGTTAAATAACTATTAACAGGACCACTAATACGAAGCTCTAAAGAAACGTAAATTTCACAATATGTGGTTATTAATATATTAAGCAGTACCTCTACCATCAGTTCACATTTGCATTTGTTTCTGCTGTAGGCGCACTATTTTCATTTGGATTTCGCCAAAAAACGAATCCAAAAATCATGTGTTACAATCACCCCATGTCATTTCTGGATCACTTTGCGGCTGACGCAATATTGCGCAATCTCAAGCGCGCCAAACCAAATGTCAAAGGTCATCGGTGTCTGGTTCTGGGTATTGCGCAACATCAACCCCAGGGGGGCAAAGCCCCAGTCGCCATATTGTGGGGCCCTCATGTGCAAGTTCGGGAGCGGAGTAAGTTTCAAGGTCACACCAACCCCGAGGGGCAGAGCTCCAGCCGCCGGGCCCGCATGCGCAATATCAACCCTAGGTCAAATGACAAAAGTTATCGGAGTCTGTCAGACTCCAAAAATCTATCTTTCTCTCTCTAACACATAGGTTTCTACAAAATCCATCTTTCTCTCTCTAACACATAGGTTTCTATAGGTATCTCTATCTACATAACATAAAAATGCAGGAGCGGAGGAAGTTTCAAGGTCACATCAACCCCAGAGGGCAGAGGACGCAAAGGTGTCATCTTCATTATCTTGAGTGTCATCTTGCCATCGTGGAAACCGGTTTCAAAAGTCGTTAGATGTGAATAACATCCCCTAAACATCAACTCCGGGGCCCCATGTCCAAGTATATATTTTTGGGTAAATTTTTTAAATCCAAAAGTCAAAGTTCATCGGAGTCTGTCAGACCCCGGGGAGGGGGGGGGCAATGCAAATTTAAGGCTAATCTATTCCTTAATGTAAAAAATAGCGCAGTGGCCAACTGACAAGTTTTGATGAGCGTGGAAACCGGAAGTGAAACCGCAAAAGTGTCATCTTCATTATCTTGAGTGTCATCTTCCCATCGTGAGAACCGGGCCCCCATGTCCAGGTTTCTATTTTCGGGTAAAAATGCAGGAGCGAAGGAAGTTTTCAAGATCACACCAACCCCGGGGCAAAGTCCCAGCCGTGGGGCCCGCATGCGCAACACCAACCCCGAGAGGCAAAGCCCTAGTCGCCGGACCCCCATGTTCAAGTTAGGCAGCCGCCATATTGTGGGGCCCCCTTGAGCCGCCGGACCCCCCGTGTACAAGTATATATTTTCGGGTAAATTTTTATAATAAAAATGCAAGATAATGCGCAACACCAATCCCAGGGGACAGAGCCCCAGCCGCCGGGGCCCCCTTAAGCAAGTTCGAAGAAAAGGTTCAAGGTCACATCAAGCCCGGGGCAGGGCCGCCAAATTGTGGGGCCCCCATGCGCAAGTATGTATATATTTTCGGATACATTTTTAAAATAAAAATGCAAATTTAAGGCTAATTTGTCGTTTGTCATTCAATCCAAAGCCCCAGCTGCCATATTGTGGGGCCCGCATGCCCAACACCAACCCCAGGGGACAGAGCCCCAGCCGCCGGGTCCCCCTTAAGCAAGTTCGAAGGAAAGGTTCAAGGTCACATCAACTCCGAGGGGCAGAGCCCTAGTCGCTATACCGCCAAATTGTGGGGTCTCCATGCTCAAGTTAGGAGGTGGGGGAAGGTTCAACGTCACATAAGATTTTTTGTATATTTAAATAGAATAACAAGTACTGGGCATTTTTAATCAAATCCAAATTTAAGGCTAATCTGTCGTTTGTCATTCAACCCTTATCTCGTTGCACGGGGCGGCGCACACTCCGAGAGGCAGAGCCTCAGCCGCCGTATTGTGGGGGGGCAGAGCCCTAGATTGTAATCTGTCAGACTCCGGGGGGCAAAGCCCCAGCCGCCATATTGTGGGGCCCGTATGCGCAACACCAACCCCAGGGGACAGAGCCCCAGCCGCCGGGGCCCCCTTAAGCAAGTTCGAAGAAAAGATTCAAGGTCACATCAACCCCGAGGGGCAGAGTCTCCATGCTCAAGTTAGGGGGTGGTGGAAGGTTCAACGTCACATCAGATTTTTTGTATATTTAAATAGAATAACAAGTACTGGGCATTTTTAATCAAATCCAAATTTAAGGCTAATTTGTCATAACCTAAATCTTTATCCCTTATCTCGCTGCGCAAGACTGGGAAGGGGGCGGCGCAGACTCCGGGGCAAAGCCCCAGCCGCCGGGCCCCCCATGCTTTGGTTAGTGGGATGGGGGGAATGTTTAAGGTGACATCAGATTTTTGTATATTTCAATAGAATACCAAGTACTAAACACTTTTAATAAAAATGCAGATTTAAGACCAATTTGTCGTTCGTCATTCAACCCTTATCTTACTGCACGGGGCGGAAGGAGGTGGAGGGAAGATTCAATGTCACATCATCTTTTGTATATTAAAATAGAATACCCAGTACCTACTGAACATTTTTAATAAAATGCAAATTTAAGGCCAATTTGTCGTTTGTCATTCAACCCTTATGCTTGTAAGCCACAACCACATATTTTACGGGGGCGCCTAACAAACTCCAGAAATTTGAGTTAAGGCACTGGCCATTGTAGCCTACTAAATGAAAGCGCGCCGGCAGTACACGGCTAATGAAATTAACATTCGCTAAAGTTTATAATTGCACTAGTATGATATTAACCGCCTTAAATTTGAAAGTATGAATTTAAGGTCAGCACTGTTCTAATTATTAAGATCAGTTACAGCAGCGTTAATACAAGAGAAATTACACCACTGCTGCTTCAGGAATAGATCTGGTTAATTTGCATATCATAACAACATAATTAGTAGGAGAAACGACATTATTCAACTCGTGCTGCAATTAACGACATTGCCGTTTGGTTACATGTGTAGACTAATATAAATAACCGGTATTTCGCATTACATTCTTAAGAGCAGCGATATTACCTACATGCAGTTCAAAATATGTACATAATTAGAAAGGTTTAATGGATTATTAATTCAATTTAGATAAGTAGATCCGGTGCACCTGACCGCGGCTATTCATAATGTATACCCGGCAAAAAATCGAAGGTCGCGCTACGCTAAATTGTAAATATGTTTTGTATACCTATGCAGCGGTGTTAGTTATTATATATTTTGTTTTACGTGCACGTTTATTTTAACTATGCATGGAATTACACCTCCTAAAATCAATATATTAAAACAGGAACCATGTTTTTTTATTTTAAACATTATTTAATTACAACAATCTAATACTAGGTATTAACATCTACATTTGCATATAAAGTTCCGGAATAATTCATTACCGTCAATCATGCAATAACAATGTAATAAAAATTACGCGAAGTCCTAGTGCTTTAGATGTTAAACAAAATACATACCAGGGGGTCATTATTCCAATATATAGTGTTTTTGCAAATGATAAACATTGGATAAGGCGCAGTAACAAATAGATTACGAATGATGCATGCAGGCCGGTTGTGATGGGGTGAGGGCCGGTTGTTCTTCTATCTCGACGATGCGTTTGTTGATGTAATTTCTTAAAAATGCGGCCTTTTCACGTCCTTTTACGTATATTACATCGGCATCTCGAACAAGTCGTTGAAGGATCTTCGGAAACATGAAGGCCGGATTAAACCATTCGCTCGAATTAATGCAGTGGCGATTATTCATGAGCCATTTTGCTTCTTTTTGTAAATGCGGCGGTAATGTTGAAAAGGGGAACGGAGCTCTGAAGATATAGTGCGAAACGGCGTCTCCATCGTAAGCAGCCAATTCTTTCGGGCTAAAGTTCTTATCGCTTGTCCTGAAACTTTGCAACTCTATTATAACAAAGTTCTTGCTGTTTTCGACCATTTTAAAAATATAATTCAATTAATTTAGATGCAAGCACAATTTTGTCAACGCTCGTAACGATTTATGTATATATAGGAAATCCGCTTTAAAAATAGAGAATGTGAATTTACTTAAAGCAAAAATTAATTATGTTTATTCATTATCAAGGATACCTTTTACTCTTGCAACCGTTTATTTAGATTTTTATTATTTATAGGTTAACTATTACATCCGCTACGTTTGCTTAATTAATTCCTTTTACTTAGATTTTTAACATTTTTAGGCCGCTAGTTGTACAGTATATATAGGTTTTACTTTCATATTACACTAGTTTCAAAATAGAATCAATTACAAATCGAATTCTTTTTTCGGATAGGCTAACAGTGTCGAGCACCAATTTTAAGAACAAGCGAAATGGAGGACACGATTGAAGTATAAGCAAGACATTTATTTCGCGTATTTACTTGTTAATGGAGCGCAATTCATTCAACCTATATAGTGAGCGTACATTGACTAATGTGTTTTTAGCCGGATTTTAGTAAATATTTAAATCGGCCCTGTTAACATTAACAAAATGATTCAAATTGATACAGAGTAAATTACATTTAATTGCAATAATAACAGGTACATTGAAAAGTGCATACTGCAGTAAAAGTCCGCTAAAATGAATAATTCGAAGGGTCTTGATATTTACAATCTAACTAAAAATGTGCAGCTAATTTACTTAAAGCAAAAAGTATTTAATATATTCGTTGCATAGCGCACTAACAAGGATACCGTTTATTTAGTAGAATTTTTTATTTTAACTGGCCTTTCAAGTAGTAGTTATGTATTATGCATATTCGTCTATGAGCCTTATACGTGAGTAGACGTGTTTTCGCAGTTCGGTGGGCGTGTGTGTTGAAAAATCCGTTTTTTATATCTTTTCTGCTGTGTCTGCACTTAAAATGGCTGGCGAAGATAGAAATTTAAGATCCAAAGCTGGCAATTCGCCTGATGATGATTTGGTGTTAAAAGTTGTGGAAAAGGTGTTACAATCTGATGCACTTCTTGCGAAGATTGCTGCAAAACTATCAGATCAAGTTTCAGCAAAAGTTGAAACTCTTGTATCTGCTTATACTGCTAGAATATGTAGCTTGGAAGACCAACTTGAAAGCGCAAATAAAAAAATCGACTCGTTAGAGCAGTACTCAAGGCGTAACAATTTACGATTTTTTGGGGTAAAAGAAGAGGCAACCGAAAACACGGATGAAGTAATTGTCGATTTTTGTAAAAAAAAACTAGATATTGATATGACTATTCAAGATATCGATATCAGTCATCGCATTACTAAACCTGCAGATGGTAAATCAAGGCCTATTATTGCAAAATTTGTAAGGCGTAACCTCCGAAATGAAATCTTTCGTAATAAATATAAGCTTAAAGGCACAAATTTTGTAATTAAGGAAGATCTCACTTTTACCAGGAATCGAATTATGAAGGCAGCGATAAATAAATACGGATTTAGAAATGTGTGGTCAACCAACGGTATTGTCAATGTCAAATGTGCAAATAATATCGTTCATAAAGTTGTAAGTGATCGTGACCTCCTTGCACTGGCTGATACCGAGGATACCGTAAAATAAAATGTGCGACGCCTGCTGTGCTGTGAATTTGTCGTCAGCAACGTCCTTAACGCCAAATTTTTTTAAATTTAATTTTCTTTTTAAGTTTAATTGAAGTCTTGTTTGTTTTAACATAATATACATATTTTTCTTGCTGATTAGGTAATAATCAAAGTGAATAATAATATTGATCTTGATACATTTTTTCGTGATAAGGAAACTTTAATATGTAATATT
The DNA here is from genome assembly GCA_940337035.1 of Agriotes lineatus. NCBI lineage: Eukaryota > Metazoa > Arthropoda > Insecta > Coleoptera > Elateridae > Agriotes > Agriotes lineatus. Next base: position 154,551 of record CALNHX010001613.1, on the reverse strand, counting down.
GATGATTTCGGAAATGTTCGGGGTAAGTATATTAATCCTATTTCGCTTTTACACTTGAATATCCGAAGCCTTAATAAGAATTTTGATGAATTTGTTGTATTACTTGAATCCCTCCATACTCGTTTTGACGTCATTTTACTCAGTGAAACATGGAAGATACACAATGAAATAGATAAATACAAAATAGAAAATTATAACATGTATTACAACTACGGCTCTTTTAATCAGAATGATGGAATTGTTATTTATATCAAAAACAGTTTGCAGCATAACTCCCAGGTGATTAATGCTGATTGTGGATTAAGTTTTCTTCGATTAATGTTTTCACATAATAATGTAACTTACGGCCTCACTGCTGTTTATCGACCACCGTCTAGTGATAGTGTTGGGTTTTTGCGAGATCTGAGAACTACACTTCAAAATAATAGTTCCCAACAAGTGGAGATTTTTGCAGGCGATATTAATGTTGACATTCTGAATTGTGATTACGTTGGTAATGAATATTTAAATTTGTTGAGTGAATTAGGCTATCTTACTTTTCTATCTAAGCCTACAAGAGTTACGGCCTCCTCTTCTTCTTGCATTGATCATTTTTTTGTTAAACTTGATAAAAGATATGTTGATGATGCTGTACCGATAGTTATTGAATCGTCAATAACAGATCATTATCCTATAGCTTTATTAATTCTACCAAAGAATGCTGTTAGTCGTTCTTCTACAAATAATGAATTGATCAATAACTTTAATAGTTCAATAGATTACATCGAGTTGTTACAGAATTTAGATCATGAATCCTGGAATGATGTACTAAATTTAAATGATACCGACTTGGCAGCGTCACTTTTTGTTAATAAACTTAAAAGTTATATATCAAGTGCTCAAAAAACTATTAAGATCTCTTCTAAACAAAGAAAGATTAAACCCTGGATGACAAAAGGAATCTTACAGTCAATAAGAATGAGAGATAAGTTAAGCAAGCAAGCCTTAAAAAATTCAGATAATCAGGAACTTGTTCTTCGGTCCTGTTGATCCCCCCGGGATCATAGGGCGCCCATGGGCGTTTCAATGACAGTTTTTACTACATAGCATAAGGTCGTCAGTCTTACACTATGTCTCAATACACTTCACTTTTTACTCCGCTTGAGTTTGAGTTGAGTTAACTATCCACACAGCCACAAAGTGATTCTACGAAGTCTTTCCAAGCAGTTTTGTTTTTTGCTAGCACTTTCACTTGGTTCCAGGATATTTTACGCACTGTAATTTCATTGTTAACACTTCTTCTCCATGTCGAAGTTGGTCTGCCCTGTTTTCTTTTTCCTTTAATGTTATATTCCATCGCTTGCCGGGTTATGTCCGTAATCGGTTTCCTTAGCGTGTGTCCGATCCATTTCCATCGTCGCCTTTTTATAATAATTTCCACAGGCTCTAGTTCGGCTTTTTCCCACAGCTCAGCGTTGGAGATTTTATCCGGCCAATATATTTTAAGTATTCTTCTTAAACATTTATTAATAAATATTTGAACTTCCTTTGTTTGCTTCTTGTTCAAGGCCCATGTCTCTGATCCATACAGAAGTACACTTTGTACATTGGTTTTAAAGATTCGTAGTTTTGTTTTCTTGGATAATTTATTTGAAGACCATGTTTTCCGTAGTATATTAAATGCGTTTTGTGCTTTACAGATTCTTGATTTTACATCGGCGTGACTCCCTCCGTGTTCGTCAACGATGCTTCCTAAATATGTAAACTTTTTAACATTTTGTATTTTACAACTCTCTATCATTATTTCTTTTGTATCTTCTGTGTTTATTCTTAAAGATTTTGTTTTATCGATATTAATTTCCAAGCCGACCGTGCTTGCTATAGTATTCAGTAATTTTAGTCTCTCTTGCATGTGACTTCTTTTTTCATGTATTAGGCAAACATCATCGGCAAATTCTAAGTCTGCCAGTTTACACCCAAATCTCCAGTCTAAACCTTTCTTATTGTCCGTCATTTGCTTCATCACCCAGTCGATTACAATAAGAAATAGCAGGGGTGACAGGATGCATCCCTGTCGAACTCCGGTTTCTATAGCAAAAGTTTCTGTTCTCGTGTCATTGTGTTGTATACATGCACTGTAATTTTCATACAATAATTTAATTAGATTAATGTATTTTCTGGGTAGGCCATATTCTTTCAGTATATGCCACATTTTTGTTCTATCAATTTTATCAAAGGCCTTTTTAAAATCGACGAAACCTAGATGGATTTCTTTTTGCCACTCGTTACCTTCTTCTAATATTATCCTTAGTGTGCCTATTAAATCTGTGCAAGATCTTCTTGCTCTAAAGCCTCCTTGATTGGTTCTAAGTAGTTTTTCTACTTCGTCCTTTAGCCTTTCTAGTATGACCTTCGTTAAAATTTTACTAGTGGTGTTTAATATTGTTATAGCTCGCCAGTTGTCACATTTTGTCCGGTCACCCTTTTTTGGTAGTTTAATAATTAATCCTACAGTCCATTCTTCCGGTAGTTTTTCATCTATCCAAATCTTATTAATTAAGCAGTGTAATATATTCACACTTGTTTCCGCTCCTGCTTTAATTAGTTCACTCGGTATGTTGTCCAAGCCTGCTGCCTTGTCTTTTTTCAGGTTTTTTATGGCCTTTCGTATTTCATCCTTTGAGATATCACCCAAGTTTAGATTAATTTCACCCATTTGCTCATCAACCTCTTCATTGTTAGCTTCTAGGTTTCTTTCTTCCTGTTTAGAGTAGATTTCTTTGAAATGTTCCAGCCATCTCTCAACTATCTCTTGTTCTGATTTAAGTACATTACCATCCTTGTCTCTTATGTGCGTTGTCATATAGCTTGTCTGTCCTGCCATTTTTCGTGTTACATTATATAAAGTGTTCATATCATGCATTCTGGCTGCTTTCTCTGCTTCCTCCATTAGTTCCTCTTGTTGCTTTCTTCGGTCTTTTCTTGCACTCTTTTTTATTTGTTTGTCTTTAAGCCAATATAATTGTTCTAATTGTTTTTTCCTCTCCTGCGATAATTCACTTAATATTTTTAATTTGATCTTATTTCTTTCTTCGATTAATTTCCATGTGTTGTTTGTCATCCACGTCTTTTCATTTTTTCTTCTCCTGCCTAGTAATTCTTCTGCCGTTTCTATCATGGCTTCTTTGTATTCTGACCATAATTGCTCTATCGATTTCTCCTCTATATTATAGCTTTGATCTAGCCTATTTGCCAGTTGCGCCTGGAATTGTTTTTGTATTTCTTCATCTTTCAAACGGTGCGTATTGTATTTAATTTTCCATTGTTTGTGTTTATTTATCGCTTTTAATTTAACTCTGAATTTTGCCCTCACTAGGGCGTGGTCCGAGCCTACATCTGCGCCCCACATAGCTCTAACGTCCATCAAACATTTTCTGTGTTGCTTATCTATTGTTACGTGGTCTATTTGGTTTTGAAATTTCCCACCGGGTGCTGTCCATGTTAATTTATGATTTGGTTTATGTGGGAAAATGCTTCCACCTATTACTAAATTATTTGTTGCGCAAAAATCTAGAAACATCTTACCGTTTTCATTTATCACACCTATACCGTCTTTTCCCATTATCTCTTCCCTACCTGTGTTATCTTTACCGATCTTGGCGTTCATGTCTCCTAACATTATTATTATGTCTCTTTTATGTTTGTTCCGATTGCTGTCATATATTTTCTGTAGTTGTTCATAAAACTCTTCTTTATTTTCATATGACTCAATATTTGTCGGGGCATATATATTTATTATTATGATATTAAAGAATTTAGCACGGAATCTAGCCATAATTATTCTTTCAGAAATACTTTGCCACTCTATTAGTGATTTTCTAGCTTCTTGACTCAACATGATCGCTACTCCATATTCATGTATAGAACCCTCATCTGTTTTTCCAGAATATATCAGCGATTTTCCTCGTTCTAGTTTTATTTCGCCATTACCGAGCCATCTGGTTTCACTTAGTCCGATGATATCTATTTTGTATTTTTCCATCTCTCTTATGATTTGGTTCGTTTTTCCAGCTGCATACATTGATCTTACATTCCACGCTCCTATATATTTGGTTGTTCTTGTGTCGAGCTCTTCTTCATTTTTAGTTTTTTTTAATTTGTAATTCCGTGTATCATTGCGGTCGTCGTCTGTATAGCTTGTTATTTGGTTGTTAGTTATAAGTTTTTTGAATGGGTGGCAACGTGGTATTTCCTTGCCTTTTTCTCCAGTTCATCGTTGTTGGTTTGTGGGGAACGTTGACTTACCAGTCTTCCTTTTTTTTTTGCATCATCATCTCTTAGTTGTTCTAACGTGTAGCTATCTCCGTTTAAGATTAATTTGTTATGTATAATAAATGCTCTATGTCCACCCGATCTTGCTTGTTTCATATGTTCCAACAAGGCTTTCCTTTGTTCCCTAACCTTTCGTGTATAGTCCTCAGTGATCCATATTGGATCCTTTAAGCCCTTCAGGTTCTTCGCCGCTTTCATAATTTCCCTTTTTTTGTTCAACGTGTTTAGTTCTATTAGAACCGGTCTTGTTCCGTTATTTCTGTATTTTCCTAGTCTGATTACTTCCTGAGTCTCATTTTCAACATTTATTTGTACTTCTATTTTCCTTAAGATGTTCCGAACTTTTTCTTTTAGTTCCAATTCCGGTTCTTCTTCCGCATCGGATATTCCCTGGATCACAATCTTTTTTTTTCGTACTTCCTTTTCTAAAAGATCTATTCTAGTATCCTGTTCGTTTATCTGGTTCTTTAATTTGGCGTTTTCTTCTCGTAACTCTGCATTTTCTAGCGCCAGTTTCTGTAGTTCAGCGTGACAGTTACTTATTGTATTCTCAATACGCTCCGTTCTTTTATCCATTACGTCTAGTTTGTTTTTAATTTGTTCCAATATCTGCTCCATCTTAGTAGGTATTTTATTCACAGATCTAATTTTTCCGTTTTTGAAGTGTGCTTGGTGTGATAACCGCCGCTAACCTCGCTCGCTCTATCGCGCCACGCGCGCCGTTGCGTATTTAATCGCGCCGCGGCCGCTCTCAGGGGTCTCTGCGCTCTGCACTTAAAACTCCTTTTCGCACTTGGTTAACAAACAGCCGTGTCACTTGCCTTCACAATCTTCTTTTGCGACGATTTCCAACTTTGGCAACACGCGTTTCACACACGTCCGCTCAGCCCGCCCGCTCTAGCTCAACTCCAGGAACTTGTTAGACAATACAAAAATTATCGCAATTATTTAACTAATTTATTAAGAATAACAAAAAATAATTATTTTAAACATAAATTAGACTCTGCTCAAGGAAACCTTAGAAAAACATGGCAAGTTGTTAGAGAGGCTACTAACTCTTGCAATATAAAGACCGATAAAGAAATAGAATCCATTGTTAACGAAGATAATATTGAAATATCAGATAACAAAGATAAAGCGATTCACTTCAACAAGTATTTTCAGAGTGTTGGAATTGACATGGCCGATAACATTTCAGCTGACATTAATCACAAGTTTCAGGACTCATATAATCAGAATACCGTTTACTTACATCCTGTTACCGAGGCTGAAATACAAAATTACATTAACTTGTCAAAAATCAACAGTTCACCCGGTATTGATGGTATATCCAATATGTGTCTAAAGAAAATAGCTCCGCATATTTTAAAGCCTCTAGTTCATATCGTAAATTTATGTTTTCTGAATGGTAAGTTTCCTGCTATTTTTAAGAAAAGTATCATCATACCTGTATTTAAATCGGGAAATAAAAATTTAGTAAGTAACTACAGACCTATATCGTTAACATGTAGCATCAGTAAAATAATTGAAAAATGTATTAAGATTAGGTTCATGTCGTTTTTTGAGAAATTTAATGTTTTGGCTGACAATCAATTTGGGTTTCGTAATAATGTTGGTACCAATGATGTCTTATTTGAAGTAACAAAATGTTTACATGACAGTCTAGATAAAAACAAAAAAACATTGGCAGTTTTTCTGGATCTCGCAAAAGCCTTTGATACTGTTAACCATGAAGTTCTCTGTCGCAAACTGGACAGCATCGGAATTAGAGGAAGAGCAAATGATTTAATCAAATCGTATCTAACTAACAGAATGCAAGCTGTTCGTGTTGGTTGTGATATGAGCGACGAAATGGAAGTAAAAATAGGTGTTCCTCAAGGTACTGTTTTGGGTCCACTTTTATTCTTAGTCTACATAAATGATCTTGCTAAGATGGAAATTGATGGAAAGCTCTTCTCATTTGCTGACGATACTGCTGTTTTGTTTGAGGCATCGAACTGTACTGATCTAGTGAGGAAGGTTGAAGAAAGCATGGCTTTGATAATGCAGAAATTAAGTATTGATTTCTTATCCTTAAACTTAACAAAAACTAAATTTATATATTTTTCCTTACGGCAATTAACATCCATACCCTTTGAATCTATTTGTGTACATTCAGTAAAATGTTTAAAAACGAATAAAGTCAACTGTTGTTGTAATAATTCAATTTTTTCTGTTCCCTATATTAAATACCTAGGAATTTATATCGATTCACAATTGAAATGGACGAAACATATCCAAGAAATTGTTACTAAAGTTAGAAAGACTATATATAAATTTAAATTACTTCGCAATATAATGAAAACTATTACAATTAAAAGTATCTATTTTGCCTTAGTGCAGTCTGTTTTTATGTATGGCATAATTGGTTGGGGTGGTGCTGCAAACTGTCACTTAATTCCTTTAGAGGTCTTACAAAAATTAATATTGAAAGTTATGTTCTCAAAACCAAATCGTTATCCTTCAGATTCACTGTTTCAAGAAGCAAATATCCTTTCTATTAGACAGCTGTACATAACTACGCTGGCTACCTTTTCTTTTAAACTGCAGCTGACCTTTGATAAATTTCCTCATAATTATTTAACGAGAGGTAAGGCTGCTTCAGCTGTAGTTATTCCCAAAAAGACTAAATCTGCCTCTCAAAAAAATTCCAGTTATTTAAGTATTAAATTGTTTAACATTATTCCTACTGAAATAAAACTTAGTAGAAGTCTTACTTCCTTTAAAATCAAAATTAAAAAATGGGTTCTGAGTAAGCCGATGGATTTTTATACTTACCTGTCCGAAGTCTACACCTAGTAATATTGCTTAATTATTGTTGTTTATTACTATACATGTATGTCTTATCTTTTGGCTCCCATAGTATATTTAGTTTTTGCCTGCTGCATTTGCGATGCTCTTGTATAGATATTGACCAAGTCAAATATTGTTTATTATAGTTAATTTTTTTTTTCCGTCTGTATGTAGGAGCGTCGTAGATGTGCAGGAAGCATGATAATTTAAGTTCTTCTGCCACACTCAAGCTTAGCTTCTGTGGCTTTAAATTAATTTCTAAAAATTATGTATTTTAAAATGTTGGGAATAACTAAATAAATAAATAAAATAAAATAAAATAAAAATTATTCGCAAATCAAACATGAATAAGGTTTATCACCTCGATGTGTCTTCATGTGCTCCACTAATAAAACTTTTCTCTGCTGCTTTATACTCCCAAAGAGAACACATGCAAAATCAATTGAATCGAAGACTAATCTACCTGTGCATAATTAGAAAGGTGGTTACTTGTTTATTGCGGAGTAGATTTTTTAATAATTCTACAGAAAGCAAATGCCAACTGATGTAATAACGCCCAATTTTTCCGGGCAGCTTATTCCTATATAAAGGACTGTTCTTTGTTCATATTATATTAGTACCAACTAGTACTTTTAGTTAAAAACGATCATAAAATGAATTCATTTTTCGAACAAGTTAACAGCGTCGGGCTTTTAGAATTTAAGTCAATATTAAAAATAAACGACTTGCAAATAAACAAAAACTACATTATTGAAAATATTCAATCGGGTAATCATCCACAATTTGGACGGAACGTTTTCATTGAAACCGAGGATGTACGAATATACCTTCCAAAACGAATTTCCGAAAAAATGACTGATGAAGATATAACTAAAATTAACAAATCCGCGAAAAAATACGCTCTGGTTTTTATTGGTCGAAAAAATGTGTCTAAAGGGTCCGAGGCCAACTTGGTCAAACTTGTGGAACTTTAGGATGTATACAGGTAAAACTCGCTATTGTAGTTTATAAGGGGTATGGCACTAACTTAGTAAATTTGCCCAGGTAAAACTACCAATTGCTTATTGTACTAATCTTTTAAATAAACATTTTAAAAAATTGCCGTTTGTATTACAGCTCAAACTGGAATGTAAAAGTGAGTGCTATTTTCAATCTACGCAGATGTGGAAAAACAAAAGACCGGTGTTCCAAAAATACTGAGATTTATCAAAACAACCAATTGCTTATGCTATTAATTTATGGACCATTAAGATATGTAAAACAACCAATTTTTAAAAATAAACATTTATAAAAAGTTGTCGTTTTTATTACAGCTCATACTAGAATGTAAAAGTGACGGTTACAACATAATATAGAAACGCTATTTGCAATATATGCAGATATGAAGAAACAAAAGACCGATGTTTCGAAAATACTGAGATTTATCCAAAACACGTTCATATGATAATAGTTTATTGACTCCTTATTATCTTTTGCCTCGCATTGAAATTTTGTATATCTAATAATAATAAATATACGAAAAGAAGCGGCTTTTGTATAATAATTAGTTAAGTCTCCTACCTGTAGAAAAACAACAACAATCAAACCTGAGAAGGACCTCGGGTTAGGCAACCAGCTGACCGAGGTGAAATAAATAGAAAGGTGAAAGAAGAGTTCTAAGACAGTATTTAATGTTGATACCATTAAACAAATATATTAGTGTGTAGCAACATTCTGTGCGACGTGTATCTATTAAACACGTAAAATGTATCAAATGTTTGTTTTATTGTTAGTAGTAGGATATGCAGTTGGCAGCCAACAGAACTGTAACGAAACAGGTGAAGTTATCAAATACCTACAGAGTTTTGGGTTTTTGGAATCTAGCAACAACGAAAGTGAACATGGTTTAACATCAACAAAATTAATTGAAAATTCTGACGCCCGTATTCATAGTCGTTCGCCAGCGGATCGCCGGCGACTCGCCAGAGTTTCGTTATGAATAGTATGTTGGCGGCACTGTACGTCTAAGTCAAATTCGAGGTTAGCGGGTTAGATTTTGTGTCAGTTTCTGTCAAAACTGACTGAAATCCTAACCTGATCACCTCGAATTTGACATAGACGTACAGTGCCGCCAACATACTATTCATAACGAAACTCCGGCGAGTCGCCGGCGATCCGCTGGCGAACGACTATGAATACGGGTGTGAGGCTTTCGCATCTGCATTAAACACATTTCAAGCCCGCTACGATTTACCAATATCAAATACTATTAATACGGAAACTTTGAATTTAATGAAAAAGCCTAGATGTGGTGTTAAAGATATAATAGGGTTATTTCAAGTGCATAAGTCAAAGTGGAATGCACATGTTATAACGTGGAATTTTCAGCCGACTACCGCCGAACTAGTTCATGTGGCCAATAGGGCTTTCAGCATATGGTCGCAATATAAAAACCTAGAATTTCAGTTTACGTACAATAGAACCGCTATGATGGCAATCTCTATGAGAGATAAGTATCACACACATACAACAGTTGATAAAGTGTGCGGGTTTGACTTTGAGGATGGCATACTAGGTCACTTTGCGGTTGACGCAATATTGCGCAATCTCAAGCGAGCCAAATGTCAAAGGTCATCGGTGTCTGACAGACACCAAAAATCTATCTTTCTCTCTTTAACACATAGGGTTCTACAAAAAACCATCTTTCTCTCTCTAACTCAAGCGAGCCCGGGGGGGGGGGGGGGGCAAAGCCCCAGTCGCCATATTGTGGGGCCCTCATGTGCAAGTTCGGGAGCGGAGAAAGTTTCAAGGTCACACCAACCCCGAGGGGCAGAGCTCCAGCCGCCGGGGCCCGCATGCGTGGTGGGGGGCTAGCATCAGGTTTTTTGTATATTTAAGGCTAATTTATTCCAGCGCTGCGGTTAACTGTCAAATTTTGATGAGCGTGGGAACCGGAAGTGAAACCGCAAAGGTATCTTCATTATCTTGAGTGTCATCTTCCCATCGTGGGAACCGGACCCCCATGTCCAGGTTTATATTTTCGGGTAAAAATGCAGGAGCGGAGGAAGTTTTCAAGATCACACCAACCCCGGGGCAAAGTCCCAGTCGCCATATTGTGGGGCCCGCCGGACCCCCATATTCAAGCGGGTAAAAATGCAGGAGTGGACAACGTTGCATCAGATTTGTGCATTACTAGGCATTCCAGTTGGGGCCCCCATGCACAAGTTAGAAAAAAAAGGTTCAAGGTCATCAGATTTTTGTATAACAGGGCATTTAAGGTCCTTACCTCGCTGCGCGGAGGGAAGATTCAACAACAAATTAAAGGTCAATTTATCGTTTGTCATTTACAAACCGTCTTAAATTTAAAGTCAGCTACACGGCTGATGTAATTTGCGTTGCAATAATGTCACAGGCGAAAGTATGAATTCAAGTTCAGCTGTAGACTGGCTATTTTTAATTTAGTTTGTTACAGTTGTTTTGACTACATACGCTTAGTAATAATTGTAATTAAGTTCAAAAATGGTGGCTCTTCCTTATGCGTGTAAGCCACATCCACATATTTAAAGGTGTTAACATTAAAAACCAAAATCTACTACGTGTTAAATTTCATTTATATTCTACGCCGGCTAACGTAATTAGCATGAATGCCAGGTGCAAACCAACTTCAGCTCTGTTTTAATTATTAAGACGGCTGATGCAATTAGCGTTCATGAACGAGTAATGCCGCGGAAGTTTATACTTGCGCTAAATGACACAGGCGAAAGTACTAATTCAAGACCACTACCATTCCAGTCTATACTAACAACATTCTTAAACTTGTAGCGCAAATGAAACAAGTAGAAGGCTTTTTACCAGTGTGCAGCCATATGTTAGCTTTATTAGCTGTTTTTATTTTTAAATGGAACATGAATAAGGTTGTTACCTGTATGTGCCTTTATTTGCTCACAAATAAGGTTTTTCGCCCGTTTATGGCAAACTAGCTTCATTTTCTCTGCTGCTGCATTATACTCTCAAAAGGAAATATGCATAGCGATCAAGTAAACGTTTTCAGCTGTAGACCGGCTATTTTTTAATTTAGTTGTTTCAGCAATATCTGATTTTGGCATTTTGATTTGTAATCTCTGTGCTATTCGCCCACATACACTTAGTAATAATTGTTGACTCTTCTCGATAATTTAGGTAGGTTTAAGTGTTAAATTTTATTCTGGTTTATGTAATTAACTGAATGTCAGATGCGAATGGCATTAAAAGTCAGCTCTGTTTTACTAACAACATTCTTGAACTTGCAGCGCTAAATGGCTTTTCAATAAATTAGCTGTTTTATATTCGTAAATGGAATAAGGTTTTTCACTTGTATATGCCCTTATATTCGCCTATATGTGTCAATAAATTAGCTTTATTTGTTTTTCACGAGCTAGCGCACAATTTGTAAACGTTCTTAACGATTTATGTATATATAGGAAATCCGCTTTTAAAATAGTGAATGCGAATTTACTTACAACTTACTAACAAGGATACCTTTTACTCGCGCAACCGTTTATATAGATTTTTATTATTTATAGGTTAACTATTTCATCAGCTACGTTTGCTTAATTAATTCCTTTTACTTAGATTTTTAACATTTTTAGGCCGCTAGTTGTATATTTTATATTCGCAAATGAAACATGAATAAGGATTTTCACCTGTATGTGCCTTACTCTATCTCTTTTTTCTGCCTATTTTTATTCGCCTGTACATGTTTCAATAAATTAGCTGCTTTATATTCGTAAATGAAACATCAATAAGGTTTTTCAAACGTATGTGTTTTCTCTGTTGCATTATACTCTTAAATAGAACACATATTTTAATACATGCAAATTAATTGAAAGGCATTTATTTGCAATATTAGCGCCTGTTCATAATTAGAAATGTGTTTCCTTGTTTGCGGAGTAGATTTTTTTATAAATTTAAATTAATCTAGAGAAAGCCAATTGCTTATTGAAAACTAGTATTAAAAATTGCATGCAAGCCACAAGATTAGTATAAAAACAAACGCCAACTACTGCTTCCTTAGTCTGTTAACAGTTTCAAAACAGAAATACAGTTGAAATATTGTTCTTTATACTTAATAATGGAGCGTAATTCGTTTAGCCTAGATAGCAAGCGGTATAAGGAAACGTGCGATGGGCGAGTTCATTACCTAGTGTGCGATGAATGAGCTTGAAGAGCCCTGCACATTTAGTTGCGCTATTTTCCGCGCTAAACTAACGGTTGAATGTATTACTATATTAAAAGAAATTCATTCTGATTTACCAAGCAGCGAAATATATAACATTATTTTAGAAGAACTAAAAAATATTCGTGAACTATATATGAAAGTGAATAAACAAATTAGGAACGAGTTGGAAGGATCATATTATATATTGCGGCCCCACCACCCCTCCCCGCGTAGTGTGGTTTGTTCAATTACAGACCCACCGAGATGTTCATACAACCCAATTTCTTTTATGGGTTTTAGAAGTTTCTTCAAGTACTGGTATTTCGGCTGATCCAAAGATTTGCAATATAAATAAACGTTTTCGAGTCGTAAACCGTTTGGATGTTCTAACAAGCTGATCATTATGTTAGTTTTGCCGCAGTTAGATCTGCCAAACTCCTCAATCTCCCTAACAACATTCATACTGGTGCTTGAAGACGACGCCGTTGTTGTGATGTGTCAACTGTGTCGTGCCCAAATTGCTTCTTCCTTTCTTCCCAAAGTAGTCTTGCAAATAAGCAGTTGTTAGACCAACGAATATGTTCAGACAGCGGATCGTCACCTTCTTTCCAATCATGAACTACCACGTGACATACAAAGCACACAATAAAAAAATCTGGCGCGGGCTAGAGAAGCAGGTAACACCACACTGTTGGCTCAGTTGGAATATGTAAGTAAACGTGTTTCAAAAGGTAAAAGATTTAGTCTTATGTCTTCAATACACATTTCTATCTCCCATTCGTAATAATCAACGGATGGATTGGTGAACCACCTTTCCCCCTTCCACCCCGCACACAAAAGATGATGTAATGTGACACTCAAGATAACGAAGATGTCGCATTTGCGTTCCGGTTCCCACGCTAATCAAAATTTGACAGTTAGCCACAGCGCTGGAATAAATTAGCCTTAAAAATAACCAGTACTATTTAAATATACAAAAATCTGATGTGACGTTGGGCATCCCCCCTCACCCCTAACTTAAACATGGGGGTCCGGCGGCTAGGGCTCTGCCCCCTGGAGTTGGTGTTGCGCATGCGGGCCCCGGCGGCACAATATCTTGCATTTTTATTATAAAAATTTGCCCGAAAATATATACTTGAACACGGGGGGTCCGGCGGCTCAAGGGAGCCCCACAATATGGCGGCTGCCTAACTTGAACATGGGGGTCCGGCGACTAGGGCTTTGCCCCTCGCGGTTGGAGCTGCGCATGCGGGCCCCACGGCTGGGACTTTGCCCCGGGGTTGGTGTGATCTTGAAAACTTCCTCCGCTCCTGCATTTTTACCCGAAAATAGAAACCTGGACATGGGGGTCCGGTTCCCACGATGGGAAAATGACACTCAAGATAATGAAGATGACACCTTTGCGGTTTCACTTCCGGTTCCCACGCTCATCAAAATTTGACAGTTAACCGCAGCGCTGGAATAAATTAGCCTTAAATATACAAAAAACCTGATGCGAGCCCCTGGCGGCTAGAGCTCTGCCCCTCGGGGTTGGTGTGACCTTGAAACTTACTCCGCTCCCGAACTTGCACATGAGGGCCCCACAATATGGCGACTGGGGCTTTGCCCCCCTGGGGTTGATGTTGCGCAATACACAGAACCAGACACCGATGACCTTTGACATTTGGTTTGGCGCGCTTGAGATTGCGCAATATTGCGTCAGCCGCAAAGTGATCCAGAAATGACATGGGGTGATCCAGAACCGGCCCATCTCTACTACTGTTATTATTTTAAAATACAAAAAATTTGTATTTTTCAAAAACTTGAATGTCTATTTTCATTTTCTATATCGCTCTTTTGTCCCAGGCTCAACGTAGGACTCAAAGGCGGAAGAACAAGAAGTTGTCAACGGCATAAAAATACAGAAGGCAACGGAAAACCACTGTATTAAAGGCTCCAATGAGCATTCCTAGTAAAAACCATATGGTGCTATGTTTAATACTAAAATTAATTCCGGAGTAATTCCCCTATTCGGATCTCCGGGGGAAAGTGTTGAATGTAGACAAGAATAAGCAGATAAATTCAAAGAAACCTCTAAATGATAGAGCAACAATCAATGATATGCTCAAAACAAAAGTTGCCACCTGGAACGCTAGAAGTATGTTCGTAGCCGGAAAAATACACAATACTATTCAAGAAATGAAAAGGATGGAAATAGATATTCTCGGTATCAGTGAGATGCGATAGCCTGGTACCAGTAGTTGTAATATAGACGGACACCAAGTATACTATGCTGGAAACGACGAAACGTACCATTATAACGGAGTAGGTGTAATAATCGCTAAAAGCCTAATACAATCGGCTACAAAAAACATACCAATCTCAGACAGAGTAATTCTGCTACAACTAAAATCCAAACCAATGAACACTAACATAATCCAAGTATACGCTCCGACAACCACAAGCAGCGAAGATGAATTAGAAAATTTTTATAAAGATGTGGAAGCAGCTTTGAGCTTTGTCAAGAACACAGAAAACAATAGTTATGGGCGACTTCAACGCCAAGGTCGGTCAAGAAAGTTGTCAAAATATTACAGGGAAATACGGCTTAGGCATTAGAAATGAGCGGGGTGACCGTCTGGTACATTTCTGTCAAGAGAACGATTTTGTGATAACTAACACTCACTTCAAATTGCCAGCTAGAAGACTATACACCTGGAAGTCAAATGCAGAGACTGATTCAACCATCATTAGGAACCAGATAAGCCTAATGTGTCACTTACTGAAAATCTTTCTGAAGGTGATTCATAGTCAAATATTCGGTAAATGCGAAGAATATCTTACTGAGACCCAGTTTGGAATTCGCAATGGATTCGGCACAAGAGAGGCCTTATTTGGGTTGAGTGTGCTTACCCAAAGGTGTAGAGATGTATCAGTCGACTAGTACGCCTGTTTTATAGATTTTCAAAAGGCTTTTGATCAGGTCAAACACGATATTCTTATAGACATTGGGCTGGATGGGAAGAATATTCGCATTATAGCAAATTTATACTGGGATCAGACGGCAACAGTTAATGTGGAGGACTCAAAATCCGAAGCAATCACAATCAAGCGAGGTGTCAGACAAGGTTGCATACAGTCCCCGCTATTATTCAATGTATACTCTGAAAGAATATTCAAAGCAGCTCTTGCAGAAAAACAAGCGGGAATCATAGTTAACGGGGAAGTCATAAATAATCTGCGATATGCGGATGACACAGTCCTTATAGCCTCAAGCTACGAAGAGCTGCAAGTAATTCTCAATAGTGTTGTTGAAGAATGTGAGGAAGCTGGTCTCCATTTGAATATTAAGAAAACCAAAGTATTAGTGATCAGTAAGCAAACTAAAGTGACGACTAACATTACAGTTAGTAACACAAAACTTGATCAGGTTAGTCGTATCAGATATTTCGGGTGTCAAATCAACGACCATGCAGACAGCCATACTGAAGTTAAAACACGCATTGAACAGGTTCGATCAGCCTTGAAGAAAATGAATAAAGTACTTTGCAGCAGAGATCTAAGGTTGTCATTACGTCTTCGGCTGCTTCGGTGCAACGTTTTCTCGGTCCTGCTGTACGGTGTGGAGGCCTGGACAATAAAAAAATACGAAATGAAACGACTTGAAGCATTCGAAATGTGGTGCTATAGAAAAATCTTAAAAGTTCCATGGATTGATAAGGTGCGTAACACAGAAATATTACAACGTCTAAATAAAGATAGAGAGATCCTGTACACTATTAAAAAAAGGAAATTGGAGTACTTCGGACATGTTATGCGAGGAAGGAGTATAGGCTGTTGCAGAATATTATACAAGGCAAAATCGCAGGTAGAAGAGGTCCAGGTCGCAGAAAAACATCTTGACTGAAGAACTTACGTGACTGGTACAAATTGGATACAGTTTCGTTATTTAGAATAGCGATTAATAAAATCAAGATAGCCAATATGATAGCCAACGTTCTGAAAGGACATGGCACGTGAAGAAGAAGATATCGCTCATATACAGTGACCGCGAAAAAGTCGGCATCAAATGGGATTTTTTTTTAATTTTTGATCTTTTGAAAACTTACCGGCAATAATTTGTTCTTTTTTGAAAACCTATTTACCCCCTAATCAGATACACCGAGTGATTTTTAATTAGTTAGAAAATGGCGTTTTTCGAAATTGTCAAAATCCAAAATGTGCTATTTTGTTTTGTATAATCGATTACCTCTTCAATTTGATACCCAACAAGATCATGTTTAGTTTTTTTGATAAAAAAATTAAAGTTCGCCACTTTGGATTCAATGACGGTTAATTATCACTTTATTTTATTAGATTCTAACTTGCAGTATATACAGTGATCTCCAAACAGTTGGCATCAAATGAGAAACATTTTTTTGGAAAATCAAAACCCAAGCGATCGGAGGCGGTTGAACAACATTACCATTGGGCCAAACAAACGTTGTCACGTGACTTTGGTTATCTGTCAAACTTAATTTGTTTTTAAATAATTGCGAAAAATGCATTTACTAGCCAAGATAGAGAAAAATGACAAGAAACATTTGTTTAAAATGTGATTTTCTATCTGCATACAAAATTCTGGCTCAAAATTTTAAAGGAAAATAATAAATATTTCGAACGTGTAATCTGGATAAAGACAACTGTAAAATAACGTTTGCAGAATTCTTGTAACAGTAATTCATTAACAAAAACAGATCAAGAGTTTTTCGAAGCCATTTAAATAGATATGTATTAATTATCATTGAAAAATATTACTTTAATACATAATAAAATTTTAAAGAAATAATTAACATTTTCTATTATTTTTCAAGTTATAAATCTCCAACCAAAAAATTTTCTATTTTAAAATTAAATCTTGATATGTGAAATCTTGAAAAATATTTAGAAAATTGAAACATTTATTTTTTGCGAAAATTACAGAAAAATTTGTTTTCTGACCTTGAGAATGTTCAGTAAATAATCTCATTGAAATCTTACTTAATTTCCGAAAAATAGCACTTGTTGAATTTTGACAATTTCGAAAAACGCTATTTTCTAACTAAATTAAAATGACTCTGTGTGTCTGATTAGGGGATAAATAGGTTTTCAAAGAAGGACAAATTATTGCCGGTAAGTTTTTAAAAGATCAACAATTTTTAAAAAAATCCTTTTTGATGCCGACTATTTTTAAAAATACTTATTTTATTTGTATTAAAAAAATAACTTATTTCCAAATAGCCCCCTCTCTCATCACAGTCGCAGGTACCAGAATAAGGAATAAAACAAGACCACCCTTAATACGCAATCACAAAAATAAACACGGGGATATACAAAATTGTAGTTAGAACATCCACTATTAGATTATAGGTATCTTGTTTATGCTAGGAATGCGCCGAAGCGGGATTTTTCTGCTTCGGCCGAATCATCCGAATCATAATAACGACACAGAAATTGAAATACGAAATAACAGACCTACGAACGACCGAGGAACGGACGTTTCGCCCCCGACCGTTTCGCCTCCCGCCGTTTTGCCCCCTAACCGTTTCGCCCCCTAACCGTTTCGCCCCCGAACCGTTTCGCCCCCAAAGTTTTAACTCTAACTTTAGCCAGCTTCAGCTGTTTCCAGTTGCACCACGAAGAGGTAGCTAGTAGAATTTCTGCAACCGTTTTTTATTATTTAAACAAAATTGTGTTTTAATTTTTTTTAAATTTTTTATTGGTTTTTGTTTGTTGGTGTTTGTGTTTTAATTTTACAGTTTTTTAGTAGATACGATATACTTTTTATTTCTTGGATTAAAAAATTTAAAAAAACTGTTGAAGGAATCCTACTATAGCTACCTCCTCGTGGTGCAACTGGAAACAGCTGAAGCTGGCTAAAGCTAGAGGTAAAACTTCGGGGGCGAAACGGTTAGGGGGCGAAACGGCTGGGGGCGAAACGGTCGGGGGCGAAACGGCGGGGGCGAAGCGTCCGTAAACCCCGACGACCATATCAAATATTTGTAAGTATGTACTACTTAAACAAAAAAATAAAGCTTTTTTCTCTTTCTGCACTTCACAAATTTTTAATTATCACACAATACAATATTTCCAAACACCACTTATTTTTTGTATCCATTTTGAATAAATGTAATCTAAACCAGGGTCTAAACTTCAGCTCAAAACGCGAAATGAAATAAATATTCTAACCACGCATAGCAAATTTGCGAGTTGCGACAACAATTTTTTTGTTTACATGCTTCGGCCGAATCGGGTCGCCGAAGCGGCCGATGCCGAATAACTGAAAGATAGGCCGATTCGGCCGAATACCGAAGACGCATCGATGCTTCGGCGCATCCCTAGTTTATGCTGGCAGCAATTTCTAGTTAAATTTATTTTTGTTGTAATTTAAAAATAATTACATACAATAAAACATAACAACTTCAAAACAATTCTCGCGATTTGTTTGGCCGTAAATAAATATTCCGCATCCTTAATTTCTAGCATATCCACCAACAGCATTCGGTGATTATAGTCGCGGAGGCAGTGAACGTTTTTCGGTACTTATTTTCCCAGTCAGTATTTTGGGTTATTTTGGTTTAGTTAATGGTGCTTTTTGAAGATTTGCAAGTCTGGCTATTGATTTCCGATGGAATCGATAGGTTAGGTTAGTGACCTAGGGGTACTTATTTTCCCAGTCATGAAACTCGTTGTACTAACTGTCGTTAGCATGAAAGACAGTAAAAAATTAGTCTGGCTGATCTGCGCATATGGAAAGTAAGTCTAGCATGGTATTAAAAAATAAAAAATAAGTACCCTAATTGGACTTATTTTCCCAGTCCTGAAAATTTATAAGGTGAAAATATATATTTCAAAATAATTTTAAAAAATAGTCTGGCTGATCTGCGGCTATGGAAAGTGAGTCTGGCATGCAATTAAAAAGAAAAACCAAGTACCCTAATTGGACTTATTTTCCCAGTCCTGAAAATTTATAAGGTGAAAATATATATTTCAAAATAATTTAAAAAAATAGTCTGGCTGATCTGCGGCTATGGAAAGTAAGTCTGGCATGCCATTAAAAAAGAAAAACCAAGTACCATAATTGGACTTATTTTCCCAGTCCTGAAAATTTATAAGGTGAAAATATATATTTCAAAATAATTTTAAAAAATAGTCTGGCTGATCTGCGGCTATGGAAAGTAAGTCTGGCATGCCATTAAAAAAGAAAAAATAAGTACCCTAATTGGACTTATTTTCCCAGTCCTGAAAATTTATAAGGTGAAAATATATATTTCAAAATAATTTTAAAAAATAGTCTGGCTGATCTGCGGCTATGGAAAGTGAGTCTGGCATGCAATTAAAAAGAAAAACCAAGTACCCTAATTGGACTTATTTTCCCAGTCCTGAAAATTTATAAGGTGAAAATATATATTTCAAAATAATTTAAAAAAATAGTCTGGCTGATCTGCGGCTATGGAAAGTAAGTCTGGCATGCCATTAAAAAAGAAAAACCAAGTACCATAATTGGACTTATTTTCCCAGTCCTGAAAATTTATAAGGTGAAAATATATATTTCAAAATAATTTTAAAAAATAGTCTGGCTGATCTGCGGCTATGGAAAGTAAGTCTGGCATGCCATTAAAAAAGAAAAAATAAGTACCCTAATTGGACTTATTTTCCCAGTCCTGAAAATTTATAAGGTGAAAATATATATTTCAAAATAATTTTAAAAAATAGTCTGGCTGATCTGCGGCTATGGAAAGTAAGTCTGGCATGACATTAAAAAAGAAAAAATAAGTACCCTAATTGGACTTATTTTCCCAGTCCTGAAAATTTATAAGGTGAAAATATATATTTCAAAATAATTTTAAAAAATAGTCTGGCTGATCTGCGGCTATGGAAAGTAAGTCTGGCTGATCTGCGGCTATGGAAAGTAAGTCTGGCATGCCATTAAAAAAGAAAAACCAAGTACCCTAATTGGACTTATTTTCCCAGTCCTGAAAATTTATAAGGTGAAAATATATCTTTCAAAATAATTTAAAAAAATAGTCTGGCTGATCTGCGGCTATGGAAAGTAAGTCTGGCATGCCATTAAAAAAGAAAAAATAAGTACCCTAATTGGACTTATTTTCCCAGTCCTGAAAATTTATAAGGTGAAAATATATATTTCAAAATAATTTTAAAAAATAGTCTGGCTGATCTGCGGCTATAGAAAGTAAGTCTGGCATGCCATTAAAAAAGAAAAAATAAGTACCCTAATTGGACTTATTTTCCCAGTCCTGAAAATTTATAAGGTGAAGATATATATTTCAAAATAATTTTAAAAAATAGTCTGGCTGATCTGCGGCTATGGAAAGTAACTCTGGCATGCCATTAAAAAAGAAAAACCAAGTACCCTAATTGGACTTATTTTCCCAGTCCTGAAAATTTATAAGGTGAAAATATATATTTCAAAATAATTTAAAAAAATAGTCTGGCTGATCTGCGGCTATGGAAAGTAAGTCTGGCATGCCATTAAAAAAGAAAAACCAAGTACCATAATTGGACTTATTTTCCCAGTCCTGAAAATTTATAAGGTGAAAATATGTATTTCAAAATAATTTTAAAAAATAGTCTGGCTGATCTGCGGCTATGGAAAGTAAGTCTGGCATGCCATTAAAAAAGAAAAAATAAGTACCCTAATTGGACTTATTTTCCCAGTCCTGAAAATTTATAAGGTGAAAATATATATTTCAAAATAATTTTAAAAAATAGTCTGGCTGATCTGCGGCTATGGAAAGTAAGTCTGGCATGCCATTAAAAAAGAAAAAATAAGTACCCTAATTGGACTTATTTTCCCAGTCCTGAAAATTTATAAGGTGAAAATATATATTTCAAAATAATTTTAAAAAATAGTCTGGCTGATCTGCGGCTATGGAAAGTAAGTCTGGCTGATCTGCGGCTATGGAAAGTAAGTCTGGCATGCCATTAAAAAAGAAAAACCAAGTACCCTAATTGGACTTATTTTCCCAGTCCTGAAAATTTATAAGGTGAAAATATATCTTTCAAAATAATTTAAAAAAATAGTCTGGCTGATCTGCGGCTATGGAAAGTAAGTCTGGCATGCCATTAAAAAAGAAAAAATAAGTACCCTAATTGGACTTATTTACCAGTCCTGAAAATTTATAAGGTGAAAATATATATTTCAAAATAATTTTAAAAAATAGTCTGGCTGATCTGCGGCTATGGAAAGTAAGTCTGGCATGCCATTAAAAAAGAAAAAATAAGTACCCTAATTGGACTTATTTTCCCAGTCCTGAAAATTTATAAGGTGAAGATATATATTTCAAAATAATTTTAAAAAATAGTCTGGCTGATCTGCGGCTATGGAAAGTAACTCTGGCATGCCATTAAAAAAGAAAAACCAAGTACCCTAATTGGACTTATTTTCCCAGTCCTGAAAATTTATAAGGTGAAAATATATATTTCAAAATAATTTTAAAAAATAGTCTGGCTGATCTGCGGCTATGGAAAATAAGTCTGGCATGCCATTAAAAAAGAAAAAATAAGTACCCTAATTGGACTTATTTTCCCAGTCCTGAAAATTTATAAGGTGAAAATATATATTTCAAAATAATTTTAAAAAATAGTCTGGCTGAGCTGAGGCTATGGAAAGTAAGTCTGGCATGCCATTAAAAAAGAAAAAATAAGTACCCTAATTGGACTTATTTTCCCAGTCCTGAAAATTTATAAGGTCTTCTTCTTCTTCTTTCTTTCATATATGGATGATTCATATTGGTAGGCACATTGCCTGTTTATTCCGTTAAGCCTCCTCTGATGTTGAGGTCCAACATTCTTTCCAACGTTTTGGGGGTCTACCTGGAGTTCTTTTCCCCATCGGCTTATTGAGTTTGGCGCTTTTTACCAGTCTGTTGTCCTCCATTCTATCTATATTCTATTTTCAGTCCTGAAAATTTATAAGGTGAAAATATATATTTCAAAATAATTTTAAAAAATAGTCTGGCTGATCTGCGGCTATGGAAAGTAAGTCTGGCATGTGTTAAGTCATTTTGCTATTTCAGATGCTTAATTGCATTTCACGCCGTTAGTTAGGTCATTTTGGTATTTTGAATAGCCGCCTAAGCTTAGAGCAGCGCGCCCGTATGCTAAGCCCTTTTAGCTCTTTATTTGGCTCCATCGCCTAATTCCAGAATCACGATTTCGCACATATTTAGCCCCAGAAGCAGTATTTTCCGTCGGTTGGAGCTCTCCTCTGATGGCGTTTTTCCGAATTCCGAATAGCACGCGGTGGTGGCGTGATACCAGCGTGGCCCGCATTGGTTTGTTTCATTTTATCGCCTTGCGATTGGCTGTCAAGGTTTAGTCACGTGAGGACGCGGCCAAGGTGACCTTTGCTAATGCTTCCCTCGTGGCATTGGGCCGAGAACCGTCGAACGAACAAGAGGTCGCGGAGTGTGTGCTTTCGTGCGGCGCTTCCGCCCTTGGCGGGGGCGTCAGCCCTTTTTCCCGTCGAGTGCTGCTTCGGCAATTTATGTGATATACGTTTTCGCCTTAAGTGGAGTCTTCCAGAGCCCGTTGCAGAGAGCGCTTGTGTGTGTGGTGGTGATTCGAAATTTGTCGAGTGATCTTCGGCGTAACGTGGGTGTTTTGGAGCCCAGTTCCTGCTACTATTAGTGAGGGGTCGTGCCCCCTTCATCTCGACCTACGAGGATTTGGTTCAGCAGAACGAGTGAGGCCCCCATCATTTTCGTCGTCCCGTTGTACGCGTCTTGACGCGTCTCCCGTCGCCATTGAGGCGGTTATGCATTCACCCCCTTTCGCCGTTGTAACACCGAAGGTACCTACCACCTACGATTGCAGCTCGTCGCAACTCAGCTGTACCAGGCTCCCTCGCCGCCCACGCATTAAGGTATGTGCCTTTAACCTGATTACCGCTGTGAACGCGAGTGTTACTCATTACTATTCATTACTACGCTAGTGTATTCATTCAGACTGCAGACAGTTCAGGCCGTGAAGGCTAATGTAAATCGTCGCTGCCCTTGCATAAGGCAATGTGTATCTTTGTACCTATTATTGCTGTTCACTAATGTTCAACATCTGTCGTTAAGCTTAGAGCGCGCGTGCCAGCTGGTGCCCTTAATTATAGAGTAAGGTTAGATACAGGGCGACGCATTCTGCTACCCCATTGTAACTCGAAGTGAAATATATGATTGGTTAGTTAAGGGAACTATTGTTTGTTTCGGTTTGTGCATGTTCTGTTACAGATAGACGCCCCTTTATTGTACGAATTATTGTACGACGGAACGAGGAAGCTGTGAGCGTGCAGGTGAGTGGGACAGCTGCGTAGTCGTGGTCGTATGGACACCTAATCACAATCCTTGCTTAAGGCAATCCCGAAGTTGTTGTTTGACCTTGCAACTCTTGAATAATCTTATTGGCGGAGTATTTTTGCATGCTTCGCTCCCGTCTAACCGTCCAGGCCCGGTTAGCCGGGTTAAGACAGGCTTGGTGGCGCCCTCATAATTTCGACATACCCTGTATATATTATGCCACAACGCGCTTGCCCAGAACGTATCGTGTGACTCACGCCCGACTCCCTGAGCGTTCCAGCCGTGGCCTATTAGCCTATTTCGAACCGATCTCAGGGCAAGTGTGTCATGTTTTCAGGACTGATTCCGTGGTGCGATGCTCACCTTGGGTGGGTGTCGTAAAGTCCTTTTAATACCGTAACAGGCTAATTTTGTCGCTCAACGCGGGGCTTTTCAGGCCTTTCTGGCTTTGCTTTGCTTAGCCTTGTTGTGTCATTTATATTGTTGTCACAAATGGTTTTTTTTCGTCATTTCGAAGTGGTATGGACTGGTAAACCGTTTTTTTTCTTAGTAGAATATTTTACCGAGCTTCTTTTCTTGTTTTCTATTTGTCTTTTCTTGTTTTCTTCTGTTTTCTATATGTCTTTTCTTGTCTTTTCCTGTTCTTAGTTTATTTTCATTAGTTTTCTTGACCGTGTATATGTTTTTTCTTAGTTGTCATTTGTATTTACGTTTCTTTTCTTGTTTTCTTTATGTTTTTTCTTGTCTTTTCTTATTTTCTATTTGTAGTTTTGTGTTTTCTTGTTGTTTATCGCCTTTTTGAGTTTTCTTTTTGTGTTTTTCCATGTCTTTTCATATTTTGAGTATCTTTTTCGTCATTTTTACCGTCGTTTCTTGTTTTTCTTAGCCAGTTCATACTACCGAGATCTCTCGTTGCATTTAGTGCAGATTTTATCCCGTATTAGTCGGATTTAGTACCAGATGTTGTTGAGTGAAGGTACCGACCTTGTTTTTTTTTAAGTCTTTTCGAAGGCTTAGTTGGGAGTTTCGATTCCCTGTCGTTTACATTGTTTAGCCTTGGGCTAAGTTGACACCTTTGTTGTACCGAACTGACGTTTATCGATTTTGACGTTCACGTTAGCGAGGTTTATCGATTTTGACGTTGATGATTACCGATTTTGACGATTTTTTTTTCCTATCGTTTGGTGTTGTGCCGCGTTGATTTTTGGTGAACAGGTTGGAATTCATTTTTACCTTCATTACCGTGTTTTGGTTTGTTGATAAGTTTTGGTGTGCTGTTGGTGTGCTTGTGGAGATTCGCTCGTGCGGTTATTACGTCCCTCAGGCCATCTTCTTAGTTGGTTTGGTGTAGTTATTTTCGATGGCCTTTATTTCATTTTCAGTATTATCATGTACCGCCCAACCTGGTTTACCGACTTCTTCGTGGACACCCCTAATAGTTATCGCAGTGTTTTGTACACTTTCCGTTAGCATTTAACGAGTCTCTACCGCTGGCCGGTATGGTTCGTATTTGTTGACGTTTTGTTGTCATTTACCGTACCCTTTTTGTCTGATGACGTCATGTTGTCAAGTATCGTGTTCTTTGTGAACAGTTTCGTTGAAGCTTCTGAGCTTTGTGTGGCAGTAATGCGCATGCTGTCCGCGCGAGGTTCCGTTGGTATTCAAGTACTAAGTATTTAAAGGTTTTTGACTTTTTTTTTTGTAGTGGCGCCCTGTTGTTTTCGTGGCCTAGTGCTCTTTTACCGTACCGTTGGCCGTCGCCATTTTCAACCACCTGTGTGGGATTACATAAAGAGAGCGTGTTTCTGGTCATTTTGTTTCGTGCGGACCCTGTCGTCGTAAGGTAGTCCCTTTGGGCCGCATGGAGTTCTGAAAAGGATTTATTGGGCATGCGTCATCGAACGCCTACACCCTTGGAGGCTTGGTTCTTCCGGATTTTCTTTCGGTGTTCGGTGTTGGAGTCACTTTCGAGCTCGCGCTTTGCGGTTTAATAGTCGACTTGGCTCCGGCATCGGCATCGATTGAGGATTTCGGTGGACTGAGTTTTTCCTATTCCTGATCATGACTATTTTGACAGTTTCTGTCACAACCATTTCCCTTTTTTTTGGTGGTTCATCCTTTTCTCTTGGGTACTCATACCAGTTGTGGGATCCACACAATGCGCCGATCTCGTGACGCGCAGCGTGCCCTCTTCAGGTAACCCTTGGGTGGGACTTTGGACTTCCATTTCTATGCCCCCCCACCCTGTGTTCTTTTGGAACGGTTGGTCGGAAGTGTCCACAGGTGTAAGACCTATTTTACCTGATTTTGACTTAAATTTACGTATTTTCTACTGGCGTATCCAGTCTTTCTTCTTCCTCTTCTCTCTTCCCACCTTTGCACCCTATCTGGTGGCCAGTGTGCGTAATCCCTTTGGGGGTGCACTCTATCGTATCGAATGTTTTTTTTTGTGTTTTGTTTCGTTCGTTTTTCGTTGTTGCGTTTTCGGTTGAGTTCTCGTTACGTCGTCGCAAAATGCCTCGTTGTTTTATAAGAGACTTCGGGGAACTCTCTTTCAAGTAAGGGGAGTGTTAAGTCATTTTGCTATTTCAGATGCTTAATTGCATTTCACGCCGTTAGTTAGGTCATTTTGGTATTTTGAATAGCCGCCTAAGCTTAGAGCAGCGCGCCCGTATGCTAAGCCCTTTTAGCTCTTTATTTGGCTCCATCGCCTAATTCCAGAATCACGATTTCGCACATATTTAGCCCCAGAAGCAGTATTTTCCGTCGGTTGGAGCTCTCCTCTGATGGCGTTTTTCCGAATTCCGAATAGCACGCGGTGGTGGCGTGATACCAGCGTGGCCCGCATTGGTTTGTTTCATTTTATCGCCTTGCGATTGGCTGTCAAGGTTTAGTCACGTGAGGACGCGGCCAAGGTGACCTTTGCTAATGCTTCCCTCGTGGCATTGGGCCGAGAACCGTCGAACGAACAAGAGGTCGCGGAGTGTGTGCTTTCGTGCGGCGCTTCCGCCCTTGGCGGGGGCGTCAGCCCTTTTTCCCGTCGAGTGCTGCTTCGGCAATTTATGTGATATACGTTTTCGCCTTAAGTGGAGTCTTCCAGAGCCCGTTGCAGAGAGCGCTTGTGTGTGTGGTGGTGATTCGAAATTTGTCGAGTGATCTTCGGCGTAACGTGGGTGTTTTGGAGCCCAGTTCCTGCTACTATTAGTGAGGGGTCGTGCCCCCTTCATCTCGACCTACGAGGATTTGGTTCAGCAGAACGAGTGAGGCCCCCATCATTTTCGTCGTCCCGTTGTACGCGTCTTGACGCGTCTCCCGTCGCCATTGAGGCGGTTATGCATTCACCCCCTTTCGCCGTTGTAACACCGAAGGTACCTACCACCTACGATTGCAGCTCGTCGCAACTCAGCTGTACCAGGCTCCCTCGCCGCCCACGCATTAAGGTATGTGCCTTTAACCTGATTACCGCTGTGAACGCGAGTGTTACTCATTACTATTCATTACTACGCTAGTGTATTCATTCAGACTGCAGACAGTTCAGGCCGTGAAGGCTAATGTAAATCGTCGCTGCCCTTGCATAAGGCAATGTGTATCTTTGTACCTATTATTGCTGTTCACTAATGTTCAACATCTGTCGTTAAGCTTAGAGCGCGCGTGCCAGCTGGTGCCCTTAATTATAGAGTAAGGTTAGATACAGGGCGACGCATTCTGCTACCCCATTGTAACTCGAAGTGAAATATATGATTGGTTAGTTAAGGGAACTATTGTTTGTTTCGGTTTGTGCATGTTCTGTTACAGATAGACGCCCCTTTATTGTACGAATTATTGTACGACGGAACGAGGAAGCTGTGAGCGTGCAGGTGAGTGGGACAGCTGCGTAGTCGTGGTCGGATGGACACCTAATCACAATCCTTGCTTAAGGCAATCCCGAAGTTGTTGTTTGACCTTGCAACTCTTGAATAATCTTATTGGCGGAGTATTTTTGCATGCTTCGCTCCCGTCTAACCGTCCAGGCCCGGTTAGCCGGGTTAAGACAGGCTTGGTGGCGCCCTCATAATTTCGACATACCCTGTATATATTATGCCACAACGCGCTTGCCCAGAACGTATCGTGTGACTCACGCCCGACTCCCTGAGCGTTCCAGCCGTGGCCTATTAGCCTATTTCGAACCGATCTCAGGGCAAGTGTGTCATGTTTTCAGGACTGATTCCGTGGTGCGATGCTCACCTTGGGTGGGTGTCGTAAAGTCCTTTTAATACCGTAACACATGCCATTAAAAAAGAAAAACCAAGTACCCTAATTGGACTTATTTTCCCAGTCCTGAAAATTTATAAGGTGAAAATATATCTTTCAAAATAATTTTAAAAAATAGTCTGGCTGATCTGCGGCTATGGAAAGTAAGTCTGGCATGCCATTAAAAAAGAAAAAATAAGTACCCTAATTGGACTTATTTTCCCAGTCCTGAAAATTTATAAGGTGAAAATATATATTGCAAAATAATTTTAAAAAATAGTCTGGCTGATCTGCGGCTATGGAAAGTAAGTCTAGCATGGTATTAAAAAATAAAAAATAAGTACCCTAATTGGACTTATTTTCCCAGTCCTGAAAATTTATACGGTGAAAATATATATTTCAAAATAATTTTAAAAAATAGTCTGGCTGATCTGCGGCTATGGAAAGTAAGTCTGGCATGCCATTAAAAAAGAAAAACCAAGTACCCTAATTGGACTTATTTTCCCAGTCCTGAAAATTTATAAGGTGAAAATATATCTTTCAAAATAATTTTAAAAAATAGTCTGGCTGATCTGCGGCTATGGAAAGTAAGTCTGGCATGCCATTAAAAAAGAAAAAATAAGTACCCTAATTGGACTTATTTTCCCAGTCCTGAAAATTTATAAGGTGAAAATATATATTTCAAAATAATTTTAAAAAATAGTCTGGCTGATCTGCGGCTATGGAAAGTAAGTCTGGCATGCCATTAAAAAAGAAAAACCAAGTACCCTAATTGGACTTATTTTCCCAGTCCTGAAAATTTATAAGGTGAAAATATATCTTTCAAAATAATTTTAAAAAATAGTCTGGCTGATCTGCGGCTATGAAAAGTAAGTCTGGCATGCCATTAAAAAAGAAAAAATAAGTACCCTAATTGGACTTATTTTCCCAGTCCTGAAAATTTATAAGGTGAAAATATATATTTCAAAATAATTTTAAAAAATAGTCTGGCTGATCTGCGGCTATGGAAAGTAAGTCTGGCATGCCATTAAAAAGAAAAAATAAGTACCCTAATTGGACTTATTTTCCCAGTCCTGAAAATTTATAAGGTGAAAATATATATTTCAAAATAATTTTAAAAAATAGTCTGGCTGATCTGCGGCTATGGAAAGTAAGTCTGGCATGCCATTAAAAAAGAAAAACCAAGTACCCTAATTGGACTTATTTTCCCAGTCCTGAAAATTTATAAGGTGAAAATATATCTTTCAAAATAATTTTAAAAAATAGTCTGGCTGATCTGCGGCTATGGAAAGTAAGTCTGGCATGCCATTAAAAAAGAAAAAATAAGTACCCTAATTGGACTTACTTTCCCAGTCCTGAAAATTTATAAGGTGAAAATATATATTTCAAAATAATTTTAAAAAATAGTCTGGCTGATCTGGGGCTATGGAAAGTAAGTCTGGCATGCCATTAAAGAAGAAAAACCAAGTACCCTAATTGGACTTATTTTCCCAGTCCTGAAAATTTATAAGGTGAAAATATATATTTCAAAATAATTTTAAAAAATAGTCTGGCTGATCTGCGGCTATGGAAAGTAAGTCTGGCATGCCATTAAAAAAGAAAAAATAAGTACCCTAATTGGACTTATTTTCCCAGTCCTGAAAATTTATAAAGTGAAAATATATATTTCAAAATAATTTTAAAAAATAGTCTGGCTGATCTGCGGCTATGGAAAGTAAGTCTGGCATGCCATTAAAAAAGAAAAACCAAGTACCCTAATTGGACTTATTTTCCCAGTCCTGAAAATTTATAAGGTGAAAATATATCTTTCAAAATAATTTTAAAAAATAGTCTGGCTGATCTGCGGCTATGGAAAGTAAGTCTGGCATGCCATTAAAAAAGAAAAAATAAGTACCCTAATTGGACTTATTTTCCCAGTCCTGAAAATTTATAAGGTGAAAATATATATTTCAAAATAATTTTAAAAAATAGTCTGGCTGATCTGCGGCTATGGAAAGTAAGTCTGGCATGCCATTAAAAAGAAAAAATAAGTACCCTAATTGGACTTATTTTCCCAGTCCTGAAAATTTATAAGGTGAAAATATATATTTCAAAATAATTTTAAAAAATAGTCTGGCTGATCTGCGGCTATAGAAAGTAAGTCTGGCATGCCATTAAAAAAGAAAAACCAAGTACCCTAATTGGACTTATTTTACAGTCCTGAAAATTTATAAGGTGAAAATATATCTTTCAAAATAATTTTAAAAAATAGTCTGGCTGATCTGCGGCTATGGAAAGTAAGTCTGGCATGCCATTAAAAAAGAAAAAATAAGTACCCTAATTGGACTTACTTTCCCAGTCCTGAAAATTTATAAGGTGAAAATATATATTTCAAAATAATTTTAAAAAATAGTCTGGCTGATCTGGGGCTATGGAAAGTAAGTCTGGCATGCCATTAAAGAAGAAAAACCAAGTACCCTAATTGGACTTATTTTCCCAGTCCTGAAAATTTATAAGGTGAAAATATATATTTCAAAATAATTTTAAAAAATAGTCTGGCTGATCTGCGGCTATGGAAAGTAAGTCTGGCATGCCATTAAAAAAGAAAAAATAAGTACCCTAATTGGACTTATTTTCCCAGTCCTGAAAATTTATAAAGTGAAAATATATATTTCAAAATAATTTTAAAAAATAGTCTGGCTGATCTGCGGCTATGGAAAGTAAGTCTGGCATGCCATTAAAAAAGAAAAACCAAGTACCCTAATTGGACTTATTTTCCCAGTCCTGAAAATTTATAAGGTGAAAATATATCTTTCAAAATAATTTTAAAAAATAGTCTGGCTGATCTGCGGCTATGGAAAGTAAGTCTGGCATGCCATTAAAAAAGAAAAAATAAGTACCCTAATTGGACTTATTTTCCCAGTCCTGAAAATTTATAAGGTGAAAATATATATTTCAAAATAATTTTAAAAAATAGTCTGGCTGATCTGCGGCTATGGAAAGTAAGTCTGGCATGCCATTAAAAAAGAAAAAATAAGTACCCTAATTGGACTTATTTTCCCAGTCCTGAAAATTTATAAAGTGAAAATATATATTTCAAAATAATTTTAAAAAATAGTCTGGCTGATCTGCGGCTATGGAAAGTAAGTCTGGCATGCCATTAAAAAAGAAAAACCAAGTACCCTAATTGGACTTATTATCCCAGTCCTGAAAATTTATAAGGTGAAAATATATCTTTCAAAATAATTTTAAAAAATAGTCTGGCTGATCTGCGGCTATGGAAAGTAAGTCTGGCATGCCATTAAAAAAGAAAAAATAAGTACCCTAATTGGACTTATTTTCCCAGTCCT
The DNA here is from genome assembly GCA_940337035.1 of Agriotes lineatus. Classification (NCBI taxonomy): domain Eukaryota; kingdom Metazoa; phylum Arthropoda; class Insecta; order Coleoptera; family Elateridae; genus Agriotes; species Agriotes lineatus. The sequence continues at coordinate 123,367 of CALNHX010001613.1, read as the reverse complement.
GAAAATTTATAAGGTGAAAATATATATTTCAAAATAATTTTAAAAATAGTCTGGCTGATCTGCGGCTATGGAAAGTAAGTCTGGCATGCCATTAAAAAGAAAAAATAAGTACCCTAATTGGACTTATTTTCCCAGTCCTGAAAATTTATAAGGTGAAAATATATATTTCAAAATAATTTTAAAAAATAGTCTGGCTGATCTGCGGCTATGGAAAGTAAGTCTGGCATGCCATTAAAAAAGAAAAACCAAGTACCCTAATTGGACTTATTTTCCCAGTCCTGAAAATTTATAAGGTGAAAATATATCTTTCAAAATAATTTTAAAAAATAGTCTGGCTGATCTGCGGCTATGGAAAGTAAGTCTGGCATGCCATTAAAAAAGAAAAAATAAGTACCCTAATTGGACTTACTTTCCCAGTCCTGAAAATTTATAAGGTGAAAATATATATTTCAAAATAATTTTAAAAAATAGTCTGGCTGATCTGGGGCTATGGAAAGTAAGTCTGGCATGCCATTAAAGAAGAAAAACCAAGTACCCTAATTGGACTTATTTTCCCAGTCCTGAAAATTTATAAGGTGAAAATATATATTTCTAAATAATTTTAAAAAATAGTCTGGCTGATCTGCGGCTATGGAAAGTAAGTCTGGCATGCCATTAAAAAAGAAAAAATAAGTACCCTAATTGGACTTATTTTCCCAGTCCTGAAAATTTATAAAGTGAAAATATATATTTCAAAATAATTTTAAAAAATAGTCTGGCTGATCTGCGGCTATGGAAAGTAAGTCTGGCATGCCATTAAAAAAGAAAAACCAAGTACCCTAATTGGACTTATTTTCCCAGTCCTGAAAATTTATAAGGTGAAAATATATCTTTCAAAATAATTTTAAAAAATAGTCTGGCTGATCTGCGGCTATGGAAAGTAAGTCTGGCATGCCATTAAAAAAGAAAAAATAAGTACCCTAATTGGACTTATTTTCCCAGTCCTGAAAATTTATAAGGTGAAAATATATATTTCAAAATAATTTTAAAAAATAGTCTGGCTGATCTGCGGCTATGGAAAGTAAGTCTGGCATGCCATTAAAAAGAAAAAATAAGTACCCTAATTGGACTTATTTTCCCAGTCCTGAAAATTTATAAGGTGAAAATATATATTTCAAAATAATTTTAAAAAATAGTCTGGCTGATCTGCGGCTATGGAAAGTAAGTCTGGCATGCCATTAAAAAAGAAAAACCAAGTACCCTAATTGGACTTATTTTCCCAGTCCTGAAAATTTATAAGGTGAAAATATATCTTTCAAAATAATTTAAAAAAATAGTCTGGCTGATCTGCGGCTATGGAAAGTAAGTCTGGCATGCCATTAAAAAAGAAAAAATAAGTACCCTAATTGGACTTACTTTCCCAGTCCTGAAAATTTATAAGGTGAAAATATATATTTCAAAATAATTTTAAAAAATAGTCTGGCTGATCTGGGGCTATGGAAAGTAAGTCTGGCATGCCATTAAAGAAGAAAAACCAAGTACCCTAATTGGACTTATTTTCCCAGTCCTGAAAATTTATAAGGTGAAAATATATATTTCAAAATAATTTTAAAAAATAGTCTGGCTGATCTGCGGCTATGGAAAGTAAGTCTGGCATGCCATTAAAAAAGAAAAAATAAGTACCCTAATTGGACTTATTTTCCCAGTCCAGAAAATTTATAAGGTAAAAATATATATTTCAAAATAATTTTAAAAAGTAGTCTGGCTGATCTGGGGCTATGGAAAGTAAGTCTGGCATGCCATTAAAGAAGAAAAACCAAGTACCCTAATTGGACTTATTTTCCCAGTCCTGAAAATTTATAAGGTGAAAATATATATTTCAAAATAATTTTAAAAAATAGTCTGGCTGATCTGCGGCTATGGAAAGTAAGTCTGGCATGCCATTAAAAAAGAAAAAATAAGTACCCTAATTGGACTTATTTTCCCAGTCCTGAAAATTTATAAGGTAAAAATATATATTTCAAAATAATTTTAAAAAGTAGTCTGGCTGATCTGCGGCTATGGAAAGTAAGTCTGGCATGCCATTAAAAAAGAAAAACCAAGTACCCTAATTGGACTTATTTTCCCAGTCCTGAAAATTTATAAGGTGAAAATATATATTTCAAAATAATTTTAAAAAATAGTCTGGCTGATCTGCGGCTATGGAAAGTAAGTCTGGCTGATCTGCGGCTATGGAAAGTAAGTCTGGCATGCCATTAAAAAAGAAAAACCAAAGTACCCTAATTGGACTTATTTTCCCAGTCCTGAAAATTTATAAGGTGAAAATATGTACTTCAAAATAATTTAAAAAAATAGTCTGGCTGATCTGCGGCTATGGAAAGTAAGTCTGGCATGCCATTAAAAAAGAAAAACCAAGTACCCTAATTGGACTTATTTTCCCAGTCCTGAAAATTTATAAGGTGAAAATATATATTTCAAAATAATTTTAAAAAATAGTCTGGCTGATCTGCGGCTATGGAAAGTAAGTCTGGCATGCCATTAAAAAAGAAAAACCAAGTACCCTAATTGGACTTATTTTCCCAGTCCTGAAAATTTATAAGGTGTAAATATATATTTCAAAATAATGTTAAAAAATAGTCTGGCTGATCTGCGGCTATGGAAAGTGAGTCTGGCATGCAATTAAAAAGAAAAACCAAGTACCCCAATTGGATTTATTTTCCCAGTCCTGAAAATTTATAAGGTGAAAATATATACTTCAAAATAATTTAAAAAAAATAGTCTGGCTGATCTGCGGCTATGGAAAGTAAGTCTGGCATGCCATTAAAAAAGAAAAACCAAGTACCCTAATTGGACTTATTTTCCCAGTCCTGAAAATTTATAAGGTGAAAATATATATTTCAAAATAATTTAAAAAAATTGTCTGGCTGATCTGCGGCTATGGAAAGTAAGTCTGGCATGCCATTAAAAAAGAAAAACCAAGTACCCTAATTGGACTTATTTTCCCAGTCCTGAAAATTTATAAGGTGAAAATATATATTTCAAAATAATTTTAAAAAATAGTCTGGCTGATCTGCGGCTATGGAAAGTAAGTCTGGCATGCCATTAAAAAAGAAAAACCAAGTACCCTAATTGGACTTATTTTCCCAGTCCTGAAAATTTATAAGGTGAAAATATATATTTCAAAATAATTTTAAAATATAGTCTGGCTGATCTGCAGCTATGGAAAGTAAGTCTGGCATGCCATTAAAAAATAAAAAATAAGTACCCTAATTGGACTTATTTTCCCAGTCCTGAAAATTTATAAGGTGAAAATATATATTTCAAAATAATTTTAAAAAATAGTCTGGCTGATCTGCAGCTATGGAAAGTAAGTCTGGCATGCCATTAAAAAATAAAAAAAAAGTACCCTAATTGGACTTATTTTCCCAGTCCTGAAAATTTATAAGGTGAAAATATATATTTCAAAATAATGTTAAAAAATAGTCTGGCTGATCTGCGGCTATGGAAAGTGAGTCTGGCATGCCATTAAAAAAGAAAAACCAAGTACCCTAATTGGACTTATTTTCCCAGTCCTGAAAATTTATAAGGTGAAAATATATATTTCAAAATAATGTTAAAAAATAGTCTGGCTGATCTGCGGCTATGGAAAGTGAGTCTGGCATGCAATTAAAAAGACAAACCAAGTACCCCAATTGGATTTATTTTCCCAGTCCTGAAAACTTATAAGGTGAAAATATATACTTCAAAATAATTTAAAAAAATAGTCTGGCTGATCTGCGGCTATGAAAAGTAAGTCTGGCATGCCATTAAAAAAGAAAAACCAAGTACCCTAATTGGACTTATTTTCCCAGTCCTGAAAATTTATAAGGTGAAAATATATATTTCAAAATAATTTTAAAAAATAGTCTGGCTGATCTGCGGCTATGGAAAGTAAGTCTGGCATGCCATTAAAAAAGAAAAACCAAGTACCCTAATTGGACTTATTTTCCCAGTCCTGAAAATTTATAAGATGAAAATATATATTTCAAAATAATGTTAAAAAATAGTCTGGCTGATCTGCGGCTATGGAAAGTGAGTCTGGCATGCAATTAAAAAGACAAACCAAGTACCCCAATTGGATTTATTTTCCCAGTCCTGAAAACTTATAAGGTGAAAATATATACTTCAAAATAATTTAAAAAAATAGTCTGGCTGATCTGCGGCTATGGAAAGTAAGTCTGGCATGCCATTAAAAAAGAAAAACCAAGTACCCTAATTGGACTTATTTTCCCAGTCCTGAAAATGTATAAGGTGAAAATATATATTTCAAAATAATTTAAAAAAATAGTCTGGCTGATCTGCGGCTATGGAAAGTAAGTCTGGCATGCCATTAAAAAAGAAAAACCAAGTACCCTAATTGGACTTATTTTCCCAGTCCTGAAAATTTATAAAGTGAAAATATATATTTCAAAATAATTTTAAAAAATAGTCTGGCTGATCTGCGGCTATGGAAAGTAAGTCTGGCATGCCATTAAAAAAGAAAAACCAAGTACCCTAATTGGACTTATTTTCCCAGTCCTGAAAATTTATAAGGTGAAAATATATATTTCAAAATAATTTTAAAAAATAGTCTGGCTGATCTGCAGCTATGGAAAGTAAGTCTGGCATGCCATTAAAAAATAAAAAATAAGTACCCTTATTGGAGTTATTTTCCCAGTCCTGAAAATTTATAAGGTGAAAATATATATTTCAAAACAATTTTAAAAAATAGTCTGGCTGATCTGCAGCTATGGAAAATAAGTCTGGCATGCCATTAAAAAATAAAAAATAAGTACCCTAATTGGACTTATTTTCCCAGTCCTGAAAATTTATAAGATGAAAATATATACTTCAAAATAATTTTAAAAAATAGTCTGGCTGATCTGCAGCTATGGAAAGTGAGTCTGGCATGCAATTAAAAAGAAAAACCAAGTACCCCAATTGGATTTATTTTCCCAGTCCTGAAAATTTATAAGGTGAAAATATATACTTCAAAATAATTTTAAAAAAATAGTCTGGCTGATCTGCGGCTATGGAAAGTAAGTCTGGCATGCCATTAAAAAAGAAAAACCAAGTACCCTAATTGGACTTATTTTCCCAGTCCTGAAAATTTATAAGGTGAAAATATATATTTCAAAATAATTTAAAAAATAGTCTGGCTGATCTGCGGCTATGGAAAGTAAGTCTGGCATGCCATTAAAAAAGAAAAACCAAGTACCCTAATTGGACTTATTTTCCCAGTCCTGAAAATTTATAAGGTGAAAATATATATTTCAAAATAATTTTAAAAAATAGTCTGGCTGATCTGCGGCTATGGAAAGTAAGTCTGGCATGCCATTAAAAAAGAAAAACCAAGTACCCTAATTGGACTTATTTTCCCAGTCCTGAAAATTTATAAGGTGAAAATATATATTTCAAAATAATTTTAAAAAATAGTCTGGCTGATCTGCAGCTATGGAAAGTAAGTCTGGCATGCCATTAAAAAATAAAAAATAAGTACCCTAATTGGACTTATTTTCCCAGTCCTGAAAATTTATAAGGTGAAAATATATATTTCAAAATAATTTTAAAAAATAGTCTGGCTGATCTGCAGCTATGGAAAGTAAGTCTGGCATGCCATTAAAAAATTAAAAAAAAAGTACCCTAATTGGACTTATTTTCCCAGTCCTGAAAATTTATAAGGTGAAAATATATATTTCAAAATAATGTTAAAAAATAGTCTGGCTGATCTGCGGCTATGGAAAGTGAGTCTGGCATGCCATTAAAAAAGAAAAACCAAGTACCCTAATTGGACTTATTTTCCCAGTCCTGAAAATTTATAAGGTGAAAATATATATTTCAAAATAATGTTAAAAAATAGTCTGGCTGATCTGCGGCTATGGAAAGTGAGTCTGGCATGCAATTAAAAAGACAAACCAAGTACCCCAATTGGATTTATTTTCCAGTCCTGAAAACTTATTAAGGTGAAAATATATACTTCAAAATAATTTAAAAAAATAGTCTGGCTGATCTGCGGCTATGGAAAGTAAGTCTGGCATGCCATTAAAAAAGAAAAACCAAGTACCCTAATTGGACTTATTTTCCCAGTCCTGAAAATTTATAAGGTGAAAATATATATTTCAAAATAATGTTAAAAAATAGTCTGGCTGATCTGCGGCTATGGAAAGTGAGTCTGGCATGCAATTAAAAAGACAAACCAAGTACCCCAATTGGATTTATTTTCCCAGTCCTGAAAACTTATAAGGTGAAAATATATACTTCAAAATAATTTAAAAAAATAGTCTGGCTGATCTGCGGCTATGGAAAGTAAGTCTGGCATGCCATTAAAAAAGAAAAACCAAGTACCCTAATTGGACTTATTTTCCCAGTCCTGAAAATGTATAAGGTGAAAATATATATTTCAAAATAATTTAAAAAAATAGTCTGGCTGATCTGCGGCTATGGAAAGTAAGTCTGGCATGCCATTAAAAAAGAAAAACCAAGTACCCAAATTGGACTTATTTTCCCAGTCCTGAAAATTTATAAAGTGAAAATATATATTTCAAAATAATTTTAAAAAATAGTCTGGCTGATCTGCGGCTATGGAAAGTAAGTCTGGCATGCCATTAAAAAAGAAAAACCAAGTACCCTAATTGGACTTATTTTCCCAGTCCTGAAAATTTATAAGGTGAAAATATATATTTCAAAATAATTTTAAAAAATAGTCTGGCTGATCTGCAGCTATGGAAAGTAAGTCTGGCATGCCATTAAAAAATAAAAAATAAGTACCCTTATTGGAGTTATTTTCCCAGTCCTGAAAATTTATAAGGTGAAAATATATATTTCAAAACAATTTTAAAAAATAGTCTGGCTGATCTGCAGCTATGGAAAATAAGTCTGGCATGCCATTAAAAAATAAAAAATAAGTACCCTAATTGGACTTATTTTCCCAGTCCTGAAAATTTATAAGATGAAAATATATATTTCAAAATAATTTTAAAAAATAGTCTGGCTGATCTGCAGCTATGGAAAGTGAGTCTGGCATGCAATTAAAAAGAAAAACCAAGTACCCCAATTGGATTTATTTTCCAGTCCTGAAAATTTATAAGGTGAAAATATATACTTCAAAATAATTTTAAAAAATAGTCTGGCTGATCTTGCGGCTATGGAAAGTAAGTCTGGCATGCCATTAAAAAAGAAAAACCAAGTACCCTAATTGGACTTATTTTCCCAGTCTTGAAAATTTATAAGGTGAAAATATATATTTCAAAATAATTTAAAAAAATAGTCTGGCTGATCTGCGGCTATGGAAAGTAAGTCTGGCATGCCATTAAAAAAGAAAAACCAAGTACCCTAATTGGACTTATTTTCCCAGTCCTGAAAATTTATAAGGTGAAAATATATATTTCAAAATAATTTTAAAAAATAGTCTGGCTGATCTGCGGCTATGGAAAGTAAGTCTGGCATGCCATTAAAAAAGAAAAACCAAGTACCCTAATTGGACTTATTTTCCCAGTCCTGAAAATTTATAAGGTGAAAATATATATTTCAAAATAATTTTAAAAAATAGTCTGGCTGATCTGCAGCTATGGAAAGTAAGTCTGGCATGCCATTAAAAAATAAAAAATAAGTACCCTAATTGGACTTATTTTCCCAGTCCTGAAAATTTATAAGGTGAAAATATATATTTCAAAATAATTTTAAAAAATAGTCTGGCTGATCTGCGGCTATGGAAAGTAAGTCTGGCATGCCATTAAAAAAGAAAAACCAAGTACCCTAATTGGACTTATTTTCCCAGTCCTGAAAATTTATAAGGTGAAAATATATATTTCAAAATAATTTTAAAAAATAGTCTGGCTGATCTGCAGCTATGGAAAGTAAGTCTGGCATGCCATTAAAAAATAAAAAATAAGTACCCTAATTGGACTTATTTTCCCAGTCCTGAAAATTTATAAGGTGAAAATATATATTTCAAAATAATTTTAAAAAATAGTCTGGCTGATCTGCAGCTATGGAAAGTAAGTCTGGCATGCCATTAAAAAATTAAAAAAAAAGTACCCTAATTGGACTTATTTTCCCAGTCCTGAAAATTTATAAGGTGAAAATATATATTTCAAAATAATGTTAAAAAATAGTCTGGCTGATCTGCGGCTATGGAAAGTGAGTCTGGCATGCCATTAAAAAAGAAAAACCAAGTACCCTAATTGGACTTATTTTCCCAGTCCTGAAAATTTATAAGGTGAAAATATATATTTCAAAATAATGTTAAAAAATAGTCTGGCTGATCTGCGGCTATGGAAAGTGAGTCTGGCATGCAATTAAAAAGACAAACCAAGTACCCCAATTGGATTTATTTTCCCAGTCCTGAAAACTTATTAAGGTGAAAATATATACTTCAAAATAATTTAAAAAAATAGTCTGGCTGATCTGCGGCTATGGAAAGTAAGTCTGGCATGCCATTAAAAAAGAAAAACCAAGTACCCTAATTGGACTTATTTTCCCAGTCCTGAAAATTTATAAGGTGAAAATATATATTTCAAAATAATGTTAAAAAATAGTCTGGCTGATCTGCGGCTATGGAAAGTGAGTCTGGCATGCAATTAAAAAGACAAACCAAGTACCCCAATTGGATTTATTTTCCCAGTCCTGAAAACTTATAAGGTGAAAATATATACTTCAAAATAATTTAAAAAAATAGTCTGGCTGATCTGCGGCTATGGAAAGTAAGTCTGGCATGCCATTAAAAAAGAAAAACCAAGTACCCTAATTGGACTTATTTTCCCAGTCCTGAAAATGTATAAGGTGAAAATATATATTTCAAAATAATTTAAAAAAATAGTCTGGCTGATCTGCGGCTATGGAAAGTAAGTCTGGCATGCCATTAAAAAAGAAAAACCAAGTACCCTAATTGGACTTATTTTCCCAGTCCTGAAAATTTATAAAGTGAAAATATATATTTCAAAATAATTTTAAAAAATAGTCTGGCTGATCTGCGGCTATGGAAAGTAAGTCTGGCATGCCATTAAAAAAGAAAAACCAAGTACCCTAATTGGACTTATTTTCCCAGTCCTGAAAATTTATAAGGTGAAAATATATATTTCAAAATAATTTTAAAAAATAGTCTGGCTGATCTGCAGCTATGGAAAGTAAGTCTGGCATGCCATTAAAAAATAAAAAATAAGTACCCTTATTGGAGTTATTTTCCCAGTCCTGAAAATTTATAAGGTGAAAATATATATTTCAAAACAATTTTAAAAAATAGTCTGGCTGATCTGCAGCTATGGAAAATAAGTCTGGCATGCCATTAAAAAATAAAAAATAAGTACCCTAATTGGACTTATTTTCCCAGTCCTGAAAATTTATAAGATGAAAATATATATTTCAAAATAATTTTAAAAAATAGTCTGGCTGATCTGCAGCTATGGAAAGTGAGTCTGGCATGCAATTAAAAAGAAAAACCAAGTACCCCAATTGGATTTATTTTCCCAGTCCTGAAAATTTATAAGGTGAAAATATATACTTCAAAATAATTTTAAAAAAATAGTCTGGCTGATCTGCGGCTATGGAAAGTAAGTCTGGCATGCCATTAAAAAAGAAAAACCAAGTACCCTAATTGGACTTATTTTCCCAGTCTTGAAAATTTATAAGGTGAAAATATATATTTCAAAATAATTTAAAAAAATAGTCTGGCTGATCTGCGGCTATGGAAAGTAAGTCTGGCATGCCATTAAAAAAGAAAAACCAAGTACCCTAATTGGACTTATTTTCCCAGTCCTGAAAATTTATAAGGTGAAAATATATATTTCAAAATAATTTTAAAAAATAGTCTGGCTGATCTGCGGCTATGGAAAGTAAGTCTGGCATGCCATTAAAAAAGAAAAACCAAGTACCCTAATTGGACTTATTTTCCCAGTCCTGAAAATTTATAAGGTGAAAATATATATTTCAAAATAATTTTAAAAAATAGTCTGGCTGATCTGCAGCTATGGAAAGTAAGTCTGGCATGCCATTAAAAAATAAAAAATAAGTACCCTAATTGGACTTATTTTCCCAGTCCTGAAAATTTATAAGGTGAAAATATATATTTCAAAATAATTTTAAAAAATAGTCTGGCTGATCTGCGGCTATGGAAAGTAAGTCTGGCATGCCATTAAAAAAGAAAAACCAAGTACCCTAATTGGACTTATTTTCCCAGTCCTGAAAATTTATAAGGTGAAAATATATATTTCAAAATAATTTTAAAAAATAGTCTGGCTGATCTGCAGCTATGGAAAGTAAGTCTGGCATGCCATTAAAAAATAAAAAATAAGTACCCTAATTGGACTTATTTTCCCAGTCCTGAAAATTTATAAGGTGAAAATATATATTTCAAAATAATTTTAAAAAATAGTCTGGCTGATCTGCAGCTATGGAAAGTAAGTCTGGCATGCCATTAAAAAATTAAAAAAAAAGTACCCTAATTGGACTTATTTTCCCAGTCCTGAAAATTTATAAGGTGAAAATATATATTTCAAAATAATGTTAAAAAATAGTCTGGCTGATCTGCGGCTATGGAAAGTGAGTCTGGCATGCCATTAAAAAAGAAAAACCAAGTACCCTAATTGGACTTATTTTCCCAGTCCTGAAAATTTATAAGGTGAAAATATATATTTCAAAATAATGTTAAAAAATAGTCTGGCTGATCTGCGGCTATGGAAAGTGAGTCTGGCATGCAATTAAAAAGACAAACCAAGTACCCCAATTGGATTTATTTTCCCAGTCCTGAAAACTTATTAAGGTGAAAATATATACTTCAAAATAATTTAAAAAAATAGTCTGGCTGATCTGCGGCTATGGAAAGTAAGTCTGGCATGCCATTAAAAAAGAAAAACCAAGTACCCTAATTGGACTTATTTTCCCAGTCCTGAAAATTTATAAGGTGAAAATATATATTTCAAAATAATGTTAAAAAATAGTCTGGCTGATCTGCGGCTATGGAAAGTGAGTCTGGCATGCAATTAAAAAGACAAACCAAGTACCCCAATTGGATTTATTTTCCCAGTCCTGAAAACTTATAAGGTGAAAATATATACTTCAAAATAATTTAAAAAAATAGTCTGGCTGATCTGCGGCTATGGAAAGTAAGTCTGGCATGCCATTAAAAAGAAAAACCAAGTACCCTAATTGGACTTATTTTCCCAGTCCTGAAAATGTATAAGGTGAAAATATATATTTCAAAATAATTTAAAAAAATAGTCTGGCTGATCTGCGGCTATGGAAAGTAAGTCTGGCATGCCATTAAAAAAGAAAAACCAAGTACCCTAATTGGACTTATTTTCCCAGTCCTGAAAATTTATAAAGTGAAAATATATATTTCAAAATAATTTTAAAAAATAGTCTGGCTGATCTGCGGCTATGGAAAGTAAGTCTGGCATGCCATTAAAAAAGAAAAACCAAGTACCCTAATTGGACTTATTTTCCCAGTCCTGAAAATTTATAAGGTGAAAATATATATTTCAAAATAATTTTAAAAAATAGTCTGGCTGATCTGCAGCTATGGAAAGTAAGTCTGGCATGCCATTAAAAAATAAAAAATAAGTACCCCTTATTGGAGTTATTTTCCCAGTCCTGAAAATTTATAAGGTGAAAATATATATTTCAAAACAATTTTAAAAAATAGTCTGGCTGATCTGCAGCTATGGAAAATAAGTCTGGCATGCCATTAAAAAATAAAAAATAAGTACCCTAATTGGACTTATTTTCCCAGTCCTGAAAATTTATAAGATGAAAATATATATTTCAAAATAATTTTAAAAAATAGTCTGGCTGATCTGCAGCTATGGAAAGTGAGTCTGGCATGCAATTAAAAAGAAAAACCAAGTACCCCAATTGGATTTATTTTCCCAGTCCTGAAAATTTATAAGGTGAAAATATATACTTCAAAATAATTTTAAAAAAATAGTCTGGCTGATCTGCGGCTATGGAAAGTAAGTCTGGCATGCCATTAAAAAAGAAAAACCAAGTACCCTAATTGGACTTATTTTCCCAGTCTTGAAAATTTATAAGGTGAAAATATATATTTCAAAATAATTTAAAAAAATAGTCTGGCTGATCTGCGGCTATGGAAAGTAAGTCTGGCATGCCATTAAAAAAGAAAAACCAAGTACCCTAATTGGACTTATTTTCCCAGTCCTGAAAATTTATAAGGTGAAAATATATATTTCAAAATAATTTTAAAAAATAGTCTGGCTGATCTGCGGCTATGGAAAGTAAGTCTGGCATGCCATTAAAAAAGAAAAACCAAGTACCCTAATTGGACTTATTTTCCCAGTCCTGAAAATTTATAAGGTGAAAATATATATTTCAAAATAATTTTAAAAAATAGTCTGGCTGATCTGCAGCTATGGAAAGTAAGTCTGGCATGCCATTAAAAAATAAAAAATAAGTACCCTAATTGGACTTATTTTCCCAGTCCTGAAAATTTATAAGGTGAAAATATATATTTCAAAATAATTTTAAAAAATAGTCTGGCTGATCTGCAGCTATGGAAAGTAAGTCTGGCATGCCATTAAAAAATAAAAAAAAAGTACCCTAATTGGACTTATTTTCCCAGTCCTGAAAATTTATAAGGTGAAAATATATATTTCAAAATAATGTTAAAAAATAGTCTGGCTGATCTGCGGCTATGGAAAGTGAGTCTGGCATGCCATTAAAAAAGAAAAACCGAGTACCCTAATTGGACTTATTTTCCCAGTCCTGAAAATTTATAAGGTGAAAATATATATTTCAAAATAATGTTAAAAAATAGTCTGGCTGATCTGCGGCTATGGAAAGTGAGTCTGGCATGCAATTAAAAAGACAAACCAAGTACCCCAATTGGATTTATTTTCCCAGTCCTGAAAACTTATTAAGGTGAAAATATATACTTCAAAATAATTTTAAAAAATAATCTGGCTGATCTGCGGCTATGGAAAGTAAGTCTGGCATGCCATTAAAAAAGAAAAACCAAGTACCCTAATTGGACTTATTTTCCCAGTCCTGAAAATTTATAAGGTGAAAATATATATTTCAAAATAATTTTAAAAAATAGTCTGGCTGATCTGCGGCTATGGAAAGTAAGTCTGGCATGCCATTAAAAAAGAAAAACCAAGTACCCTAATTGGACTTATTTTCCCAGTCCTGAAAATTTATAAGGTGAAAATATATATTTCAAAATAATGTTAAAAAATAGTCTGGCTGATCTGCGGCTATGGAAAGTGAGTCTGGCATGCAATTAAAAAGACAAACCAAGTACCCCAATTGGATTTATTTTCCCAGTCCTGAAAACTTATAAGGTGAAAATATATACTTCAAAATAATTTAAAAAAATAGTCTGGCTGATCTGCGGCTATGAAAAGTAAGTCTGGCATGCCATTAAAAAAGAAAAACCAAGTACCCTAATTGGACTTATTTTCCCAGTCCTGAAAATTTATAAGGTGAAAATATATATTTCAAAATAATTTTAAAAAATAGTCTGGCTGATCTGCGGCTATGGAAAGTAAGTCTGGCATGCCATTAAAAAAGAAAAACCAAGTACCCTAATTGGACTTATTTTCCCAGTCCTGAAAATTTATAAGGTGAAAATATATATTTCAAAATAATGTTAAAAAATAGTCTGGCTGATCTGCGGCTATGGAAAGTGAGTCTGGCATGCAATTAAAAAGACAAACCAAGTACCCCAATTGGATTTATTTTCCCAGTCCTGCAAAACTTATAAGGTGAAAATATATACTTCAAAATAATTTAAAAAAATAGTCTGGCTGATCTGCGGCTATGGAAAGTAAGTCTGGCATGCCATTAAAAAAGAAAAACCAAGTACCCTAATTGGACTTATTTTCCCAGTCCTGAAAATTTATAAGGTGAAAATATATATTTCAAAATAATTTAAAAAAATAGTCTGGCTGATCTGCGGCTATGGAAAGTAAGTCTGGCATGCCATTAAAAAAGAAAAACCAAGTACCCTAATTGGACTTATTTTCCCAGTCCTGAAAATTTATAAAGTGAAAATATATATTTCAAAATAATTTTAAAAAATAGTCTGGCTGATCTGCGGCTATGGAAAGTAAGTCTGGCATGCCATTAAAAAAGAAAAACCAAGTACCCTAATTGGACTTATTTTCCCAGTCCTGAAAATTTATAAGGTGAAAATATATATTTCAAAATAATTTTAAAAAATAGTCTGGCTGATCTGCAGCTATGGAAAGTAAGTCTAGCATGGTATTAAAATATAAAAAATAAGTACCCTAATTGGACTTATTTTCCCAGTCCTGAAAATTTATAAGGTGAAAATATATATTTCAAAATAATTTTAAAAAATAGTCTGGCTGATCTGCAGCTATGGAAAGTAAGTCTGGCATGGCATTAAAAAGAAAAAATAAGTACCCTAATGGGACTTATTTTCCCAGTCCTGAAAATTTATAAGGTGAAAATATATATTTCAAAATAATTTTAAAAACAGTCTGGCTGATCTGCGGCTATGGAAAGTAAGTCTAGCATGGTATTAAAATATAACAAATAAGTACCCTAATTGGACTTATTTTCCCAGTCCTGAAAATGTATAAGGTGAAAATATATATTTTAAAAAATAGTCTGGCTAATCTGCGGCTATGGAAAGTAAGTCTAGCATGGTATTAAAATATAAAAAATAAGTACCCCAATTGGACTTGTTTTCCCAGTCCTGAAAATGTATCAGGTGATAATATCCATTATGACATAATAAACAAAAATAGTCTGGCTATCATTGTCGATCACGAAAGTCCTGCCAGACTCATATAAAGGAGCGTAACTTGGTAATGTATAAGTGACCACACCGATGCGTTTGTCGTCTGGGATGAGACAGGGAAGACAGTTTCCATTTCATAGTACTAACAATTTGGCAGAGTATACGATCACAATATTAAATATAAAAAAAGTCTGGCAAACATTCGGAATCACCGAAGCTCCACCAGGCCAGTGAAAGTTGTTAATTTTCTAAATTACTTAGTTCATTACAATATATACCTTAATTATATCAGCGAAGAGACACAACGACATAAATGTTTCACGACAGTGCAAAAATGTAACAAAAACAGTGTAAATAGTACTTACATTTAATTAAAAACAGTTTTTATTATTTTTAATATATACACGATAGAAATTGTGTGTCATGTTCCTCATGGAGGTTATCGCAATAATTTTCGTCGTGAGTTGATACTGATGCATTTTCATCATCGTCGTCATGAAACTGATTTTCGTCATACGAAGAGCTGTCATAATCATAATCATCACCTACATGAAAATATGGATTTGTTAGTCAAACAATATCAAAAATTTTTGTAGAAAAATGATTTTCACCATTGCAAACCTTATAAAATCAAACCCGAAATAATCATTTATTCATTTCTAATCTGTTTTTCTTCATTGAATATTTATTTACAAATAACATTTTATTGCAATAATAAACTTTTCCCAGTCAAGTGATACATGCAATTTTGTTTACACTTCAGGGCCAGCGGTTATTAAGGCCTGTCAAAATGAGGTATAGGCCTTATTAGGCTACACTGTTTATTTTATTTCGTTTTACATTATTGTCATTTATGTTGCTATACGATGACCACGGGCAAAAACTGGGTTTTTTCGCATTTTTAAAAAAATTGAGATATTTACGTTGTACACAGAGGTAATAGAAGACAAGACAACATTTTTATTTTTTCTTGCTGGCAAAGGCGGGTTTTTCCACGTGGTCTTCATACACCGGTCGTTTCTGCATCACCTAGTCACGCTTCTTTACATGAGTCTGGCAAGGGTTTGGTAATGCACAATGGCAGCCAGACTGTTATTATTTATTATGTTCTATAATGAACATATTTAACATATACGGCGAATGAATAATCCAAAAAGTTACAGAGGACTGGCGTGGGGATGTATCGATTGGAGGGAGGCACGATTGGAGGGAGGAAAATATCAAATTTGCGATATGCGGAAGACACAACACTGCTAGCCAGTACCGAAGAAGAAATGGCGGGTCTTCTTCGACGAATTGAAGTTTGTAGCTCAGAGGTCGGCTTAAAGCTTAATCGTTTCAAGTGTCACCTAATGATCGTAGATGGAGCAGGAGTAATTCCACAACACCAAAGGATAATTACTGATATTCCAACAAAAAATGAAGTAATTTATCTCGGAGCGCGTATTTCCAACAACGGCGACTGTGAAGTAGAAATAAAAAGAAGAATCGGGATGGCCAAAACAGCGATGACAAGCTTAACAACAGTGTGGAAAGATCACAAAATAAGCAAAGATACAAAAATGAGGCTAGTACGAACATTAGTATTTCCGATAGCAACCTACGCTTCAGAGACCTGAACAATAAATGCAGCTTGTCGTAGACGCATTGAAGCATTTGAAATGTTCTGTTGGAGAAGAATGCTCCGAATTCCCTGGGTCGAGCGACGTACTAACATATCAATTCTTCAAGAGCTTCACATAGGTACCGATAACCGACTACTGCGGAGCATTCAGAAAAAAATCCTAAAATTCTTCGGTCACATTATCAGGAAGGATGGTTTAGAAAAATTAGTAGTACAGGACAAAGTAGACGGTAAAAGAAAAAGAGGTCGCTCGCCAAATCGTTTTATAGATCAAGTACCACACTTTACAGGCATTCCATTAACACAATGCATGCAACAAGTAGAAGACAGAGATGCGTGGCGGGCATTAACACATTTTTGATGCAGAAAGGGGTCACGACGTTCGAAAGCGAACAACGACTTAAGAGAGATAATGAATATTATCACCTGACAAAATTTCAGAACTGAGAAAATAAGTACCCTGAAATCACTTATTTTTTTTCATTTATGCCCTACCAGACTCATTTTCCATATCCGGAGATCAGCCAGACTAATTTTTTACTGACTTTTATGGTAATGTTTATTTGTACACGAAGTTTCATTACTGGAAAAATAAGTCCAACTAATGTACTTATTTTATAATTATTTAAATCTTTACCGTGACTCGACCCATTGGAAATCAATAGCCAGACTTGCAAATCTTCAAAAAGCATCATTAACTAAACCAAAATAACCCAAAATACTGCTGACTGGGAAAATAAGTACCGAAAAAGTTCACTGGCTCCCCGACTATTAGGGCTTTTTCGGAATTTTGTCCACGTCAACTAATTCGGCATTTTCGACGATATGTCCACTCGCAGGATTCGGCGTTTTGTCCACGCTAACGAATTCGGCGATTTGTCCATTTTCGGCGATATGTCCACCGACAGAATTCGGCGTTTTGTCCACGATAACTAAATCGCCGATTTGTCCATTTTCGGCGATATGTCCACCGAGAAAATTCGGCGTTTTGGGCATTTTCGGCGTTTTATTCATGGTAACTAATTCGGCGATTTGTCCATTTTCGGCGATATGTCCACCGACAGAATTCGGCGTATTGGGCATTTTCGGCGTTTTGCCCACGATAACTAATTCGCCGATTTGTCCATTTTCGGCGATATGTCCACCGAGAAAATTCGGCGTTTTGGGCATTTTCAGCGTTTTATCCACGGTAACTAATTCGGCGATTTGTCCATTTTCGGCGATCTGTCTACCGACAGCATTCGGCGTTTTATCCACGCTAACGAATTCGGCGTTTTGGGCACGATTCGGCGTTTTGTCCATCCGGCGATATGTCCAGGTCCCATTTTACCATTAAAAAACGCACGAACTTATTGGGATAACTGATAGTATTTCTAAATGTATAAAAAAATAATATGTGTGAAATCGACAGACAGTTCATGCTACTCTATTCGCATCGATGAAAGTACAGACGTTTCTGTGACTCAAAGTACTTATTATAGCTTATATTAAATATGTTCGTTTTGGTCAGTTGCCAACAAAACTTTTAAAATATTTGTATTATTATTAATCTTGGCCCTTACTATTTCGATTTGGCTAAATTCACTAAATTAGCCAAATTGCTAAGTCAAAAAAAAACAGCTTAAACTCTCTTAGAAGTAATAAGAGGGTCTATCAAGTTCTAAAGGACGATCGGCAATACCCTTACAGGTTTTGCAAAGTACACCCTTTACTGCCTGGAGATTATCTTCATAGTGGTTGTATATTTTGACGTTAATAATGTCATATACAGGGTGTTTCAAAATTACACAGAGCAAATATAAGGACGTTATTCCGCAGCACGAAATAAGAAAAAACCCTAATAAACATACGTGTTCCCTGATTGAGTTTAACATACGTATGATGACCTAAAAATGTTGAAAGTGTATTTTCATAATTGGGAAATCGATCCTCATAAGGGACGATTATTTTATCGACAAATTTTTTGATAGCACTATTTTGCCTAGAAATATTACGAGTGTAAATTGAGCTCTTTATTTTCTGATAAAACCTCAAGAGCGAAGCGAAGAGCAATTTAGACGAGTACTCTTGCTTAAGACAAAGTGTTTAAGAAGATAAAGAAAAAATTACGGCGCGTGTGGTTTTTGTTGAGAACATTTTACGAATAAATCACAAACACTCTTGGTTCTTCTTTGTGTATTCAGACTAAAAAAATCATGAGCCCCACATACATTTAGTGGACTATTTCCCAAATATCGGTTCATTTTGACATTTATACTGATGCACAATGACAGTTTAAATTGTTTTTGAAATACCACCTTGATTAAAACAACATATTCGGTTGTTGCCATGGATACAAGTGGCAAAAGAAACTGATAAAATCCCAAAGGAAAATTTTGATTATTTGCCACTATAAAAACACGTGATTGGTTGAATTTTGGAAAATCCTGGTAGTTGATTGGATAATAAGAGATGCGGGAAATAGTCACTTATAAAGCCATGTGATTGGTTGATTTTTAGAATATAGCCACATGATTGTATACAAGTATGGTGAGTGAAATAATCTCTGTAATTAAGCAGTTATTTTAAGAATTACAATTAATAGCTTCATGAGTAACATTAGAAAATGCCAAATTCATTTGCGATATATTTTTGAATGAGTGAAGTGTTGTATGACCGCTACTATATTTTCCCATATTCTAGTAACTATTCAATTCACCTGTCATCCGTCAAAAAGTGACCAATGAAAATCCAGAATTTGACGTTTCTTGACCAATCAAAAAAATATCAGTGGATATATCTTCCTAGAAGGTATTCAAGCGACTATTTTAAACAAATGTAGTTTTTATTAGAAAAATTCAATTTTAGTTTTCTGTTACCATAGAAATTGAGTAGTTTGTTGCTTGATTTATTGAAAACTAATTTGAAAAAGAAATTTCGTTCATTGAATAGTCCCTCGAATACCATTCTTAGTCAAAGTTAAGTAGATTATTTTTGCGGTGGTATCAGTACTCATGCCCATTGCGCTTGGGATTAGAACCCGTTCTAGCGCAATCGTCCCAATCGTACCGAAGCGCCATGGACATTCGTGATACCACCGCAACAATAGTCTACATAACTCAATTATTTATATGCTTACCCGAAGCTTTTGATGTAAATTTGAAGAATCAGACAAGACACATTGCTACTACATCAGACACTTGAAGTTTTACCATGGGTCTGAAAGAAGAGTATTCATAAGTACAAGTTGTTTTCAATCAGCTGCTTACTGAATTAGAGATTTATAATAGTATATTACATAATAAGTCTCAAAAAGACATATATCGTGCAACTGTATTTGAGAAGCGTAGCAAAACCGAGTGACTTAAAATATAAGCATGCAATGACGACAGAAAACGCATTTTTGCAATTTAATGAATGACGGCTTTATTGTGACAACTGACGTCACTTGTCATATTTAGCCTACTGCTGTTATCATTTTCATAGCACGTTCATAACGATAGCGACTGGGTGAATGGTACTGTCATTTTTCGTGGATACTTGACTGTAAGGAAACTGGCAATTTCCTATGTGGGCGTGAGAAAAAATTGTACGAGTAGGTACATAGGCACTGTACATACCGAACACGTTCGAAAATGAAAGCAGTTAGTAATGTTAGTATCTAGAAGTAGACAGTTTGGTTTGAGAATTGTACCGCATCTACCAGATGCATGCAATGCACCCGATTTATTTTATGACAGCCAAATCACACCAGTAAACACGCAGTTTTGTATATTTGAGGTTATGGTTAAATAAAAATTAATAGCAGTAGTGCAAAACACGTACATTTTAGTTACCTAAACTAAACTTACTACTTACACATTGCTATTAGTAATTACCATAACAGGTTCTATGGAAAATGAGCTATATTTTTAAAATTTTGTAAATAAACACCATCAAAATCATTGGTCTTCAAGGTATACCGGCACAAAACAATACCTAACCCAGCGTTGCCAGATGCTCGGTTATAAATTATGGTAGTAACAACAACAAATTTATGGTATTCAGAAACAAATTATGGTATAGTCAAGCTTTATTTTCAGAGTATTTTTATTAATAGAAATATTATATACTTATATCCTTGAAAACAAATCAAATTCATTCGTTTAATCACCATATATAAAAAATTAAAGTATAACGATTAAAATACATAAATATGCACATAATATTTTTATTGGAAAAGCTGGGCAAGTATTGCTTTCATTTAGCTAAATTAAATACGTCAATTACAAATGGTAATACATAATTAATATCGTAAAACTCAAAATAATTCTTCTGCACTATCCATGACTTCAGCATTCTTAAAAGTGAATAAGAAATTAGTTAACAGTCAAGCAAAATCATTATTTTATTTTTTGTATAATATATTTGAAGTCATGTTTTTTAAGTATTTCTTTAGAGGGTTGATATTTATAACAGCAACCATATTTTTATATGTCTTCTGACACTAAGGCTAAGGAATTGATTGTTTTTAACGACAGTTTATTTCCAATACTAGTTTTTATTAAATTTATCTTAGGAATACCCTCTCACATGTGGTAAGGATAAAATATCTAGTACAAATTTAGACATTTGCTCCATGTTTAACACTTTTAAAATGTTTCTTCAAAGTGGAAACACCTATAGTTATTTCTTTGTTATTACATGTAGGACATACCGTATTTTCTCTTGTGTTAACCAATTTTTGAATTCTAGAATACGTTCCGGTCCAGGTGATATTTATAATAATTTGTTTATGCTTTTGTTGCTGGCTGCTTGAACTGCTTTTTTTCTTTTCGATATCGTATCCTGATTTAACCATCAATTTCAATTCTCACACGCAATTACTGGACACCGCACTATATTTTCATATAACAAAAAATTCAAACTATAAAGAATACATTCCACTTAACCATGAACACTATGTCCTACGTACTTACTACGAGCTGAATTTAGAATAAACTGCTCAAGTACAGGTCTAAAGAGTAGCTTCAGCACTGCGAAAACATTAAGTATATGTAGCCCTTGACCATAGCTTTCGATTGATACCCCATATGACCCATGTTGCCATTGAAAAATAAAGTGACCTTTGACATAGGTCGCCAACGGTTGACCTTTCGCCAAAACCAAATAGCGCATGAAGGTGCTCGGGACCTTAGCAACAACTTTGCCCCCTTTCAAAATTTCGATATCTGTAGCCGTTCGAAAGTTACAGGCGATCCAGACAGACAGACTGACGGACGGACGGACAAAACGTTCGCATAAGTACGCTGAAGCTACTAATAAACTAAACCCGATACCGTAAAATCGGGTGAATTTGCAGGTTTTTTTGCCTATTTTTGTCAATATCTTTTTTATTTTTGCACCAATGTTTGTGAGCTTCAAGTATGTTATATTTTTTAATATAAAGTCACCCCACGATAGTGTGACTTTGCAAACGCATAAGATTTGACGATTTATGCATTTTAAACCCTTTCCAAGGTGACTTTGCACCTGTAAAAATGTTTTTTAAAAGTTTTGAAGAATTTCTGCCGCTTTTCTCAGAAAAACATCACGTTTTTTAGCAAAAAAACTTTATTTTATAAAAATACAAAAATGAATTAACATTCTCGTCTAAAA
The DNA here is from genome assembly GCA_940337035.1 of Agriotes lineatus. NCBI lineage: Eukaryota > Metazoa > Arthropoda > Insecta > Coleoptera > Elateridae > Agriotes > Agriotes lineatus. Next base: position 101,411 of record CALNHX010001613.1, on the reverse strand, counting down.
CAAACTTAACACATATATTTTGAATTTCTGTATAGTTTTCAATTCAACATCTGATTTTGAAGGCATCTTCGTGCTGCTGCATAATAATAATAATATTTCTTTAGGAACTTGCTTACTGCTAAAGTGAGGGATGCTGTCCTTCTGCACATAAATCCAACAGCAAAAGCAAACTAAATAACTATCATCCAATTTCGAAACTTTGTGTATTTAATAATTGAATTTAACCCATCAAAACCCTACGCAGAATTTAAATTTACCATCAAAACCTGAGTAGAATTTGAATTTACCGCCAAACCTAAGCACAATTTGAATTTCTGGACAAAAAATTATGAGAAAAAACCCGTACACAGACCCCAGCGCAGACCTCCCCGCAGACCTGTACCCACGCAGACCTGTGCAGAAACCTCAGACAACAATCACATCCGGTTTATTTTTAGCAACCTTGCACATTCCCAGACGCCCACATCCGCAGGTCTGGACAGGTATTTTCTATAGTCTGCAAAATTCTGCGCCTCCTTCTAATTTTAGCTTTATTTACACAATTTCTAATGTGATTGTTTAGTTACAAAATGTTTTTAAACAAGTTTGAGATTTTCTCTTATACATCTGTTTTAACAAATCTAGATACGTTTTTATCCAGCAAAAATGAAACTGTCCCTTACCATTGGGTATCACGTATAGCATCCTTATTAATTAGAGTAATTTTTTACTAATATATTGCAGTGATCTAATAGCCTTTACTTGGCTTTATTTAATTTAATTCTTATTCTCTAGTTTTTATTTTAAAATTTTGAATTTTACTCTTACCTTTTGCGTGCAGTCTTTAGCATGTAATTGTAATAACCTTAGTTATTCGACTCTAATCGACTATTAAAATCAGATTAAGACATAAACCATGAATACCGGATATAGGAGAATTGTATTTATTAAGTAATTAATAACTGCCTGTATCATGCGTTTGAAAACTTTGTTAATAATATTTGATAAATACTTAATTTTAGTTAATTCAATTTTAGATTAATATTACTGTGTGTTTATATCTTCTATAGTCTTCTATTCGTCAGATATCTCTGCTACAGCTATGCTCGTTGCAACCAAAAACTGGACTATGTACGAATGATTTACAAATACCGTTGTAAGAAACCGAAATTTCAATGATAAAACTAAACCACCACTCCTTTTAGGAGCAATATTTTAAGCTGCTTTTTACTTTTGTAGTTATTGAATGCTTTTCCTTAAGTATTTATAAACCTTGAGTTTTTAAAATAAGTTGCATTATCTGCTAATATTTTCTTTGGTTTTACAAATTCTATAAAATATTCATTTACATTTTTTCAAAAACATTTTGAGTGTTGCATCTTTTAGCTGGAAAATAATCTCACATATTTCGTAAATATACTACCATAACATTCTTAAAGCCAAGGTGCTAACACAAGAACTAAGAATGTGTCTGTTTTTGCGAGATTGGTATGCGGAGGTTGCTGAATCAGATAAACTGAAAATGCTAGGTGGTACACACGATTCTTTTATCGCCCTGTTTTGTATTATAAAATTCTGCTGTTTAAGACTCAACCGTACTTATGTGTGTTAGCTTCCTACCAGTTTACTGCTGGAATTATATATGTGTATAAGATTGACTAAACTACATCAAACTTTTAACCTGCTAACTGAAGAGTATTTTTTACTAATATATTGCTGTGATCTAATAGCTTTTATTTGACTTTATTTAATTTAATTCTTATTAACTATAATACTAGATATAGGACAATTGTATTTATTAAGTAACTAGCAAGATGCCCGTTCTTCGTACGGGCTACAAATGTTTTTTCTTCTAAATCCTAAACGAATTCTAGAATGCTTCCCTCCTGTCTCACTCCATACGCTAAACTAACAACTCTGCGCAACAATATTGTAGGTAAAAAAGAAACAATATTCTCCCGAAAAAAGTTCTCCATAACCCTTTTATGCTTCACGTATCCCCTGGAAATGTGTATGTAATTGTCGTTCTCCTTATATAGATTGATAAAACTATAGGTTTAGTATAACAATGAGAATAAAAATAATAAATGTACTTATTAAATGTTGTATTCATAAATTGTAGCAACGTACCAGTTTCCACCACTTAGAGGTGGAATTTCGGAAATCCTTCTATTTTATTCTAAACTAGACACACGAAGAAAAATCAATAACTTTAACCTCTTTTTTAACTTCTTTTTACTTTTACCCCATTTTTACTCCTTTCACAATAAAATTTAGAATAAAAACTTGAAACCACTTTTTAAAGATTTAAAAAACACACATGCCCAAAAACCATGATCATCAGGAACCACTGGAAATACGGAAGGGTCTATAATTTACCCCTGAAACCAAATTCTCACCTTTAGAAGTTGATCTGTGCACAATCCTGAATTACTATTTTAGGAACTTGTATAGGTAACCTTTCTAAGTAAAACCAAATTGTTACATTATAGGGCCTTATGAAATATTGAGAAATTCGTATATGCCAAAAAGAATGTCCTAACTCAATAAACATACGAGATATGAAGGATTCTTTAATTCCCTCCCAATCCAGACTTGCACCTTTAGGGGTTGATTAGGGAAAAATTCTAAAATATGTTTCTAGGTATTTGCATTGATAATCTTTGCAAGTAAACACCAAGTCGCTATCTCATCGGGTCTAAGAGATATTGAGGAACTCGTGAAAACACATTTTCCCCTTTCAACCCCCGTAAGGGTGGAATTTAAAAAATATCCTTTCAACCCATTTAATTATGAAATGGAACTTACAACAAAAAAAAAATTTTTTACCCTATTACCCCTTTTCAGTTATTCCTCCTTTTACCCCTTTAGGGTTAAAATTTTTAAATTCCCTTAAACCACATTCTAAATATTTTTAAAATACATCTGTATGCCGAAAAAGAATGTTCTAACTCAATAAACATAAGAGAAACGAAGGGTCCTTTAATTCATCCCCAATCCAGTTTTGCACCTTTAGGGGTTAATTAAGGCAAAATCCTGAAATACCGTTCTAGGTATTTGCATTGATAATATTTGCAAGTAAACACCAAGTCGCTATCTCGTCGGGTCTAAGAGATATTGAGGAACTCGTGAAAACACATTTTACCCCTTTTCACCCCCGTGGGGGCGGAATTTAAAAAAAATTCTTTTAACCCATTCTATTGTGAAATGGAACTCACAGCAAAAAAAAATAATTTTAACCCCCCTACCCCTTTTCAGTTTTTCCTCTTTTTGCCCCTTTAGGGTTAACATTTTTAAATTCGCTTACACCACTTTCTAAATATTTTAAAAATACATCTATATGCCAGAAAAGAATGTTCTAACTCAATAAACATAGGAGATACGAAGGGTTCTTTAATTCACCCCCAATCCAGATTTGCACCTTTAGGGGTTGATTAAGGCAAAATCCTGAAATACGTTTCTAGGTATTTGCATTGGTAATCTTTGCAAGTAAACACCAAATCGATATCTTATCGGGTGTAAGAGATATTGAGGAATTCCTGAAAACGCATTTTACCCCTTTTCACCCCCTTAGGGGTCGAATTTCAAAAAATCCCTTCTTAGCACTAACTTACGTAACAAAATGAACCTTGCACCCAAATTTCAAGTTTCTAGTACCAGTTGTTTCGGCTCGTTGATTAGTTAGGGTTATAACTTTCCTTTATATATGTATAGATTAATAACTGTCTGTATCATACGTTTAACAACCTTGCTAATAATAATATTTAATAAGTACTTAATGTTTAGTTAATTTTAGATTAATATTACTGTCTGTTTATATCTTCTATAGCCTTGTATGAGATATCTCTGCTACAGCTATGCTCGTTGCAACCAAAAACTGGACTATTTACAGACGATTTACAAACACCGTTGTAAGAAATCGAAATTTCAATGATAAAACTAAACCACCGCTCCTTTTAGGAACAATATTTTAAGCTGCTTTTTATTTTTGTAGTTATTGAGTGCTTTATCACAAGACAGCCGAGCCGATCTATTTATTCATCGTCGCAGCTGATAATGGACGTCATTAACTGCGTCAGAAAAAATTTCCAAACAAAGGCGCCATTCAATTTAGCAGTTGTGCAGATTTTTCTCAAACAATGGGTTTCATTGTTCAATTTTGACCAGTCTTGCACATTTCTCAAACATGTCTGGACAAGTCTGAAGCTCTAACCAATAACATCCGGTTTATCTGATAAAGGAGGTCATTAAATGTATCAGCAAAAATTCCTCCAGACAACAAAGACTTCATTGTTCAATTATTTTTTGCAGTCGTGCAGATTTCTCAAAAAATGGGAGTCATTGTTCAATTGGTAGATAATAACATCCTGCATCTGCAAGTCTCAACAAGTTTTGCATTCCCAGACGATGAGTCACATTTTGTTGAGTCTGGGAAAATTTTTATACGCGTAGAAATCTTTTAAAATTTCAAAATTAGACTTTTAGCCCCAAAATTCATCGTGGGAATCTTGCAAAAATTTCAAAATTAGACTTTTAGCCCCAAAAATTCATCGTGGGAACCGGAAGTGGCACGTGACCTAGGTGAGGCCAATGACCCCTCCCCCCGGCTAGGCCCGTGACCTTGACCTCAGCTAAGCCCGAGACCTTGAAAAAGTGCAAGGTCAAAAGTGAGCCAGAACCCGCCTAGCTACACTACTAACTTGCTAAATTACTAACTTAATAACACTTCTAATCTATTAACCCTTAAACTACCACGCCTGAAATATTCCATAAAGTACCGCGTGGGGGCCTTGTAGGACCCCAGTAAAATTTTGAATATATTTTGCCAATATTAGATTTAGTTTTGATTTTTCACTTAAAAAGAGGTTTCGATCTAGATATTAAACCATAAACTTTATACAGGGCGTCTATAAATTATTGTTAAAGCATCAGATAGTCATTCTTTGAAAAGTTTTGAGATGAAAATTGTTAAGTGATTTTGACGTCATTAAGCTATCCTTGTTATCAATTCCACGATTGGGTGTTATTAGTGCATTTAAGCTGAAATTATTCTATTTAAAATTTCACTGGATTCGGCCCTGTACTAGTTTATATTCGAATTCATTTTAGCCAGCGTTCAGATGCTCCTGACCGTGAATTCCTTCTTTAATTTCTTATTGTCGATAAGGCGTGCTAACACTTTAAAGTTCTACGTATTGCTTTTTGTTGTATTTGTAATTTGATATTTAAGCCCTTGAATTTTAATCCGATACGCAGTAGCTTTCGTTCATTGTGGGAAACTTTCCTTTAAGCCTTATCTTTTGCCAATTCAGCAATTGCATCACCCGTTAAAGCCTTCCTTGTGGTGTTCTCAGCCCACGCATTTTACGTCCAGCTTTGGGACCATTGGAAATAAGTTTCGATAAACCCTTAGTTAACCATACATATAGAATTATTAGTTTCGGAGTTCAAAGCTTTCTTCTAATAGGCCCGCGATTTTAAATCTGCGAGCTTCGGGGAATCAGTATTCGACACTCACAGAAGTCAGTTGTGTGAAGTTTCGCACCCCCCCCCCGCGCTGATTTGCGCTTAGTAGTTTTGGAGAATCTCGTGAAGCCACTAACTGTTCTTGTGGATTTTTGAGTGCAGTCCGAGCCTTTGAAGTTATCATTTTGTGAGTGTTTAAAAGTTCGCGCGGCTAAGCATGTAGTGAAAAGTGAAGTTAAGTAACCGGCGTTGTTACGATAGGCAGTGGCGTCTCATATAGTTCTGCTTCCCGGGGGATGCTTTTGGCTTTTGTTTGCCGATTTGTTAAGAGACGTCATCTTGAAGCCTTCAATAACTTTTCCTGTTCAGCGTGGAAAACCATTGCTTTATGCAAATTTAAGTATCAACGCCGTGCTAGAATTAAATAGAGTGCTCGCAGCGGGAAACTCGTTTTCTGTCATTTTGCTGGCTGCCGTTCTTCTTCTACCACCTTTGATGGGGTCCTGCCCAACCGGTCTGCCCTTCTTGGGGTTTTTCGTAACACCACCACGTTCACCCAAGCTTCCACGAGTTCAAGTCCATCTGTAGTCAATAACAACATGCTTCCAGCTACAAGGTAAATTATTTGTATTTTGTTGCGCCCAACTGAAGTGATCGGGAAGTGTCGAAAAAAAGCGACGCGTTCGGCGCTATATTAATTAAGGAACATTGCGTACGACCATTTTATTTGATCATTTTGTACAGGGGCTTGACTCCTGTCTTGTTTTTCTTTTGTGTACTAATGCTTACTGGTTAAATGTAACGTAGATGCTAAGGTAATTTTGCCTGGGGTCCCCGATATCTCATGTAGGATTTATCTTTTGTATACCATTTAAATTCACCTCTAGGTGATCATCTCCAATGTAAACTGTTTTGTAATCGTAATTCCTTTTAAATAATAAAACTGTTAAAGTCAGTTTGCCCTTTTAGTGAATTTTGAACCTTTCTTGTTTTGTTTGGGTCTTAAACCAAGTCAACAGAGCAGAGGCCTGATGTATTTTAATTGTAAAGCTGAAAGCATGTCCCTTTGATAAGCGAGCCCCGAGATCTGGGCCATTTAGTGTTCTTTTGTGTGTCTTTAGTGACGGTGGCCTTGAAGGTAAGTAATTTAACGACAAGGTCACCCGGCTACTCGGAGGAGGCTTGGTAAACAACAGGCTGAGGTGTTCAGCAACGAACCTGGAGGACTTCTACATAGGCTACGTGTATTGTTCTTGGTTCTAGACACGTTAGCCACCCCTAACCAGAACCAAGTGGCGCCCAGGCATTTCTTTTTCTTTTAAGCAAGCTTTAGGGTAATTACCCCGCCGGTTTTTCTTTGTACTCTCGAACCACGCCTTTCCGACTGAGCCAAGTGCGAGGAATCGGAGCCACGAAATCTGCTCCAACACATTAAGATCTGTGTTCTTTCTAGGGAAAACCGGCGAACCCTGTAGTTTGTACCCAATTTTTGACAGTGCTCTTCATCAATGTCGATCTGAGCATTTAATACCGTAACAAAATATTAACACAAATATGTTGAATTGGGCTTTATGAGTCTTCACGGGCGGTAGATAATAAACGTTTTTTTGTTGTACTGCATCGAAAAGATATCAATTTCGGTAACGTATAGCGGCCGAAAACTCCCACTTTTTATACTAGTAACTTTTACTTTTCGGCAGTAATAAACATAGTAACAAAAACTAACAATCATTTCCATTGGTGGAAATCAATATGCTCTCCTCGACTTTTCCCGACTTCCTCAATTAAACTATCATTTTATAATTAGAAAATACATTTTCAAAGCAGTAGAATCGTTATGTATGTAACTCGCACGAAAGCGGACATTTAGCCGTGCCGCCTTATTTGGACCTCGGTCGCTGCGCTTGCTTGGTCATAAACTGTTGCTCATCCAAAAATGTCCTTAATTTCGTACTTGTAATATAAATATTATTCAGGTAAAGTACCTTTTCTGTTATAATTACGTCAAAATGGCATTAAAAAAAAAGAAAATATCTAAAAATTATGGTCCTATGCAAAATTTTATAAATATCAACTTACTTTTATGAAAGCGTACATATTTATTAAATGAAGTGCATTTGTTAGTCTACCTGTGTAAGATGGAGATTATCTTAAGTGGACATTTTTCTAATATCTGCAAATAAAAATAGAGGTCAAAAGAGTTACCTACCAAAAAGAAGCAGATTGGTGTCTATACCTTAAGTTGTTAACTTTACACAACCATAATGCATCGCGATAGCTAATATTCACAGAGCACATAATATACAGGCGGATAAACTGCTAAACAACTAATTTAACAGCCGCTAAATCATCTATTGTCGATAATGTGTATGGTTCCGTAAACGTCTCAGTGACACCCTAGCTACAAATTTTGAACTTTTCTAAAAAAGGAATAAATTAGAATTGCTCAGTGAGATCACAGTTTTATGAAGGAACAGGTAAAGAAAATTTACATAAATGGAAATCATTCAGAAACAGTTATTAAACAAATGAAAAACAAGAAACTGTCTCTGGGGTCCCAAGAGGACCCCGCGTGGTAGTTTAAGGTTTTAAATCTAAGGATGTGCTGGCAGGAAGCTGCACGTAGCGTATCAAGGTTACAAAGTAAGCAATTCAAACTATGGGCAATAGAGCCGTTATAATGTAACTCGTAGTCGTAGAGGCTGTCTTGTTCTAACATTAGTTGCTAGTTGTAAAGCTGAACTAGTAAGCGGATTACTTAATGCATATTATTATGTCAAAGGACACGTTTATGTATTAAGGGAAACTATTCATTATTCATGCCATGTGTTACTTAAGATTTATGTTATCCGGGGCGCACTTTTAGATCGCCTCATTCATAATTAGAATGCCCCATTCATAAACTTTTCTAAACACTTTGCTCTTTGTCCTTAGATGGTTTCATGGAGCAGATTCGTCGTGTTAGCGTTCAGTCGATATTGAACTTCGGTTTAGTCAACTCATACTAGTTCTTAGTTTTGTAACTTGTGTAATTTTAGAGTTTAATAAAAACTTAATTTTTAAAAACAAGTTCTCTATAACATCGAACATAATTGGCGCTGCGAACAGGATGCTCAAACGACTCTTGTACAAAGTTTCGTTGATTATTAAATCTTAATTGTGCATCCCGAAACCTACAAATATTTTTGAAGACTTCAACATTGCGATTCCAAGTTTGCTGAGTTCCTTCGACCGTCGACGGACCTCACCTACAAACTAGCACTGGTAGAGCAACGAGGAAGGCGCTTCATCCACCTGTACCAGAAGGACCAACACCGCCGTGGAACTTCACCTGGTAACCCGCTAGGCATCCCGACATCAGGACAATGCTATTGGCAACTCTATTCTTGTAAGTGAACAAAAAAATATTCCTTTTAACTTAGTGATATCCTTCTAACCTAGTGATATACAAGTGATTGTTTAAATATTTTTATGAATAACGGTAGAGATCGTTCAAGATCACCTTTGAGCCGTGCTAATTCAAGCTGTTTAAATTCTTCAATTGAAGTTGGCTTAGAAAATCCAAGTCAAGCAAAAATGGCTGTTAATTTTACTGAAATTAATTTAGCTAAGGAAATGATTCCTCAGTATGAGGGCGGTAGTAGGAATTTATCGTATTTCATACAGCAAAGCGAAAAATTCTTTGACATTTATGGAAACAAAGAAAAAGGCCAAGAAATGTGTAGTTTTAATAGGCTTTTATTTGAGATGTGTTGTGCGAAAGTAACTGGTGTAGCTAGGGACACTTTAGTAATTTCCAATTGTAAAACATGGAGCTCACTAAAAACCTCTCTTTTAAATCGTTTCGGAGATCCTAGGAACGAAGGTTTGTTAGAAAACGACCTAATTACCTGCCATCAATTATTAAATGAAAATTACGAACAATACTACGAGAACATAAAATATAAACTGCAACAATTATTAGAGCATATAAGTATTCGCGAAGACAAAGAAGCTCTGAGGGACTATAAAGTAGATATGTTCAATCAAAAGGCTTTAGATACATTTAAGGTCGGTTTATTAGAACCATACCGTTCTTTTATTTCATATAAAACGGTAACTTCTCTAGAAGACTGCTTACTCAAACTTAGAGATTACGACAACTATAAACAACAGGTTAGTTTTATGAATTTCGTTAGAAGTAAAACCCCAGCTAGAAATAATCAGAAGCAGTTAGATTTTCATAAGAATCAAAAACCGAAATTTCCATTTAATCAGTCGCCTACTTTCTCATATAATCAACAACCAAATTTTGCCGTCAGTAATTATCCAAATAAAAATCAATTCCCGAGAGGACCAATTACTATTCAAAGTAGACCTATACATAGGAATTTTCCAACAAATTCTCAGGTTTTTAAAACTAAACCGGCTTCACACAATACGAACAATTATAAACCAACCCCGATGTCCATATCAACAAATAACACAGTCAAACCCCCTGTAGGTACGACGAATAATTTTAGAAATCACTTCCAAGCCACGGGACCGCGTAACTTCGTTTCAGAAGAACTATATAACCTTGAGACCCCTGACGAATTAACTAATGATTATATTAATCCCGAAAATACCGAAGGTTACGAACATTCAGACAATTTTCAAGATTTCTCAGAATCAGAATATTACGAAGAATCCGAAAATTTTCAGATAGAAGCCTCGGAAAAAGAAATCTCGACGTAAACTCTCTTAGCAGTAAACCCAAATTACCCTTCATTATAATTCCAGAACTAGATTTAAAAATATTAATAGATAGTGGTGCATCTAACTCGATCCTAAATCCGGGACCCGCATATAAGTACTTTCAAGAGTTTTTCTTCAAAAAACCCTTTAGTGTCAAAAGCTTAGGACAAACTATTACAGACGAAAATAATGTTTCATATCCCATTTTTAAGGAATTTGGCATTAACAATAATATAAACTTTCATATCATAAAATGGCACGAGAGATTCGACGCCCTAATAGGAAGCGAGGATTTCAAAAAGCTTGGTGCGAAAATAGACTACAATTCTCAAAATTTAGAGATAGGAACTGTTGTAATTCCTTTTTATTTTGACTTAAACCCGCTTAATTATAAACCGTTTAAGCAATATGTCAGTAAAAGTATTAAAATTCCAGTTAACATAGAACAGGGACACGTTCTTATTCCAGAATTAAAAATAGGAAATGTTCATATCCCCGAATCAATAGCTACTTCAAAAGATGGGTTGTGTCACATACCTTTAGATTACGATTTTAATACGGAAATAAATTTTCATCAACAAATAGAAGTAGAGCACCTTACAAGTTTGGAAACTACTGAAAGATTGCAGGGAAACTATCCTGAAACTAATGATTTAACTTTATCCGAACTTATAAGAACATCTCATCTTAACATGGAAGAAAAAACCGAAATTTTAGCTCTTTGCAGAAAATATAGGGACGTATTTTATAACGAGAATTGCAACTTAACCTTTACCAATGCAGTAAAGCATAAAATTAGGACATCAGACGACGAAGTAGTTTTTTGTAAATCTTTTAGGTACCCCTACCAATTAAAAACGGAAATTCAAAACCAAATAAAAAAACTCTTAGACAATAAAATAATTAGACCTAGTATATCTCCATATAGCTCACCTGTATGGATAGTAAAGAAAAAGGCTGACGCTAGTGGAAAGAAAAAATGGCGTTTAGTCATTGACTTTAGAAAAATAAATGAAAAAACTATAGAGGACAAGTACCCGATACCAAGAATTGAAGACATTCTCGATAATTTAGGGAAATGTACTTACTTTTCTACCTTAGATCTCGCGCAAGGGTTTCATCAGATTGAAATGGATCCTCAATCCATTGAGAAAACGGCTTTTACAGTAGATAATGGTCATTGGGAATACGTTCGTATGCCCTTTGGTCTTAAAAACGCTCCTAGTACGTTTCAACGAGTTATGGATAATGTATTGAGAGAGTATTTACATGAATTTTGCTTCGTTTACATGGATGACGTAGTCATCTTTTCAAAATCCCTTCAGGAACATATGTTGCACGTCAAGAAAATCTTTGAAAAATTAAGACATTATAACTTAAAAGTTCAGTTAGACAAATCAGAGTTTTTGCGCAAAGAGGTTGGATTTTTGGAACATGTCGTTACTCCCAATGGAATCAAACCTAACCCTGATAAAATAAAAGCTATAAAAATTTACCCTCTACCGAAGACCGTCAAAGAGATTAGAGCCTTTTTAGGTTTGGTAGGTTATTATAGGCGTTTTATCTGCAATTTTGCTAGGATTGTACAACCATTTACAAAATGTTTGAAAAAAGGTGCCAAAATTAATGTTGACGACCCAAATTACTTGCAAGCATTTCATCACTGTAAAGAATTGTTAGTCAATGCTCCCATATTAAGTTACCCTGACTTCGACAAGACTTTCTGCCTAACGACGGACGCTTCTAACGTAGCTTTAGGAGGTGTTTTATCCCAAAATAACAAACCTATAGCGTTTTATTCGAGAACATTAAACAGTGCAGAGAAAAACTATTCCACCATAGAGCGCGAATTGTTAGCAATAGTAGAAAACACTAAGCATTTTAGACCGTACCTTTATGGAAAACAATTTATAATAGAAACAGACCATAAACCCTTAGTGTGGTTATTTTCTCTCAAAACACCGAATTCTAGATTAATTAAATGGCGCTTGAGATTAGAGGAATTTGATTATAAAGTGGAGTATAGGAAAGGAAAGGAAAATTTAGTAGCCGATGCCCTTTCAAGGATAGAAATAAACCTCAAGGAAGTAGTAAACCCCGAGTTAGACTTAGATTTATTGTCAATTCTCCCGAACATAGGTGAAGAGGTAGAATTGCCCAATAATGACGCAGACGATGTAATTACTAATAATGACGTTAGGATTGACGAACAAGAAAGCGATACCATAAATACTCAACATACGTCAGTAGAGAACCCAGTATTCACGATGCAAATTACCGAAAAACCAATAAACCAATTCAATAATCGCATAATAGCTAAATTAGGTGACAAATTGAACACAATTATTAAAAAACCCTTTTCCAAACAACACCTATTAGTGACCATCAGAAGAGGAAACGAATTAGAAGATTTTTCAAAATTTATTAAGCAGTTCATAAATCCAAGCAATTTATATTGCATCTACTTTAAGGATAAAGAACTTGAACCAAAATTTTTAGAAATTTTTCGACACTTATTTGATAACAAAATTAATATTACAAAGAGTAACATTTTAGCATTAGACGTAGAAAACCCCGAAGAGCAGGCAAAAGTAATTAACGAATACCATTCAGAAAATCACAACGGCGTAACGGAAACGTACGAACATCTTAAATGTAGGTACTACTGGCCCGATATGAAAACTAGGATAAATAAATTAATAAACGAATGCGAGACGTGCCTTAGTAATAAGTACGAAAGAAATCCCTATAGAATCCCGTTTTCAGGACCCCTAGTAGCAAAAAGACCATTTGATGTGGTTCACATAGATACCTTTAGTTTCGAGGGTAGTAAGTTCTTGACCATAATCGACCTCTTCTCCAAATATACGCAAGCTTATTATATAAACGACGTAATGGGAATAACTATATTAAACAAATTAAGACACTACTTTGCACATCATGGTTTTCCAAGAAAATTGGTCTGCGACGAAGGAAAAGAATTTAAAAATAATGTTTTTCAGGAATATTGTAAATTATTCAAAATAGACTTACATTTTACCACTAATTATAACAGCTGTTCGAATTCACCTATAGAAAGAGTTCATTCAACACTTCTAGAAAAAATTCGAGTATTAAAGAGTAAGGATAAGAACGAAACACACCCGAATCTTATGACTTCCGCAATCTTGATCTATAACCAGTCCGTCCATTCCATGACAGGTTTTACCCCTTTTACTTTATTGTACGGTCCATACGAAAACTTAAATGCCCACGAAGTCGACTTAGACATAACTATATTTGAAGCATATAATGACAAAAGAAAAAGCGAAATTTTGCCCTTTTACGAGACAATATACCAAAAACAACTTAACAAAGGTAGTAGGATTTTAGAAAAAAGGAACCAAAATAAAGAAACCGACGTAGTTATGAACGAACCGGTAGCTTATTTTACTCGCCAACGTATTAGAAAAACTGATCCGCTTTTCGATAAAGTCAATGTGACCTCTATTCAAGGGAACAAAGTCGAGGGAACACGGGAAAGATCAAATAGAAAAACTAATATTAATAAACGGAAAATTAAACGAGTAAGAAAGAAATTTTCTTTACAGGATTCTCCTGTCCAGCCAGATCCTGGGCCTTCAGATAGACAAAATTAAAACGAGTAGGTACTTTGAAGAAGACTTAGGGAATGTAAAGACTATAAGCCATTATCACAAATTTTATTTTTATTTTAACATGACAGAATTAGACTTAAGTTATCAACAATTATTAAACAATCTAAATTTGATAGAGATTAAAACACCAAACAATATTACTTACCCTCACTTGTCTGCATTAAAGAATTATTGCCACGAAATTCAGATTAGGCTGTCAAAATTCAATCATAGAGAAAAACGTGGATTATTTAATTTCCTAGGAACAGGTTTAAAATTTATAACAGGTAATCCGGATGAAAACGATTTAACAGAGATACATAAGAACCTACAATCACTTTTCAAGGAACAAGAAGTCGTTATTAAACAAATGAACGCCTATACCTCATTCGCAAATCACATCACAGATAGGTATTCTAAAGACCTAAAAGTTATTAAAAAAGATATTTATTCACTTGAAAAAGTTATCAATAAATATAATCACAATTTTGAAACTTACTTAATAATTCAATACAATAATTATTTGGCTGAAAGATTATTAAGAATAGTTAATACTATCGAGAGAACCATTTCTTTAGCTTTCACAGAAATTACAAATTTAGAGGTTATAACTGATGTAGAATTGTCGCAAATGATAGACCATTTAAAAGTTATCTATAAAAGGGAGGAACTGCTCGAATTAGACACGATACACGTTTTCAAAATTCTGAAGTTCTCGCAATTTCAAGTCATTTCTGCTGGTAAGATGATCACTTGTGTATTAAAGATACCCATTCTTAATTCCTTAATCTTCCGATATACCAAATTATACCCTATTCCCGATTCGCAAGATAGAGTGCTGATACCACCGTTCAAATATCATCTCCTGAGCGTTAAAGGTGAACTGTGGACTAATGAAAAGTGCAAGATGATAGACGAAAGTGCAGTGTGCGTTGAACATGGAAAAATAGACAGATGTGTTCTTAAAAAACCCAGTGAATGTGTTTACGCAACCGCAAATAATGACTATAAACTGTATACGCAGATTACTAATAAGAAATTGTTAATCTCCTCAAAAAGCAATGTAAATTTAATTACTTTGTTATCACGAACAATGCCATTTTGTCCGCTGAAAAATCCTGTAAGTTAATAATAGAAGATCAGGTTTTCGAAAATACCGATAGTGAAAATTTTACCTTCCATGTTCCTCTTATAAAACTCAATTACATAGCTACCAAAAGCATAAAATTAAAGTTAGATCATTTAGATAATTTAGATAAACTAAAACAAGAGGCCGAAACGTTAAAAGCACAATTTAATTTACATCCATCTTTACATTTTGTTCATTTTTCAGTAACTACCATCGTAATTGTTGCATTAATAGTTGCCTGTACCATTATGTATAAGTATAAGACGGTAATATTTAAGTATCAGGTAAAAGAAGATGCCATCCAGATGACATCACTTCCAAATCCAAGAGATCACGAGAACGAGGACGTTCTTAGCTAAGGGGGGAGGTATTATGTCAAAGGACACGTTTATGTATTAAGGGAAACTATTCATTATTCATGCCATGTGTTACTTAAGATTTATGTTATCCGGGGCGCACTTTTAGATCGCCTCATTCATAATTAGAATGCCCCATTCATAAACTTTTCTAAACACTTTGCTCTTTGTCCTTAGATGGTTTCATGGAGCAGATTCGTCGTGTTAGCGTTCAGTCGATATTGAACTTCGGTTTAGTCAACTCATACTAGTTCTTAGTTTTGTAACTTGTGTAATTTTAGAGTTTAATAAAAACTTAATTTTTAAAAACAAGTTCTCTATAACATCGAACATAATTATATGCTCAAAGTCATTTGATCCTTGTTTGCAAAATATCCTTTACTTAACTGTGGAAGGAGATACAAAATAAACCGATTCTGTGTGCACTATAAACGAGTATGATCAAAGAAAGATTCTATGCAGACTATGGAATAATTTCTAAAAACAAATCATTTTTAAATTAGCCTTAATGAATTATATTTTTCAAGGCATAAAATTCAAAAACATTTCTTCAATATAAAAAAAAAATTATTGCCTAAATTTGAACATCACTTTCCTTAAAATATAATAAACAAAATTGTATTTTCAGAAGTAATACTATAAGTACTTCGATATTATCGGGTTATATGTCGATAACTTGTTGCACAATAATAAAAGAATGTCAGTTTGACAGGTTAAATAATCCGACCGCGTCAGCGGGGGGATTATTCTGTCAAACTGACACGATTTGTTATTGTGCAGGAAGTTTGAGACGTATAACCCGTTCGAAGTACGCATTGTATTCGATTTGATTATTTTTTGAGTAAATTTTTTTAATATTAAGAACAAATAAATATTTTATTGGCAGCTCGATTTGTTTGTATTAACCTAGCTGAAAGTCATCTCCATGAAAACAACATCAAGTTGACAAAAGTTATGTAATGCGTTGCCTAGTGAAGTTACTCTAGTATAATCGATTTTGTATAATCGAAATTATACAAGATAACTTAACTTAATTGAGCCTTCTGATTGGTTGAGATACGAAAAAAATAATCATATATTATACAATTAGTCCATCGAAAATAATCGATCCTACGAGACGTATTGCCTCGAACACCACGAGACAGGTATCATTGAGTGGTGGTTCATAAGGCAATATGTCGAGTTTCAAGAATTTTCGATTGTCGAGTAGTATACAGGTAGACTATACCATGAGTAGATTCATAAATTTAATAATTTCGTACTTACTTGTCAATTTTTTAATTCGTTTATGTGATTTTACTATTATTTTATTATAGCTGTCACTTTAAGCACGTTAAGCTGTCGGTCCCCGTTGTCATTTGGGTGACAGTCATTAGGTTACGCCAAAGGCGATCGCACAACCTGAACACTCTGACACCAAGCTTCCTACCACAAGCCATACGATACAAAAAAATTTGAACCTCATTTTTTAACAACCCTAAGCGACTTCCTAACATTACATCTAATCATTCTAATCTCACTTTTTGACAACACCAACTCCATACTTTTATTATAATTTCTTGCCAGAGACACTGCACTGCATTACACGGTGAAGTATATCGTGTACAATATAATATACAAATGTGAAATATATACAAGACGTGTTTTTAATAATACATCTAACTTTACTTTTTATCAATTCATTTAACCTCACCTTTCACAACCCTAACTTCAACTTCTTGACAATAAGTCTAGTCAGTGTAGTAGTGACAGATACTTTTATCTGAGTATCTAAGTGCAAATACATTTGAAAAATTCTATCTAGATACATTTGCAACATTGTATAATATCTTATATTATAAGAGCCGATGCCGCCGACCATCCAGACCGTAAGCACAAGTGGCGCCGGCACACGCAGCATGAAGGGCCTGCATACTACTACCACACGCGCGCTTGCTATATCGGTTTCTCTAAGCGCGGATTTCTGTAAGCGCACATGCCGACCGTAAGCACGTGGCGCCGCCACACGCAGCCAGACGTAGGCTGGCTACGCGCGCTCTAGTATACATATATTACATATACTTAATTTTTGTATCTAGATATACGATAATAGCGTAGTTTCAACAAAATGCTGGAGTAGAAATAAAAATAGAAAAAACCCACTATAAAATAATTGAATGATTTATTTCGAAAAGGAACTAAACTATGAATGATGATGCAGAAAGTGTGGTAATGTACTTCTGGAATAATGCGGGAATATGTTTATATTGGAAGCGACTCCTTAATTCCTTGGATTTATCACATACCTATAATCTCATAAGAGCATTAATTCTTTCCAGATTTTTTTTGAGTGCGTTCCAAGAACGTTGTACGCGAGGGCAAATTAGGACGTTGGAATGCACGAAAAATAATTTCCAGATATGAATTAATGCTCGAATGCAGATTCAGTAAGAAGATCGTAACGACACAAACCCTCACAGTTAGGTTGGTTTATCACTGGCTATGACAACACGGAATTTCAAATAAATTTGTCAAATATAAAGTTTCACTTGAGATGTGGGAGAGCAGGAAGCAAGACAGTATTCGGAGCTAATAAGAGTAAAGATATAAAATAAATGCGCACCGTTGCTCGTAACAGAAATTTATCACTGCGCACCTTGCACTCAACTGAAAGTTTAAGTTTAACCATATACCTATTAGGAGTTAATAGGTATATGAGTTTAACAAACAGTAAGTGATTTGTCATTTTATAGCCCTAGGTCGTAAATTTTATAGGGTACTGAGCGCTGGGCAGTTGCTGACCGTGTAAGAGTAGTAAAGTTGTTTTTAAGAAGTGGTTCTGTAGTTCATTTTCGCAGAGAATTTCATTGTAATGTGGTTCTGCTAACAAAATTTGAGCATGGACAAGGCAATATGAAAATGATTCAGTAGAAAATGCTAGGTGGCGGCAAAGAAACCAGGTGGTACGACTAGGGTTTCCAGTCCCGGGATCCGGTCCCGGGATTCTACCACAAAAACCGAGTCCCGGGACCACAGCCAGCGCAGGCGAAGTCCCGGGACCATGTCAACGTGCGTGCGTATACTCGATATCAGAGAATTAGGACGGGTATTCACCGGCGTATTACTCATGCCTCTTGTACATTCTGCATTATTTGCGTTTTGCGTAACGCAGGAGAGGTAGAGTTTTCGGTAGATTAGAATTAAACCTGTATGTTGTTTCAGCCACATTTGCATATCTTTTTCTATTTATGTATTTGTCGGTTTTTTTGTGGGATTTAGATATGTGGGAAGAAGCTGAATAATTTAAATTTTTGGGTTTTAAGTGTGCTCGTTATTTGTCTGCTAAAACGTTACAATTAGAATGAATTCCGATACGCAACCTACCTTCATTCTACATTTAAAAAATAACGATTTGAAGTCAATATGGGAACAGTTTTATATATTGAAGATACCTAAACAATTAGCGAAATGTAAAGTGGGTTCCTACAAAATTATCATAATCAGAGGCAGCTTGACGAAAGGATTACACACGCACTTTGCAGTTCGAACAAAAGCAAAAGCGACAGACATTTTTAGTGCCAGAAGAAAGCAATGAAGTTGTAGACGAGCCCCAACGCAAATTATCAGCACAGAAATACTTTATTTAACTTAAAACACTTGTTTTTCTTTGGAAATTTTATTCGGAAATTTCACCTGAATACTATTTTTCTTTCGGGACCATTTTCGGGATCTTCGGGACTAGTCCCGGGACCTGAAATTTAGCTCTTAAGTCCCGAAAACACTTATGGTCCCGGGACTTGGAAACCCTAGGTACGACCTTCTGCTAGAATTCTTCAAGTAAGGAATGTGATAGACCCAAATCAATATTATTTTACGCAGCAATTTTGGATTTTTAAAATTATTGTTTTAACGATGTCTTTGTGTATTTTGTAATTGTTCTAATTTTTTTCCTGTTTCATTAATTTATATAATTGATAAAACGTGTGGTTTTCTTGTTTTATTGAATGATTTTAAAGATCCTATTTTGACGATTTCGAAAAAATGCTTTGACCCTTTTATGCAGCAATTTAGAGAGGAGATATGAAAAAGTACTAAAAATATTTTAAATTTGTATCATCGAGATGCATTTTTTCTGCAGCCCGTTATTTCAAATTTCTAACAAAAAATTCGCTCCACGCTAAAGTGCAGGTAGGAAGGTGGGGGAAAACAAAATATTGTAGACTATTCAATTCACCTGTCATCTGTCAAAAAGCGACCAATGAAAATCCAGAATTCTGACGTTTCTTGACCAATCAAAAAAATATCAGTGGATATATCTTCCTAGAAGGTATTCAAGTGACTATTTTTAACAAATGCGATTTTTATTAGAAAAAGTCAATATTAGTGCTCTGTTACTATAGAAATTGCGTAGTTTGTTGCTAGATTTACTGAAAACTAATTTGAAAAAGTAGTTTTGTTCATTAAATAGTCCCTCGAATACCATTCTTAGTCAAAGTTAAGTAGATTATTTTTGCGGTGGTGTTACTACTCATGTCCATTGCGCTTGGGATTAGGACTCGTGCTAGCGCACTCGTCCTAATCATACCAAAGCGCAATGGACATTCGTGACACCACCGCAAAAATAGTCGACATAACTTTGACTACTCATGGTATTATAAGTGAAAATAAAAATACGACGCTATAAACAATACGTATTAACATTCAATGAACTACAGGCGGCTAATTATTCGATTTTATTTCTCATATAAATGTCAGATATTGTGGAACGAACAGCTTGTGTCGCCTCAGCACTGCCTTGTGATTCCGGCATCCTTCTGCATGGGATATTCAAACACACAAAATAGAAGTGAATGCCTCTGGTGCAAATTTCATAAAGGGTTTATTCAGGTTTTTCCTGGTGGGTGCATCCCTACAAGGCGCGTCCCCAGGTGGCGGATAGGGAAATGACCTGAGTGTATGATCGTATGTGACGCAAAGGTCAGTGCTGATGATACGGACGCTCGTCAGGCGTAAAGCTGTAACTGGTAGCAACCTAAAACGGCGCCGCGGTATCCATCCTGCCCAACTACTACGTCGTGGTTAAGGGCCTGCACAGGGTTAAAACGGTGTCGGAAAGTACCTAGCACTTCCATTATACCATGCACTTTCCTGCCGACGTGGCCATGTCTCACGGGCAACAGAGTGCGGGAGGTCTCGGCTTAGCCGCCCGGACCAAGAGGAGTAAACCTCAATAAAAAAACCTAAATCCTATGGTGGTGCGACCAGGCCAAGGGATGCGTGGCTGTCTAGATGATCAGTCCCTACTGGATCTCCCTTGGGGCACCGGGCGCACCCCATTGTATAAAGCCATTTATTTTTAGACTGTAGCTACTCGTGGGAACAACATGGAAGATACAGACAACTCAAACTCTAACTCAGGCCTAGAATTTCTTTTTAGGTCTACACCTTCCCCGATGGAGACTGAGATAGACCTTGGTCAAATCTCTCCCTCCTCGGTGGCAAATCCTCTGGGCAGTACACAACCCGAGCAAAAAACCCAATCTGAGGCCCAATCTGAAGCCGATCCAACTTCAGGTAAGCAGGAGAAAAAACTCTCAGATTCACAACGCCGTAGACTTGCTATAGAAGCGGCAAAAGCTAGAGCGGAGCCTATTAGGCCTAGAAAATCTAGGGAAAACCGTCAGAGGAAAGAACTGGGGACTACTAAAGACCCAGTTCAAGATCCGCAAAGAGAACCCAAACGGAGGGCAGCACTCCTTCCCCCTCTGTTCAAAGGGGACCAACAAAGATTAAGGGTGACGGCGCGAAGGACAAACCCAGTACTTCAGTACAGGGACAGTCCTTTAGTCAATCCCTTACAGCCATTAAGATGGCAATTATTGTGCAAATCTACCCTGAGGGAAACTAACCCCAGAGCAGACTAAGCAGACTCAACAGGCCCTCACTAAAGAAATCTTTAAGTGTGCGCCTGCTACTGGTCCACAGTTCACAAATAGCTACGCCCATGCTGGTGTGCTATACGTGTCCTGTGCAAACGACACCTCAAAGCAATGGCTGCTGGAAAAGAAGCCACAACTTTAACCATGGGAAGAGAAAAACTTTCGTGTTGGAGCAGAAACGGATGTGATTAAAACCTCCAGAGTGGTGGTATGGATCCCCACCGACTTACCCACCAATATCCATCCCCTACTGAAAACGCAGAATTCAAATCTGGCCACTGATGAATGGAGAGTGATCTCCAGTCGTATCGAAACTCAGGGCACTACCTTAGCCCTTGCGATTGATAAGAACTCCCTGAAGAAACTAAGCAAAGTGGGATTTAAAGCCTACTTAGGTCTATCTCAGATAACCTTCAGCATGTCAAAGAAGACAGAGAAACAAGATGATGCTGGAGGTAGTACAAGTAAAACTTCAGCATAGCAAGGCGGCAACGGCTGCCCTCTGTAAATACTTGGTCTCCAAGAACATAGACATAGCCTTGATTCAAGAACCCTGACTCTTCAGGGGAAAAGTATCAGACCTCGGAAATGTCAAAGGTAAGCTAAGTAGTAGTAGTAGTAGACCTTTGCGCTCCTGCGGAGCATAAGGCATCACTTGGATGTTTCTGTAGCAGGTAGTTAAGGAGACTAGGTTGCTGGCCTAGCGCTCCCTCTTCTTCTTTTCCACATAATTATTATTATACATACAGATCAAACTGTTTTTTGAGTTCGGTAAATATTGTCCGTTTTATTATTATTATTTATTTGATTTGTCTTTATTTGGTCACATTTCACTTTCACTTTATTGTAAAGTACTTGCAATCTCACTAAGTTTTTTCCATTGAGCCCTGTCTTTTGCTAAGTTTTTTAATTCACTCCACTGTTTATTCATCTTCTCGCACTCCTTTTGTATGGTCCGTTTCCAGGATCAACGTGGTCTCCCCCGTTTTCTTGATCTTATGATTGTGTATTCTAACGCCTGCCTAGTTATATTTGTTATTGGTTGTCTTAAGGTGTGCCCAATCCAATTCCACTTCCTTCGTTTGATGATTTTTTCAATAGGTTCTTGTTCTGTTAACTGCCACAATTCCTCGTTTGAAATTGTTTCTGGCCAGTAAATTTTTAAAATCCTTCTTAGATATTTGTTTAGAAATATTTGTAGGCGGTTTATTTCCTTTTTATTAGGAGACCATGTTTCGCATGCATAGAGTAGCACGCTTTTAACATTTGTGTTGAAAATGCGAATTTTAGTTGTTGTTGTTATTTCTTTAGCATTCCAAATATTCCAAAGGCTGTTAAAAGCGCTTTAAGCTCTTAGTATTCTTCTTGCAATATCGCTTTGACTTCCTCCTGATTCATCAATTACACTTCCTAAGTAAATAAAATCTTTCACATTTTCAACTACTTTGTCATCTAAGGTTATATTATTTGAATTTCTATTTTTTTCACTTAGTTGTAACATTTTAGTTTTCTTGGTGTTTAGTGCTACTCCTGTTTTTTTTTGCGTTATCTTTTAATATATTAATTTTTAACTGCATGTGGTTGAGTTTTTCGGTAATTAGACACATATCATCTGCAAACTCTAAGTCCTCCAGAAACTGATTAAACCTCCATGTTAATCCATTTTTGTTTTTAGCTGTATTTCTCATTATCCAATCTGTGACAAGTAGTAATAGTAATAGGGTGATAGAAGGCAACCTTGTCGGACACCTGTTTGAATATTAATTTTTTTAGATATCATCCCATCCTTTTCAATGCGTGCCCCATAGTTGAGGTATAGCAGTTTTATCATTCTAATAATCTTGCAAGGTAGTCCGTATTGTTTTAATATCTTCCACATAATATTTCTGTTTACACTATCAAATGCTTTCTGGAAATCTATGAACCCCACATAAATTTCTTTTTGCCATTCTTTACATTGTTATAATATTATTCTCAGTGTACCTATCTGGTCAATGCATGATCGTCTTTGTCTAAAACCAGCTTGATTTTCTCTTAGGTTGTTATCTATAGTCTGTTTTTTTGCTTTATGATTCAGAGCAGGCTTTGCATTTGCATTTTTGTAACAGTGTAGGTAGTCAATGACAAAGGAAAAAACACTAGTTATGTCAAAAACCATTAGAACTGTCAATGTGTTAACTTATAAGCACTATTATATCGAGAGGTCCAAAAAAAACTGTTCCTCAGCGGGCTGTGGAAATTCAACGTATGAATAATATGTTGGTGACACTGTACGTCAATGTCAAATTCGAGGTTAGCAGGTTAGGATTTGCGTCATTTTGTGTCATAACTGACGGAAAATCTAACCTGATAACCTCGAATTTGACATTGACGTACAGTGTCACCAACATATTATTCATACGTTGAATTTCCACAGCCCGCTGAGGAACAGTTTTTTTTGGATCTCTCGATATTTAATAAGAGCTAACATTACTGAACCATTGACATTAAATAATAAGGTATTGCTTTATTTTAAATACGTTTATTTACAACTATTAAACAATACCGTTGTTATTTTGGGATTATTTGTCAATTATGATATATATTATTAACTAAAATCACAATGCCTGTTGTTTATATTTCATAATTACATCGATACCGCCATAAATGCATGGATACCACCATAATTACATCGCTAATACGGATTTATGTGCATATAATCAAACAGACCATAAACTGCTTTTCGAGTTGACAGTTATCAGTCTGTCAGTGTGAAAATAATAATTTACACTTCTTTCGTCCCAAACCTAAAATGGAAAACGATAGCGACAATAGTGCTGTATTCCTCCTGAAGTACGCCAAGCCGGCAAACAAGCTACACAAAATTTACTCCCAGAAAAGTCGAAGAAAACTTATGATATCGCATACAAAAATTTTCTGGAATGAATGTAAATAAAGTAGTTGTAAATAAAATAGCGTATTTCACTCGCATATAATAGCTATTATTAGTACACTCAGATGGCTTAAAGAACTCGCTCGCTTCGCTAGATAGATCCAAAATAATGAAAACGGCAACGAGAACGGACACGAATAAGGATGAGAAAAAGAAAGAAAACTTAAGAAAAAGAGTAGACACAATAAAGGAGCCTCGAATAAATACTAAATGGAAAATAGGGACATGGAATGTAAGAGGAATCAACTATGAAGGAGCCTTAAAACAACTAATGCAACAGTTAAGAAAATATAAGGTGGAGATACTAGCAGTCCAGGAAACCAATCTAAAGGATGAAGTTATAACAGAGATAGACGAATATATATTCTTTAATGGAGGAGGAGCAAAAAATAGACTAGGTACAGGCTTTTTCATTGAAAAAACAAGAGCAACGAGCCTAGTAGATTTTAAGAAAATAAATGAAACATCAGTTATTTGAGAATAAGAGCATCCCAAAGAAAACTAAGCATAATAAACGTGCATGCGCCTACAGAGGACGCAGAAGAAGAGATAAAGGATAAGTTTTATTATGAATTAGATGAATTATATGAGAAAATACCTAATTCCGATATAAAAATAATTATAGGAGATTTTAATGCAAAAGTAGGACAAGAAAAAAGAAACAGACCAACAGTGGGAAAATATAGTAGGCACAAGATAACAAATGACAATGGACAGAGGTTAATAAATTTTGGAATGGAGAAACAGCTACAAATAAAAGCAACATTTTTAAAACACCGAGAAATACATAAAGAGACATGGAAAAGCCCTGATGGAAGAACAAAGAATCAGATAGATCATTTTTTAATTGAATTGAAACATAGTGCATGTATAGAAAATGTAAAAAGTGCCAGAGGAGCAGAAATAGACTCAGATCACTATCTGGTGTGGGCAAAAATAAACCAAGAGATACCCTGGGAAAAGAAAATAAGAAGGAAGCAGCAAAATAGTTGGGATACAAGACCTCTACAGAAGGATCCACATATAAAAGAAGAATATGAGCAGGAAGTAGAAAAAATACTGAAGACAGAAAACAAGAAAGAAGAAATGGAAAAAGAATGAAAGACGCTAAAAGAAACATTAGAACAAGTAGCAAAGAAGTTGCTTCCAAATAAAAAAGTTAAGAAGAATATATGGTTCGATGACGAATGCAAAGATATAACAGAACAACTGAATAAAGCGAAAATGGAAATGCTACATGAAAAAACAATACAAAGTGAAGCCCAATTTAAAGACAAAAGAAGGGAAGCGAAGAAAATATACAGAGAAAAAAACGAAAGAAGCAAGAAGAAATGATAGCCGAGATAGAAGAAAACTATAACAGGCAAGACGTAAGAACTTTCTACAAAAAAATAGGAATAACAAGGAAAAATTACCGGCCGAAAGTCAATCTGTGCAGGGACAAAAACGGAGAAATAATTGGTGGTAAAGAAGAAATACTCGGGAGATGGAAAGAGCACTACCAAGAGATTATGGGGGTGACAGAAGAACAGGATAGTGAAATTAAAGAAAGAAACAAGGATGAACAAAGTGAGCAAGTACCAACACCGGAAGAATTTGATAAAGCGATACAAAAGCTGAGAAATAATAAGACACCGGGGAAAGACAGAATACAAAGTGAGCTAATAAAAGCAGGAGGTCAACAACTACTTGACAGACTGTACAACTTGATATGCAAAGTATGGATAAAGAAAACAATGCCAAATGAATGGAGAGAGGCGGTAATCAACCCGATTTACAAAAAAGGGGATAGACTAGATTGCAGCAATTATCGACCAATATCAATCCTAAATGTAGCATATACGATCCTGGCAACAATACTAAATAACAGATTAAAAGAAATTACAGAAAAAGTAATCGGAGAATACCAGTGTGGGTTCAGAAGGAATAGATCTGTAACGGACCAGCTGTTCACATTAAGACAGTTACAGGAAAAAACGAGAAGGAAAGGAATAACGCTGCATATGCTGTTTATAGACTACAAACAGGCTTACGATAGTGTAAGAAGGAAAAAACTATTTACAATAATGGAAAACCTAGAACTCCCAAAAGGAATAACGAATCTGGTTAAGATGACATTAGAAGAAACCTGGAGCGAAGTCAAAGTAGAAGGAGAAAATACCCCAAAGTTTAAGACAACAAGAGGGTTACGGCAAGGAGACCCGCTCTCCACAACTTTATTTAATATAACTTTGGAAGGAGCAATGAGAAATAGCAATACAAAGAGAAATAACAACATTTTAAAAGACTCATACCAAGTTATGGCATATGCCGATGACCTAATAATTATTTCGCGAACTAAAGAAGAACTAAAAAACGTCTTTCAAAATATCGAAAAGGAAGCAAGAACATATGGACTAGAGGTGAATGAGGGAAAAACGAAATATCTATTGACAGCAACCAAGAGAGCCTTATCAGATCTTAAAGTAAATAACCAGAATGGGAAGCAGTACAACTTCGAACAAGTAAATAGCTATGTGTACCTAGGAGCCGAAATTAATAGTGAAAATACCTCATATAGTGAAATAGAAAGAAGAATAACACTGGGTGTAAAAAGTGCCGGGTCTTTAAATAAAGTGATTAGAAGCAAAGACATTTCGCGAAAATTGAAAATTAGAATATATAAGACAATAATACGACCGACAACGTTATAGGGGTGTGAAGTGTGGACCTTAAATCAGCAGTGCGCAAATAAGCTTGCAATCTGGGAGAGGAAAATATTAAGAAGGCTTTTCGGAGGAATCAAAGAAGGTGAGGAATGGCGGAGAAGGACAAACGAAGAGGTGTATGAGCTATACAGGGTGTATACGAATTCGACCGACAAACTTTGGGTGCATATTTCTCTCACTAAATACAGCCTAAAAGATTAGACAACCTTGATCCTTATCTGCAAGATAAACTCTACACAGGTCAAAACACTTCGAAAAAACACTATGAATTTTTCAAGATTTATTTTATTAAATAAAATTTATTATCAGCTATGGCCGAGCTATCTTCTTTAAAGAATTCTGGACTTCCAAAAACTATTAAAAATTAGTGTTCCTACACATTACACGCATTCAAATCTCCAAACTAGAATATTTTATTTCCACTGGTAGTCTGATTAATTAAATGTCATGTTTCATATGTACCTAATGTCATTAATTAATTAGTATATTTCGATATTTGAGTAAAATTTCATTCGACGATTTCAATGTTAGATTAAAAGAAAAGTCACAAAAGAGGTTCTAACTTTGAAATGAAAGGAGATTGATTATAAGTATACGAACAATTTAGATACATCTTTAGGCAGTAAATACACCCTCGAAGTTTGTCGGTCGAATTCGTATACACCCTGTATAAAGAGTCGCCAATAACAAATATTGTAAACCAATCAAGACTGCGATGGCTAGGCCACCTAGGAAGAATGACAGATCAAAGAATCCCAAGAATGGTCTTCAGAGAAACCGCGGAAGGAAGGAATAGAAGAGGACGGCCGCAGAGAGAGTGGTTCCAAAATGTTAAAGAAGATTTAAAAGTATTGAAAGTGAAGAACTGGGAAGAATTAGCTATCCGAAGAACAGAGTGGAAGAAAATTGTCAATAAAGCCAAGGGCCTCTAGGGCCTCTCGTGCTAATATATACAGGGTGTTGAAAAAGAGCCGCAATCGTATAGTACTACCGTAATTGACATCAAATAAGTATCATAAATCCGTTTTTAAAAATTTGCTGCTATGCTTATATCGGAAGATATAAAATTCCTTCTACCAAAATTAGAAACTGTTCTAAAGCTATGATATTAATTGTATTAACAATTTTTCCTAACAAAATAAAAGCGTTAATCTATATCAACAGTTTCCGGTTAGTATAGTAATGAATAACAGTTTTTTTAGACATCCTCAAAGAACAAAATATTGTTGAAAATACAAAATTGCCGATCTGACAATCCTGCAATATTTGTATGTATTTAAGCACAATAAACTAGTCACCATATTTCAATAAAAAACAATGTTTTGTCAAAATATCAAATTCTGACAGTACCACGAATCTTAGTACATTAATTTCAAACGCGTAATAATGGAATATACAAATAACGAATATTTTGATATGCTTATGTACTTAATTTAACGGCCTTTTTGCTATTAATAAACCTTATAATTATTACTTCTGTTGAAAATTAAAAATAAACAATTTTTCAAACTATAAACTACCATTGCTTAATTTAAACTTATAAAGCACACAACAAACGTAAAAAATTAGAATCTAGACACAGGTCATTTTTTTGTAATGCATGTATGTTGGCACTTAACTCCTTTGTACAGTGCTGCCATATTTTCTAACTTAAAAACAGCATTATCTCTGAAACGGTTGTCGGAATAAAAAAAATTGTGTTAACTTTTTTGTTACTTTACCCATGAAGAACATCATGATACTCTTCGATTGCGCGACTTTTTCAACACCCTGTATATATATACAGGGTGTGTCATTAATAATTGGAAATATTTTAACTGTAGAATCCTGGGCTCAAAATATTAATATTTAACCCAAATCACTTAGATAAAATATGACTCCTTACTGAGATATAAGGTGTTTTATTTAAAAATTTAAAAATGATTTTTCTCCATTACTTTAAAACTATTTGACGTATCCGTATCATATATAGCAGGAAGTGGAGACAGTATAAACCATGCTAAATTATGTTAAATAAACGTTTGTGGTTACTACCAGAGGCGTACGACAGGGACAAGTGATTGGTTGACCCTTCCCAAATTCTACGCCACTGGCGAAATTGCCATTTTAGCACAATTTTTTGATTCTCCAATACTTTTTATGTAAATAACATACTCTTCCTTCGTAACGATAAAGTCATTATTTTTCGAGATATTTAATGTTAATCATAAACCTGAACAGTTATTTTGATTTTAATGTGTATTAATTATGTCGGTGTTTTTTGTCATAAGATTGCATTTATTACGCAAATGAAACTTTAATCCGTATTAACAAAAAACATAATGTTATTTAATGAAATTTATTGAAACGAATACATAGATGCATTCAACATAAAAACAAATTGTGGTTCTGAAAAGAACCATTTTGTTATAATCTAAATAAAAGAACAATTTTAATAACACGAAAATATCAAAAACCTTTTGTAATAAATGTTCAATGTGACCCCCGTTTATCTCAATAAGCTTATCAATTCTTTTCCTAAACGATCGTCTAACTTTAAAAAATATGTTTGGCTGATTGGCAATAAAATTAGCGGAATTTACTATTTGCAGCCATAGTTCTTGACGATTATTTATTTCTTGTGAGTATACCAGCGGTTTTTTGTTTATACAGATTAAAGTTTCATTTGCGTAATAAATGCAATCTTCTGACAAAAAACACCCACATAATTAATACACATTAAAATCAAAATAACTGTTCAGCTTTATTTTTAACTTTAAATATCTCGAAAAATAATGACTTTATCATTACGAAGGAAGAGTATGTTATTTACCTAGAAAGTATTGGAAAATCGAAAAAGTGTGCTAAAATGGCAATTTTGCCAGTGGCGTAGAATTTGGGAAGGGTCAACCAATCACTTGCCCCTGTCGTACGCCTCTGGTAGTAGCCAGAAACGTTTATTTAACATAATTTAGTATGGTTTACAGTGTCTACACTTTCTGCGAAATATGATACGGATACGTCAAATAGTTTTAAAGTAATGGAAAAGAATCACTTTTAAATTTTTAAATAAAACACCCTATATCTCAGTAAGGAGCCATATTTTATCTAAGTGATTTTAGTTAAATATTAATATTTTGAGCCCAGGATTCTACAGTTAAAATATTTCCAATTATTAATGAAACACCCTGTATACAGTGTGTCCAAGATAAGGAGGGCCAGTATGGGGATCTCGGTAATGCTAAGAGATACAAATTTGGTTAAATGGGAAGAAAGTTGCGCAATTAAAGGACTAATAAAATGACGTCTAGAAATCCTTGATATGATTTTTCGTTTTTGAATTTTCTCAAAAAAACCGAATTTTTGGATTTTCTTTTTTATTTTTTTCTGGCGTTAATATTAAAGTTAGAGCGAAACTGATTAAACTTCTTTATAGCAACTTTTAGTGGACTTAATGATTACGTTATCAATTTTTTTATCCGACGTTTCGTCTTCGAGAAACCATCATCAACTTCATTTTTTTAAATACGGTCCTGGTTTTTTTATGCTAAATTTGCAAAGCCCTTGTTACTTTGAATTCAACAATGTGCCACATATTATGGTTTACTTACGTTTCGAGCTTTTTTCTGATCATTACCAGAAAAATTTTTAGATACGGACCTGCATTTCTCATAATTTTGTAAAAATAAGTTCATACAGTAAGTTAGGCCTTTTTACATGCCGTTAAAATATTAAAATGCACATCATAATGTCATAATTCTGATACATTAATTTAATAAGCAACCAATAACTATTAACAATAAACAAAAAAGAAATGAACAAAAGATAGACAGAAAGAATGAGAAAACGAGCCTTGAAACAATGTAATAGGTATTTAACGTTTTGAAATAGAAGAAGAACTTAGAAGATTGTTCTTGAAGCCTTTCAAAGTATAACGCCAGTATTGCTGAATAATGTTTTAGATTCTACAGTTAGAAGATGCTATTTATGCTTAGAGAATGATGGCAACCTTTTTGAATACCTTCTGTAAATTTAATACCTATTACATTGTTTCCATGTTCGTTTTGTTATTCTTTCTGTCTATCTTTTGTTCATTTCTTTTTTGTTTATTGTTAATAGTTATTGGTTGGTTATTAAATTAATGTATCAGAATTATGATATTATGATGTGCATTTTAATATTTTAACGGCATGTAAAAAGGCCTAACTTACTGTATGAACTTATTTTTACAAAATTATGAGAAATGCAGGTCCGTATCTAAAAAATTTTCTGATAATAATCAGAAAAAAGCTCGAAACGTAAGTAAACCATAATATGTGGCACATTGTTGAATTCAGAGTAACAAGGGCTTTGCAAATTTGGCATCAAAAAACCAGGACCGTATTTAAAAAAATGAAGTTGATGATGGTTTCTCGAAGACGAAACGTCGGATAAAAAAATTGATAACGTAATCATTAAGTCCACTAAAAGTTGCTATAAAGAAGTTTAATCAGTTTCGCTCTAACTTTAATATTAACGCCAGAAAAAAATAAAAAAGAAAATCCAAAAATTCGGTTTTTTTAGATAATTCAAAAACTAAAAATCATATCAAGGATTTCTAGACGTCATTTGATTAGTCCTTTAATTGCGCATCTTTCTTCCCATTTAACCAAATTTGTATCTCTTACCATTACCGAGATCCCCATACTGGCCCTCCTTATCTTGGACACACTGTATATATATATATATATATATATATATATATATCTTTTATGTACTAATGTAAAAATAAATATATTATTAATAATTTGCTGATGATTCTTGTTTGTAGAACTGTGTTGTACAAGTCATTATTTATGCTACACATATAACAGGCATTTCAAAATAAAGAGATAATACAAAATACTCTGGTAGAACCATTTTCAGAGATATAATTTACCAGAATTTAGATGGATACACTTCAGGATAATCATCCAAAATCTGATTCAGAAAAGGAATACAACTCGTCTTCCGATTCTGTATCAGATTCTTCCAACCTAATAATAACAGGAGGTATATCATCCACACCAATTTAAGAATGTGCTTTGCCCAGTCACTTTATATTAGTAGTTCACAGTGTTCAACGTTTTTTCCCATATGTTTGCTGTACACAGTGATAGAGATTTAAGCCATAAATTAGCAATTATGTCTTTTGAGGGAGGCTGAGAATTTATGTTTTTATTATAATAGTTCTTACATAAACTCCATGCCAATTCAATTGGATTGTATTGACAGTGGTATGGAGGTAATCTAAGAACTTCATGCCCATGTCATTTTTGTCAATTAAGTATTGCTATTGGTCAATAGGGTAGCGGGTAGGTACCACCAAACGACCCCGGGAAGGTGCAGACTTACTTCAGGGAGTGGTGACCCTGCCCACGCGAAACTCATGGTTTTTCTATGACCAACCTTCCCGAGAGAAACTATGTCCACATATCCTAAAAATCCTTCGCACCCTTACATCCTTTCCTATCCCTAACCGTCTTCCAACCCGCCTGGCCAGCGTGGAAGACCAAGGCCAACAAACCTCCAATCATCATGGCGAATTTTAAAAACAGCGGAATTAGATCCCAGGTGGGTAGCTCTGATAAAGAGAAATCCCACACCTTTGATAAGGTCTGCCCCAGGGATTCTGGGAGGGGCAAAAATTCGCAAACAATACCAAAAGAAAAGATAAAAACTACAAAACTGAATATAGCAACATACAACGTAAGAACACTAAGAACAGAAGACAGAATCCTGCAATTAGAAGAAGAACTCGTTCACATAAAATGGGACATCGTGGGAATCAGTGAGTTGAAAAGAAAGGGAGAAGAACTGATTATACTGAAAACAAACAACATACTATACAGTAGCAACAGAGACAACATAAGAGAAGGAGTGGGCTTCCTAATTCACAAAAAGTGGTCAAGTAATATCAAAGCCACTGTATCAATATC
The DNA here is from genome assembly GCA_940337035.1 of Agriotes lineatus. Lineage (NCBI taxonomy): Eukaryota > Metazoa > Arthropoda > Insecta > Coleoptera > Elateridae > Agriotes > Agriotes lineatus. Next base: position 68,636 of record CALNHX010001613.1, on the reverse strand, counting down.
ACCTAGGGTAGCATATATCATCCTTCAAATTTCAAAAAGGTATCAACTGAAAATAATTCAGACATACGCTCCAACAAGTGATCATGTCGACGAAGAAGTAGAAGAGATGTACGATGACATAAGAAAAGCATTAGAAGAAAACAAAACACAATACCATCTCATCATAGGAGACTTTAATGCAAAAATTGGAAGACACCAGGATGGAGAAACATGTACAGGCCAACACGGAATTGGAGACAGAAACGAGAGAGGACGGACGCTGGCAAATTTCCTAGAAGAACAACAATTGAAAATAATGAACACATTTTTTAGAAAGAAAGAACAGCGTAAGTGGACTTGGAGGAGCCCAAACGGCATAGTGAAGAATGAAATAGACTTTATTATAACAAATAATAGAAATATAATAAAAGATGTAACAGTCCTCAACACAATACAAATGAGCGACCATAGACTAGTGAGAGCGAAGATAGTCATCAATACAAAACAAGAAAGAAGAAATTTGATAAAGTCACAAGTGAAAAGAAAAGACATAGAAGATCTTGAACAAATGCAAGAAAAGTTTGAAAAGAATCTAGGAAGTAAACTGAGAAAAAAACCAGAATCCTTCACCGACATAAATCAACTAAATGATTATACAAATATAAATATAAAAGACGCAGTGCAGAAAACGCTTAAAGAAAGGACAACTAGCACGAAGAATAGTAAACTATCAGATAATACAAAGAAACTAATAGCAAATAGAAATAAACAGATAGGAAAAATATCAGAAGAAGAACTGAAAGAAAAAAATAAGGAGATTAGGAACGAAGTAAGAAAAGACGTTAGAGAATACAACGAGAAAATAATAAATAACGTCATAGAAAACAACAAAGGGCCTAAAGTATTTAAGAAAATCCTCTCTCAAGGAAGGTCAGAAATAGTAACTCTAAAAGACGAAAATGGCAACAAACTTAAAACTCGAGCAGAAATACTTCGATACATAGAAAGTTTTTACGGAGACCTATACTCAGAGAAAGTTTGCCAACAACCAAGAAACTCAAGAGACAAAAGATCAAAACTCAGCAAACATTATACAGAAGATTTACCGCCGATCAGTAAATACGAAATAAAAGCTGCAATAAAAGGCATGAAAAACAATAAATCACCAGGACCAGACGAGATTGTCATAGAATACATAAAAATGGGAGGCCAGAAAATATTAGACTATTTAGAAAAATTAATGAACGAATGTCTAGAGAAAGGAGAAACACCAAAATCCTGGAAAAATGCAAACGTTGTTATTCTCTATAAAAAAGGGGACAGGGAAGACATCAGAAACTATAGACCTGTATCGTTACTCTCACATGTCTGCAAACTGCTAACAAAGATAATAACAAACAGGATCTCCAACAAACTCGACGAGTTTCAACCCGTGGAGCAGGCTGGCTTTCGAAAAGGATACAGCACTATAGACCACATACACACATTAAGACAGGCAATAGAAAAATTTCAAGAGTACAACAAACCAATGTACCTGGCTTTTATCGATTTTGAAAAGGCATTCGATACGATAGAAAAGTGGGCCTTTTTAAACTCCCTCAAAAGATGCCGCATTGATAGCAGATACATACAACTGATTAAAAACCTATATGACGAAGCAACAATGACAGTTCAAATCTTAGGCGGAACAGAGCCAATCAACATTAAAAGGGGAGTCCGACAAGGAGACACAATCTCGCCCAAAATATTCACAAACGCATTAGAAGACATTTTTAAGACATTAGAATGGGAAAACATCGGTATTAATATAAATGGTGAATATTTGAACAATCTTCGTTTCGCAGACGATATTGTGCTGCTCGCAGAAAATATGGAAGACCTGAAAAAAATGATACTAGATCTGAACAACTCGGCTAGAAGTTACGGCCTAAATATCAATGCGTCCAAAACGAATATTATGTCAAATATGAACGATGCTATGCCAATTATGCTTAATAACGAAAGGGAAGTGACAGTGGTCAACGAGTATACCTACTTAGGCCAAAAAATATCCTTTGAGAAAAACAATCAGGAAATAGAAGTAAAAAGAAGAATACAATTGGGATGGGCAGCATTTGGAAAACTTAGTAGTGTTTTTAAATCCAACTTCCCACAACACCTCAAAACTCAAGTTTTTAACCAGTGTGTCTTACCAACTATGACTTATGCAGCAGAAACGTGGAGCTTAAATGAAGGAATAATGGAGAAATTAAGGATTGCACAGAGGAAAATGGAAAGATCGATGCTGAATGTAAGGCTGCAAGACAGAAAGAGGAACGAATGGATTAGAAGAAAAACAAGGGTGATAGACGTGGCAGAATATGTGGCAAAACAGAAGTGGAGATGGGCTGGACATTTGATGAGAACAGGAGACGGAAGATGGACCAGGAAGGTGACAGAGTGGAGACCACGGACAACCAAGAGGAACCCGGGAAGACCAAAAACACGATGGAGAGATGATGTCCAGAAAGTGGCGGGAGTGCAGTGGATGGCAAAAACGAGTAATAGAAATGAGTGGAAAAATATTGGAGAGGCGTATATCCAGAGATGGAGTAAAACACGCTGAAATTGATGATGATGATGATGATTGGTCAATATGTAAAGTAAAATTAAACTCCCATAATTGTCGCTTTATTATTTTTTCATCAAATTGTACGTCACTTTTAATTAACCATTCCTGTATTTGTAGTTTATTGGACGAGAAGTTGGGTGGTTTATCGATAAGAACCGAATTATATGGTGCATTATCTATAATTAACACACATTTTCCATTCAATTTGGCCAAAGCAGGGATTAACTGTTTTTCAACATTGCCTAAAAATGTCACCATTATTATGACTACATTTACACGGTAATTTAACGCTGGTGTTATTTAAACCGTTGTTATTAAAAGTTGTGTAAAACGTGCGTTTACACAAGGGATGTTGTACAGGCGTTAAAGTGTACGTCAGTGTTAGCGTGGTGTTATCTAAAACCTCGTCGCAGTGTGACCAACTGCTTCTAGATTTTCCATCTTTACTCTGTCAGATGATGTCTGTTATTACAAAATTATAAACATAACCGCTATAACCTACAAGATTAATAACACAGCTGATACAATTCAACGGAGTGACATTGGTGTGGTTGACAACTGCGACTCGAACAACCAACCGTCTTTACAATTATGTTGGTAGTCCTGTTTCAAAAAGGGTGTAAGTCCAAAGTATCCATTTACACGTACATTTTACACCTGATTACTAACGTCACGCCTCTTGGCGAAGTGGTGTAGCGTTAGTAAACCGGTTCTAGTAAAACCGGCGTTAAACCACATTTACACTATAAGTTACACCGGTGTTAACAACAACCGATGTTGTAACACCGGTGTTAGCGGACCGTGTAAATGTAGTCTATACACTTATGATAGCCCGTCATTATTGTCCGAGTCCAACAGTAAGTCACATCCTGGTAAAGTTTCATCCAAAAACATGAATATACATTTTTTACTATAATTTCGAAATTGTAAATATTTCCTTTAAAAGGCAATCCGCCGAAATGATATGACTCTTCTCACACAATTTTCTTCCATTCTCAATTTTGTATTTATATCCTATATTTGTTCATGTGTAGTATAATTTTAAACGACTCCCAGTATAATTCAGTTCATCCCTTGCACACAGCAATAAATTATCGAAAGTAAAAAATTCCAAATTTTCTTCCTAATATCTTCCCTGAAACTCTGTTCCTCCCAAGTTAGAAATTACTTTTCTTTATTCATATTATCATTCGGTTATTGCTGGAGTTGTGATTTTGCTTCGTTTCGATTTCTTTGTTGCATTCTAAATCTAGCATTATAAGAAATTATTAGAAATGTTATATCTGTTTAATTCTTAATACTTACGTCGAAGATTTGACCAATTCTTCCAATGATGGCTGTTTTACTTAAGTTACCATTGATATCTTTTATATTAGTAGAACGGCGTTTTATAGCCTCTTTGGTTTTACTATTACCTAATACTGCTTTTTCGTGGCATTTTATTAAGATTTGCTGAAGTGTCAACTTGACAATCCCGGCGACCTGGATTTTGACATTAGTTATATTTTGTAACTAAACTGTTGTACACTGCTAAAATAATATAAATGCAAAGCCTGCTCTGAATCATAAAGCAAAAAATAGACTATATTGTACTCTTCATTCTTTCTAATAGAATACGAGTGAGTATTTTACTAACATTACTTAGAAGAGTAATTGGACGCCAATTATCACACTTAGTTTTATCCCCCTTTTTTGGTATTACTATTATGCGTCCTTCAGTACATTCTCCCGGTAGCTTCTCTTCTCTCCATATTTTCTGCAATAGGCAGTGCACGATATTTGTGCTTATATCTCTTCCTACTTTTATTAACTCATTAGAAATATTATCTGGTCCTACAGCCTTATTGTCTTTTAATAAGATTATAGCTGCTAATATTTCCTCTCTTGTTGGTTCATCTGTATTTATCTCAAGTTCCGCTGGTTGATGTTCAAATCCAAAAATATCCCCGTTCTCTCTTGTTGAAGTGTCTTTAAACATATTTTCAAAATATTCTTCCCATCGTTTGATTATGTCTGTCTCTGCACTTAATAAATTACCTTCTTTATTGCGTATGTGTGGTGTCTTACTTTGTTTTCTTCCTGATAGTATACGAGTTGTACTATACAATGTTCTTACATCATTTTGTGAAGCTGCTTTTTCTGCTCTTATTAGTATTTCTTCTTTTTGGAGACTTTTGTCATTTCTAGCACTCTTTTTTATTTGTTTGTCTTTTTCTTTGGTTTTTTTTTTCAATTCATTTTTCTTAATTTCGGATTGTGCATTCAACAGTTTTAATTTCAAAACTCGTCTTTCCTCTATAAGCCGCCATGTCTCTTGAGACATCCAATCCTTTATATTTTTGTGTTTTATTCCAACTGTGTCCACTGCAGTTTCCATTAGCATAGTTTTATATTTCTGCCATAGTTGGTCAATTGTGTAGTCATTTATATTGCCCAGTTCTTCGTACTTTGTGTTCAGTTTAGTAGTATATTGTTGTTGTAAGTCCGATGACCTGTTTAACCATAGTACATTAATTTTTTTTTTGGGCTGATATTTTTTAGTTTGTGCTTTTAATTTTATTTGGAACTTTGCTTTGACTAGCATGTGGTCCGAACCTACGTCCGCGCCTCTCATAGCTCGTTCATCCAGTAGGCATTTACTATGTACTCTGTCAATTGCTACATGGTCTATTTGGTTGCCTGTGTTTCCATTAGGTGAGACCCAGGTTATCTTATGGATTGTTTTATGTTGGAATATACTTCCTCCTATTATCAAATTATTTAGAGTACAGAAATCTAGGAACATATCACCGTTTTCATTTCTAATTCCTATCCCTTCTTTCCCCATTGTATCTTCCCGGCCTGTGTTGTTTTCTCCAATCTTTGCATTTATGTCCCCCATTAGAATTTTTATATCTTTTTTATGCTTCCTGTTAATTTCGTCGAGTGTTTTCTGCAACTATTCATAGAAAACTGCTTTTTCTTCTATATCAGCAACGTTTGTTGGTGCATAAGCAATTATAACGCTTAAGTTGTAGAATCTTGCTTTAAATCTGGATGTGAGTATCCGTTCAGATATAGGACACCACTCCAAGAGTGCTTTTCTTGCTTGGGCACTTAACATCACTCCCACTCCATGCTCATGTTTTGCATTATCTTGTTGAAATCCCGAATAGATAAAACCTTTGCCATGTGTTTGCACTTCCCCACTTTTTAGTCATCTTGTTTCACATAGTCCGGGTATTTCTATTCTATAACGCTCCATTTCTTTTGCTACTTGTCCTACTTTGCCGGTTTCGAATAAAGTTCTGACGTTCCAGCATCCCAGACTAATTACTTTACGAATATCAAGTTCAGTTTGCTTTCTCTTTTCTTTAAGTTTAGAATCATTTAACCTTATTTCATTGCAGTTGTCGTCGTCATTTAATCCATCTTGTTCTGTTCCTTTTATCCGTTTTTTGAATCTTCATTATTATTAGTTGGGGTCTTTCTTTTTGCTTCCTTATTTCCTGAGCCCGATGGGGATATCTCACTTGCAGTTCTACCTTTCTTTTTCTGGTTAATTTCTAGTTGTTCTTTTATTTCATACCCTTCCATTTTTTGTATTTGTTCGGCTGCGTATTCTTCATATTAATTATTAGTTTATTATAACGAATGAAAGCTCTTGCTCCATTTAATCTTGCCTTTTTCATGTATTCAATTAGTTGTCGTCGTTGATTTCTTATTTGTTTAGGGTAATCTTCCTCGATCCATACATTAGTTCCTTTCAATTTCTTTGCGGACTTTAGTATAAATACCTTTTTGCTAAATGTATTAAATTCCATTAATATTGGCCTTGGTGTTTTCCGATCTTTGTAGAATTTCCCAATTCTTCTTAGTTCTAGGACGTCTTTGTCTATGTTTATTTGAATTTCTTTCTCGTTAAACATTAGTTCAACAATATTTTTCAAGTCTAACTCAGATTCTTCCTCGATTTCTGGAAATCCTTGAACCACAACCTTTTTCTTGCGTGATTCTTTTTCCAGAATTTCTAGTCTTTCCCCTTGTTCTTTTATTAGTGTTTGTAGTTTTTCATTTTCTCTCTTGAGAGTAATATTCTCGTTTTTCATTTTATATAGTTCGTCTTGTACTAAATCTATTTTTTTCCCAATGTTAGTGGTATTTTCCTCTATTTTATCCAATTTATCTAATTTGCTCTGTATATCTTTAAGTATTTGTTCCATTTTAACCGTTTCTTAATTAAGATTTGTGCGTTTTTGACAATTACGGCTGCACGTAAATTCTCCTTAATGCCACCCAGCACTGTCTTTGTATTTTATACGTGTATGACGCGCCGCTTTAAGGGACCGATAATTCGCGCTACGATCACCAACGTATTTTTATCAGTGCCAATATTTACGTTTTATTAATTAGTTTCAAACGCTGTTGAACTGATATGACGAACCCTTTTTTTAATTAATTAATTTTCCTTGCTACACGATCTGCACTGCTTTTTAGCACTTTTCACAATTTAAAAATGTTTTATGCTTGTTTAAAGTCTGAATCGCGAGTATTCAATCACCATGCTCGAGACCCGAACCGAACCGTCTTTGCTTCACTTTCCTGTAGATGTAATTTTCCTTGATCCGGCCCTGTTTGATGTTTATATTTGGACTGCACTGGTTGTTTGTTATCTTTGCACCGCGCAAAGCAGCTGTCCCAGGTCGACCTGTCGCAGGTCAGCTCCTTATTGGTGCCTTTGTTCTAAAGTGTCTTAATTTACGCCTTAATCCTAATCCTACCTCAGATCTGCTTGTGGTAGGTTGTTCTCCTTCCTTTCCTTCACCTGTTTCACAATCTCTTCCACAAATTTTGCTTCTGTTTCACCTGTTTGTCTTCACTAAACTCGGATCGCAATGTACACGTGTGTTTACCTCAGCACTAGTTTTGAATCAAAGGCAACGGCTGCTCTCTGTAAATACTTGGTCTCCAAGAACATCCACACAGCCTTGATTCAAGAACCCTGGCTCTTCAGGGGAAAAGTATCAGACCTCGGAAATGTCAAAGGTAAGCTAATATATAATAGAAACCTTGACAACGTATTTTTGTCAGGGAAGAGCTTTACGCTCTAAAACTGATGAACTTTTGTTGCAGGGATCAAGTAACGGGTGTTCATAAACAGTCGTCATCCCAGTTGCTTTGAAAAACAAAATGTTATATCTTTGATTAATTCGTGCCACACAATGAAACGTCATTGAGTACTGTCATAGCGCAGTTTTTCTCAATTATAATAGACATACGTTTTTGAAGTCAAAACCTACTGGGATGACGACTGTTTATGAACACCCGTTAGCTATTAAATTAACAACACAAATGGAAGAAAATCTGAAAGAAATAATAATCATTCAGCATATCTTCTATTTGACTCTCCCAATCCACCTCCAACTGAGGAACTTCAGCAGCTTGTTGACTACTGCAGGCTGTCAAACCTGCAATTTATAGCTGGAATTGACGCCAATGCTCACCATGCAGCATGGAGTAGCAGCAACGTTAATAGAAGGGGTGAGTATCTCTTTGATTTTATTGTATATAAAGATTTGGATATACTGAATCGGAGGAATAAACCAACTTTCAAAACACGAACTCGCGAAGACATTATTGATATCACTTTGGCAACCTCTCGTATTAGCTCTCATATAACACGTTGGCATGTGTCCGAGGAACCGTCACTCACAATTTAATTAATTTCAAAAATGAGTTTAAAAATAGTAGATATTGAGCTAATCTCTGTTGAACTTCAGGAGGCTATTCTAAACTCATGTCACAACAACTGCCGGGTCACACGTCGAGCCACTAGCAAAGATGTTAATTGGTGGAACTCAGACCTAGCAGAACTAAGGAAAAACACACGCAAACTTTTCAACAAGGCGAAAAGAACAGGTACACCGAGTACAATAAACAAATACGTAAAGCCAAAAGAGACTCCTAGAAGAATTTCTGTCATAAGTTGAAAACACTTCTGAAACAGCATGACTCCAGAGGATTCTAGCCAAAGATCCTGAGGAACCTGTTGGCACAATCTGAAAGTGGAAAATTTACGGAAACAAGTAAAGAAACCTTGGAGCTTCTTCTTCAAGCACACTTTCCAGACTCACATGCGGTTTATCCTGCAGACGAGCATCAGCCAAATCTCACCCACCCGATTATAAGGGATGGAAAAAGGAATTAGCAAATTTCAAACAAAATTGTTACCCACAAAGGTATTGAATGGGCCATAGTTTCGTTCAATCCACACAAAGCTTCTGGTCCTGATGGCATTATACCTGTGCTATTACAAGGAAAAGGGATTCCCATACCAAAGCTTTGTAGACTACTAAGAGCAAGCCTGGCAACGGGATACATCCTGTCTGTCTGGAAACAATCTAGAATTGTCTTTATACCTAAACCTGGAAAAGATTCTTCTGAGGCAAAGTCATATAGACCTATCAATATATCTTCCTTTATGTTAAAGTTGATAGAGAAACTGATTGTAAAACACATCAGAGAAAGCTTTCCCTCAGGAAGCCTATTTCATCCCCATGAACATGCATACCAATCGGGGAAATCATGCGAAACTGCTCTTCACCAACTAGTGAAGAGAATTGAGGAGGCAATCAACTACCAAGAAATTGCACTGACAGTTTTTATTGACATTGAGGAAGCCTTTGACCATACCTCCTTCGTGTCAATGATAGCTGCAGTAAGAAACTGTGGGGTAGAAGACACAATCTGCAGGTGGACCAGTAACATGCTCCACGACAGAAAAATTCAATCAACCTTATCTGGTGAGACAATGGAGGTGGAAGCTGCCAAAGGATGCCCACAGGGAAGAGTTTTGTTACCCCTGTTGTGGAACCTGGTAGTGTGTGAGCTCCTAGTCGAACTAAATAGGGAAGGTTACTTTACCCAGGGGTATGCCGATGATCTGGCAATTTCCATCTCGGGGAAGTTTGATAACACAGTCTCAGAGATTGTGCAAAATGCTCTAAGAATTGTGGTAAGGTGGTGCATCAAAGAGAGCCTAAATGTAAATCCGCAGAAAACGGTACTAGTTCCATTTACTAGAAGACGGAAACTGGACAGGCTCAAACTGCCAGCCTCCTCAATGAACAACTGCAAGTGAGCCAAGAAGCTAAATATCTGGGCATAATCCTGGATGCTAAGTTAACCTGGAGCTTACACATCCAAAACATTGCAAGTAAAGGCAAAACAACTACTTGGTATGGCAATAAAACGTGCACTGGGAAAACCTGGAGACTTAAGCTGAGCATGGTACATTGGCTGTACACTGCTGTGGTAAGACCTATGGTATCCTACGGATCGCTGATATGGCGGCCAAAAGTAGAACAAAAGCAAGCCAAACTGGAGCTTTCCAAACTCCAAAGGCTGGCTTGTCTATGTATAACAGAGGTGATGAGAAGCACTTCAACTGCTGCTATGGAAACCCTGCTAAGCCTTCCTCCCCTGAATATCATAATCAAGGCAGAGGTTAAGGATGGCGGCGTATAGACTGAACTATAATGGAAATTGGCAAACCAGTTTCGTCTCTGGTCATACCAAAATAACAAGTATTATCACTAACCCATTACTAGAAATGAACAGTAACACAATGCCAATTAGGCATAAGCTTAACAAACCCTTTTACATCCAGCTAGAATACAACGAAGGGCTGGCACAAAGACGTGGTCAGGAAGGAAAACTAGTCTGGTACAAAGACGGATCCAAAACTGATAGCGGCACTGGAGCTGGGAGATATGGGGAATTTCCCCAATTTCAAGCCAGTGCATCCTTGGAGAAGTATGCAACAGTATTCCAAGCTGAAACTCATGCCATAGACACTTGTCTACAGGAAAACATAAAGAGAAACTATCAAGGCAAAGACATCCTTGTCCTAACTGATAGCCAGGCTGCCATAAAGTCTCTAGCTAGCCACTGGATTAACTCAAAACTAGTCTGGGACTGCCTTCAAAACCTAATAACGCTGGCAAACCACAACAAAGTAACCCTCATGTGGATTCCGGGCCATAAGGGGATAAAAGGCAATGAAAAAGCTGATGCCCTCACAAAAGAGGGAACAGAAATAACATTTAATGGTCCTGAACCAGTATTTTGAATTACCAAAACCTCTGCTCGTAGCTGGTTGGCTGGCTGGATAAAAAGATCGCACCATAACCACTGGAACCATGTGGAAGGGCTAAGACACAGCAAGACCGTGCTAAAAACACCATCTGAAAAAACTAACATGATGTACTGCGATTAAGCAGACACCAAATTAGGCTAGTGGCAGAACTGATAACTGGACACTGGAACCTACGCAAGCACATGCATACAATGGGCATCCTAAATGATGAACCCATATGCAGACTATGTAATGAAGAGGACGAAACCGCCTCTCATATAATTTTTGACTGTGAAGCCCTCGCCCGATGGATACATTCACTCCTGGGAGGAGCCAATAAAGAGAAACCCTAATTAGAGAAAACCTAGTGAAAATGTTATTAAACCTAATAAAGACGGCACAACTTTTCACTGAGTAAGTGATATAATAATAATAATAATAATAAATGCCTTTATTATTACCCATACAAAACTATAAAAATATATGTAAACAACCAATCAGAAATGAGTAATAAATGGCGGAGTTCAGCTTAACGCCGCTCTTCCACTCAACCAAAGGTGAATTGAGAGTGAACCACAAAAAAATACCAGTAATAATACAATAAATAAATAATTATGTAGCATCATAAGAGCAGTATACAATATAATAGTTTATATATTTAAACGATTGAACAACTTATACTACCTAAACTGTGCTGAGAGACATGGCTATCTTAATAGCTATAAATAACATACCAATGCGTATAAAAGAAAATGTGAGAAATTACTGCTTGTTTAATAAAAATTTAAAAAACATCCTTTTAAAGGACGATATTATTAAAGTTTTAAAATTTGAGAACAATGAGTTGTAGCATTTTGCAATGTTATATGTGTAGGAACGTTGAAAAATCGTAGTGCTGTGCATAGGTGGTGTTAAAAGACCTTTTCTTCTTAGATTTAAATTATGTACGTCCGTTCTGAACCTAATTTTAGCGTATAAATATGGCGGAATTTTGGAAATAATAATTTTATAAAATAAACAGTAGGAATGCAAAGCTCGTCTGTTTATCATATTCAACCATGATAAATCCAGAAGTTTGTGCGAGACATGATCACGACCTCTCAAACCAAATATTAAACGAATACAAGAGTTCTGTATTCTCTGTATTCTAGTAATATCAACATTATCCAAGCATGGACCGTAAACAGTATCGCAAAAATTGAAGTGCGATAAAACTAGAGCTTCTGATAAAATAGTTTTTGACTTTTTATTTAATATGTCCTTGTTTAAGTAAAGAAATTTTAAATTGCAGTATGCCTTTTGAATACATAAGCTAATATGTTTTTTAAATCTTAGATCCGTATCAATATACAGCCCTAAATTACGTGAGACCTCTGTAACAGGCAACTGTACATTATTAATGTTTATTATGAGACTGTTAATAGCCTCTTTCCGTGGTTGACGTCTACCAAAAAGCATAACTTGTGATTTTAATGGATTAATTATAAGTGAGTGTTGTTCAGCTGTTTCAATTAAATGACCTAACTCCCTATTTATTATTTTATTCGCAAAGAGAATACCATTAGAAGGAAAAGAGTGGTAAATCTGTGTGTCATCGGCATAAAAATGATGATTACAGAATTGAAAGCAGTTATTTAAGTTGGAGGTATATATTGTATACAATAATGGACCCAATATCGATCCTTGGGGTACACCACTGGCTATACTACTAATATCCGAGATTCGATCAGATATCCGCACTGTCTGCTTTCTGTTGGTCAAATATTCTCTAAATAATAATATAGCCTCTTCGGTTAAGCCGATGTAATGAAGAATTGCCAATAACATATTATGGTTTAAGGTATCGAAGGCTTTAGAGAAATCTAGCAGAACAAGTGCAGTTAGTTTATTCTGATCAGTAGCAGTTAATATGTCATCGATTATAGTGGTAAGCGCAGTACCACAGCTATAACCAGCACGGAATCCCGACTGATTAACCGGCAGCAAGTTATGATTATTTAAATAAAATCTTAGCTGGCTATCCATAACCCTTTCAATAATTTTAGAAAAAGTGGGCAAAATACTTATAGGCCTTAGATCTTTATAATCCGCTGGGTCAGATACTTTAGGTATTGGACAAATAATAGCCATTTTCCAAGTTTCTGGAAAAACGCTATACTCTAAACAATAATTAATAATATGAGTAATGTAAGGGATTAAAAATGGACAAGCTAAATTTATAAGATCAATCCCGATTCCATCTGCACCCACAGATTTAGATGCAATATCTGCAATTATTCTACCCACTTCATTTTCAGAAATTAAAGCAAAAGAAAAACCAACATTATGGAGTTTTGTGTTATCATTATAAAAATTAATTAAGTCTTGATCAGGATCAATTAAAATATCACGCACTGCATTTACAAAATGATTATTTAAATCATTAACATTACATAAACGACGCGGAAGTTCAATTTTTTTAGTTTTATTATAGAAGTTTAGATTTTCCAGATCTTTCCATAACGTTTTATTATTACTGATATAAATTCTATGCTCTAAATAAGCTCTTTTTTCTCTTCGGATGGCAATATTAACTGTATTTCTCAACATTTTATAGTAATTCCAGTGGTGAATATTCCTTGTGTTTTTAAATCTTCTAAAAGCATTGTCTCGCATTTTTTGCATTAATTTAACAGTATCCGTCAACCACGGAGCTGGAGCCTTTGAAAATCTAGCAACTTTAATTGGGGCATGAAAATTAAACAAATCAGAAGATTTTCATTAAGAAAATTGACTTTCTCGTCGACATCATTTATGTTAAAAATATTATACCAAGGAATTAGCTCTAAATTTGCAGTAAATACAGTTTTATCGAATTTTTTAAAGTCTCTGTAAGTTCGGATGCATGGCCTGGGTAATGCCGTACTGACATTGATTTTACAAAAAATTAAAAAATGGTCTGAGAGGCCATGTAAACCCACAACACCAGAATCGGTAATAAATTCTATATTTGATACAATTATTATATCTAATAGCGTCTGTGAAGTTGGTGTAACACGCGTAGGTTCCTTTATAATTTGTTTAAAGTCGAACACATCAAGAAATTTTTTAAAGTAATCAACTCTTGGTGTGTTTACCTTCAGCAAATCGATATTAAAGTCACCAGTACAAATTATATTATCACACAAAGGTATTACATGAGATAAGACATCTTCAATGGCATTAATAAAATTGTGTACATTTACCGTTTCAGGTCTATAACCAACACCCACAGCAAGCTTACTTGTTCCAATTTTTAATAGAATCCATAGTAGTTCAAAATTGGCGGTATCATAATAATACTGCGTATATTGAAGATCTACTCTAATGTAAAATGCTACACCACCGCCTCTTGCATCTCTATCTCTACGTAATAAATTGTATCCTTTAATGTGGACCACCTGATTCGGAATATTATTCGATAGCCATGTCTCCGTTACGGCAACAACGGCGTAATTTGCTCCAAGCACATGATCCCTAAAAATATCAAAATTAGTAAACAAAGACCTTACATTTATTTGTGCAATAGAAACAGCAATCATTTAAAATAACAATTAACTACGTGAAAACAATGCTACGTAAATAGAATAGTTAATATATAATTATGTAAAGTATATATAACTAACAAGAAAAAAAAAACCTGAAAAATGCGAATTGAAATGGTTTTAAAATAAATGAATTTATTGCAAGCTGCGCCTGCGAACATGCTAATATAAACCAAAAATTAAAATAGCACAATTTACTGGCGAATATTATTTAACTCATCTCGTGTTGATACCACGTGCACCTTATCGTTGACTTTTGCGAAGACTTTTCCATCCGAGGTCCACACATTCTTGGGCGAACACTTATCCATTGCGTGTTTCAGTATAGTAGCCCTTTCTTTAGTGAGATCTTCCCTGATTACAGTACCTGTAGATTTGAGAATCTTTTTGCCGGTAAAAACCATTCGACGTTTTTGATAACTGCAAAACTTCACAATGATGGGCCTCTTCGCATTTGCCTTATCACCTCTGGCATATCCTACACGATGCACACGGTCTAGGTCGTCCTTCGATATTTGTAGCTGCATGTCGTTTTGAAATAACTGCAATACGGTGTCTTCAACATTCTCTTTATCTTTTTCGCGCACTCCAAAGATACGGAGACAGTTCCTCCTACCGTATTGTTCTTGATTATCAATGGTCGTGTTGAGTTTGCAGATAGTAGATTTCATAGTGGAGATTTCGTTTTTAAGTCCCAGGTTTTCTACTTCCAGCTCTGCAATTTTCGCCTCTATTTGCTGAACCACGATATTTGAAATTGTAGTAGCGACATCGTTGAGGAATTCTTCGGTTTTAAATAACTCCTTTATCTTACTGCTCAAAATGCTGTGGATGTCCTCTATCTGACTTTTCGTAAACGGCATCTTGGATTTAATAGGACGCGAGTAAATTGAAATTATCCAGAGCTAAACTACAGCACATTCACAGGTACGCAGCTAGGCACGTCTACGCGCGACGAAGGCTCATACTCAACTCGAATGATGAACAACACAATAAGTCCAAGGCTGCAGTGTTTAAGGCACCCAACCCTGCCATCATATCACATTTCAATCAAACAATCAATCAATTATTCAGGTAAGTTATTATGGTCTCGTACTTTATTTGCATGTAATATGGAATATTGGTTTTTAGATACCTGCCTTGCCTGTTGATTACCACTCCAATACAGCATTACTCATCCTGCTTGGGCAAAACCACCTATAACTGCACCCTTTCGAAGGCTCTGCAGATAGCCTCCACTAATGCAGCAAGGCTCCGCAGACGTACTCAACCAATGGCCCTTCTTAATTAAACTTCAATCAAATCAATAACAGATTCATTATACCTCGTTATATCTTAATTTTATTAATCCCCTAACAACTGACATTTCATATATTTTTATATCCACATGCTGCTAGATTTGACTATAATTTTTAAAATGTCACAATTTGACAGCTCACTTAAACACATTTTATTGAATCTCTTCAGTTCATTATAGTTTGGAGATACCTTGTTTCTTATATTCAATTACAGTACATATTGTTTATATCCTTCATGTGCAAATTTTCCTTGTATTCCTTTACATGCATTATTATCATCTTCACAGTAAACTTCTGTATAATTATTTTACATTAGCATATTAAATGTGACATCGTCTTGTATTGATCTAAAAGCAATCTGCTAAAATTTCTATTTAGTTAGTAGCCTCTCAAATGCTACCTACTCTGAATTTAAGTGAAACATGTTCACCAAAAAACCCATTTAACTCTTACTTTGACATATCATATATCGTCTTATTACACAGCTTTTTTAGTTTATCGAATATTAACATTTTTAACGATTAAACCAGGGGTTCTCAACCTTTCTTCCTTTGCGACACACCTACATAATTTTTCAACATTGGTGACACACTAGTAAAAAACACAATCGTTACAACTAGGTACACATTTTATTAAATTCAAAAAATTAAGAAGCATACAATATAATGTACTAACAATCTAAATAACACACACAAAACAAAACACGTGTAAACTTAGTAGGCCTTAGTGCAACAATTTAGCCTGGCGACTTTTGCACAAATCTTCAACTCGTGAACGAATTTTGGATAAACAGACTCTCATTTCACTGTCAACATCGCCCATTCTTGATCTGTTGTTGGATTTGATATTTTTAGCGCAAAGAATACAGCCTCATACAGGTATGACGTTGCGAACGGGAGTAGCATAGTAAGCTTTGTTTGATATCTCTGGATGCTCATTTTTTATCGAGATCCAAAAAGTATCTAGGGCCACGTCTTTGAATTTTGATTTTAGGTTTGTATCACATGATACTTCGACTAATTGTTCTTTTTCTGCATATGTTAGTTCTGTTGAGTTATTTATATATTCCTCGCCAGAAACTCGAAAGGGTGAAATAATCCACTCCCAAATGCTGGTATCCACAGATGGGAAGCACTTTTTCATTTGCTTCTGTAGATCAGACAGATTTTGCATTATGTTTTTTTTAATTGATTCTTTTCATTGATATTCAAGCCACTTGAGGCGTTTACAGCCACTGAAAGAAACTGTGAAATCGTGTTCTTCCACAGCTGATGTTTATTTTTTTCATGTTCGTGCTTAACGAGTTTAGCTTATTAAATATGTCAGAAAGATAAGCTAGCTTGGCACACCAAATTGGCTTACTGGCTTGGCTTTTGACCAGACGATTTGATTGTTGAGAAATCTTTACTCGCATGGTATTTTGAATAATAAAAATCAATGTTCTCGCAAATTTCACGACACACCTGACACATGCTCATGACACACCAGTGTGTCGCGACACACCGGTTGAGAACGGCTGGATTAAACCATAACTAATTCTGTTATTTCTATTTAATTATTTTTAAAACATAGGTAAATTTATAGATTAAACAGAACCACTTGCGGCACAATATCCTAGCAATATATGACTATGAACACATCTTAAGACATTATGATTATAATAGCAATTAATATTTTAAACATATCAAATATTACTTTATAAAATATTTCATAAATGTGCTAGTTTAATTTTTGTAAAAAGAATAAAATAGCCATTGGTTTTCATAATAATTGTAAAACTGTATTAAAAATAGTGTTAGCCTCGATTTGAACAAAATGTAATCAGAGTAGGCTTGGAAACAATGTTAAATAAGTCAGTATCAAAGACAAACAATTGGGGAGAGGAAGCCAAACTAAATGGTGTTGTTAATTTGGCATCTCCAATAAATAATTGCAAAATTGTGAATAAATACCACTTTCCCAATTAAGTGAATTTAAAAATTTATTATATATGATGTGGGTATGCTGTAGTGGAGTGCATTCATTCGTAGCACCTCTGCAGAAGTTTGAAAGTGTTTTATCAGTACACTGAGTGTTAGCTTGTGTTGCGGTGGCTGTTTTTTGACATCCGAGCAAGAGTAAAATTGGAGCCCTGGATGTAAGCAACGGGGACAGCTGGAAGCAGTTTTTGGTGTCACAGCAATCGTTCTGCGGCTGGAATAAACTGGCCAACAGAGAAAGACAAGCATCGTGAGCCCTACTAGGAACTCGAGTTGAGCCCTAATATAAATTCCAGAAGCAACAGAAAGGTCAGAAAACTTCACCTATACTAAATTTCAAATAAGCATGCAGTACTTGGACCTAAGTAAATAGTAATCATAACTATGACCGTCATTGGTAGAAACAAAGTCATCATTACAACCATTTGCAAATCAAATATTTTTTCAAAACTGTCAACTTGACATTCGGTATGAATCCTAAAAATATAAAACGAAAACCGATAAATAGTGGATAAACGAGGCTGACATAACATGATTATTTGAATTATATTGTAAAGCACGAGCAGTCACACACACTCATATTTTCCTAGTGTAAAACTGAGTTTGAGTTCAGAGCGCCATCTACTGCATTCTTATTTGAAATTTAGTATAGAAGATAGTATTTGGTGCGTTTCATGGTGTCATCGGTTTCTTTGAGAACTTCTGGCACTAGTGTCGTTTGAGTGTTTTGTTTCTGACATGTATTTACTTACGCCAATTGCTGTCACCTAGGCTACGCTTTCATTACGTAAGCACAGATAATTGCCAAATATAACGGACTTGTTTTGCAATTTGTGAGGTTGGAACGCCATATTAAAGTTGATAGTCCCTTAAGTTAATATTCTATCCCATTGTTAAATCGCCAGTACACAATGTGTTTACTTTTAAATTATAAAAAATAATACCACAATAATTGATTTGATGGGAAATGTATTTCTTTTAATTCAAACAAATCAAAATAACACTTCCTATGATGTAGAGACCCAACCCATATGAGATTAAAGTTTTATTTTAAAATATAATAATACACAAGAAAAACCATAGTAATATATACAAATAATATACAATACATATTTATTGTAACGGACTGTTACTAACATATAAAGGTACTTAAACCGATATGAGTTTAATGTTTTTAACTACTACAAAAACAACATAGGGATTACAACATAACAAGAAAGTATATCGTAACTAATGAAAAAACACTTCGCGTTGTCACTTCGTTGATGCCATCCGATGAGTGGCTAGTTCCGGTTCCCGATTTTCGGACTCTAATTGAGTGAGACTCTAATTCTTGTTGCTATTTTTCTGGGACGCAAGTGAGCCGAAAATGGCAGTGGGCACAAGTTGCTGACACCATTTATATGTAGCAAATGTCTGCATATTAATCTTGTGGGAAAGACATTGTACTTCATTTATTTGATGTCACAATGTGGCTTTGTATTTCTAAACAAAGCGAATATCACTTTTATTTGATGTTCTGTATTCACAAACAGAGCAAATATAAGGAGTTTCTCCTGTATGTGTCCTCATATGTCTAACTAAATCACTTTTATTTGATGTTCTGTGTTCACAAAGGAGCAAATATAAGACTTCTCTCCTGTATGTGTCCTCATATGTCTAACTAAATAATCTCTATGTTTTGCTTTGAATTCACAAATAGAGCAACTATAAGGTGTTTCTCCTGTATGTGTCCTCATATGTCTAACTAAATCACTTTTATTTGATGTTCTGTATTCACAAACAGAGCAAATATAAGGCTTCTCTCCAGTATGTGTCCTCATATGTGTAACTAAATTACTTTTTACAGTGGCTTTGTATTCACAAATAGAGCAAATGTAAGGCGTTTCTCCCGTATGAGTCCTCATATGAGTAACTAAACTACTTTTTACAGTTGCTTTATATTTACAAATAGAGCAACTATAAGGAGTTTCTCCTGTATGTGTCCTCATATGTCTAACTAAATAACCTCTATGTTTTGCTTTGAATTCACAAATAGAGCAACTATAAGGTGTTTCTCCTGTATGTGCCCTCATATGTGCAACTAAATAACCTTTCCGTTTTGATTTGAATTCGCAAATAGAGCAACTATAAGGAGTTTCTCTTGTATGTGTCCTCATATGTCTAACTAAATCACTTTTATTTGATGTTCTGTGTTCACAAACGGAGCAAATATAAGGCTTCTCTCCTGTATGTGTCTTCATATGTCTAACTAAATAATCTCTATGTTTTGCTTTGAATTCACAAATAGAGCAACTATAAGGTGTTTTTCCTGTATGTGTCCTCATATGTGCAACTAAATAACCTTTCCGTTTTGATTTGAATTCGCAAATAGAGCAACTATAAGGAGTTTCTCCTGTATGTGTCCTCATATGTCTAACTAAATCACTTTTCTTTGATGTTCTGTGTTCACAAACGGAGCAAATATAAGGCTTCTCTCCTGTATGTGTCCTCATATGTCTAAGTAAATCACTTTTCTTTGATGTTCTGTGTTCACAAACTGAGCAAATATAAGGCTTCTCTCCTGTATGTGTCCTCATATGTCTAACTAAATCACTTTTATTTGATGTTCTGTGTTCACAAACGGAGCAAATATAAGGCTTCTCTCCTGTATGTGTCCTCATATGTCTAACTAAATCACTTTTATTTGATGTTCTGTGTTCACAAACAGAGCATCTATAAGGTGTTTCTCCAGTATGTGTCCTCAGATGTGTAACTAAATGAATTTTCTGTGTTGCTTTGTATTCACAAATAGAGCAACTATAAGGCGTTTCTCCAGTATGTGTCCTCATATGTGTAACTAAATTACATTTTTGTGTGGCTTGGTATTCACAAACAGAGCACCTATATGGCTTCTCTCCCGTATGACTCTTGATATGTGTAACTAAACGATCTTTCCGTTTGGCTTTGTATTCACAAATAGAGAAACTAGAAGGCTTTCCTTTTGTATGGGTCCGCACATGTGTAACTAAATTAGTACTTTCGATGCTTTCTTGTTTAATGTCTAACTTTTCCTCATTGCTATCCATGTTCTGCAATATGCATAGTGCAGATCCTGTGGAACTGCAAGACTTACTATCCATAGTTTCTTGGTTGATGTTAATTACATTTGATTAAATGTTGGAGTTCCTTTTAATGATATGTTAGCCAACAGAAGTTAAACAGCTTCACACCTACAACAAGAGCAGACTGTCATTAACCTATTATGAATTTAGCAATATGGTAGCATTGCGCATTGAACAATAGCACATTGTGTATCTAGGACGAAAAGCATAACATTCTCGGGCAACTGTGAATATTGTTGGGCGAGGTAAATGCCAAGTCCAACAACACAGGGGCCTGGGAATGTTGCTTTTTGTCCAAGATACATATACTATTTTTCCGCCGATCGATACGAATAATTAAAAAATTATAAAATGGTACAAAATATTCCCAGCCTAGGACGGGAATATTATTTATGTTCAGTTTTATTGTAAATTACCTAGCAATGGCTGATGTAATGAGATGTTTGACTTTGCTCAACAAAATTTTATCAATAATGTGTCAATTCTAGAACGATTGACGGAAAAAATGTTTACATTATACTGTTAATTTTAACAGCTCCATTTTTCTTGCTTTGTTACTGTATTGCAAAAACAAAATTCTGGTTACAAATACACCTCAAATGAAAAACAAAGTGAAATCAGCCAGAATAGCTACGTTCAATTTTACGGGAACGTAATCTACTCATCTGGCGGATCGAAGGAGGTGTCAATAGGGTCAAGTGACAGCCCCTTGGGCCTGTTAAACTTTAATTATAAACAAAACGCACCCTTATAGCATTATAAATTTGAATTTGCCAAATGCTTCTTCCACATTCTTCATTTGTTTTTTAAATTGCAATAGGCGCAAATTTTCTCTCACGCCCCCAAGTTGGTAGGAATTTTCGGGGCTCGTCGATGTCGGTTCTGTGACCTATCTAGTGTCTACCAGTCTCCTCTAGACAAAACAAGCCTGGTACGTAATTTCCGGCGTATTTTGAAATTTTGCTTATAATATAATGTTTTTATTGTTTGTTTTAAATTGTACAACTAGTTATTCAAAGTTTAAAATATCAAAAACCTGCAAAATTTCAATTTCAATACGTTGATATGACATTTATAATTTTCGTTTAAGGTTTAAATAATCGATTAGAAAACATTAAAAAAATCTCTGTTAGGAAATACGATTTTGTGCAACTTTTGTGAAAAAAACCCATGCGTCACACAAAGTAAGGCATTTCCTAACTCGTTTTATAAATTGTTATTTCAAATTTTTTCACTTTGTTTTATTTAATTTTGTAGAATGGTGCCCCTTTGCAGACAACATTAGACGCCTTTCAACAAATACCAAAAATCACTATCCTTCATGTCAATCAGGATGAGATGGTAAAAAGTCAAAATCCAGAGAAAGAAAATGATCACTTTTATTCCTAATAACATAATATACTACTCATCTGAAAAACAGTTGAGAGGTATGAAGTAACATATCAAAAGAAAGGTCATTTATTACTTTAATTTTGTACAAGTTTTTTTTTATTTCTTAGTAGTTAATTTTACCAATACTGGAAACCTTATTACTAAAGAAATCCATTAAACTATTTATTATTCGCATAATAATAATAAATATTAATAAAATACATTTTCTGTTCATCGTTTATTTATGCGTTTTATTAATATATAGAAAATCGTTTATTAATGTCCCCTATTACTAAATAATTTTTTATTTGGTAAAATTGTTTATTAATGACTCCTATTAATGAATAGTTTTCTATTAATAGATACCATGAATGTCAAAGCTTTAAGTGTCAAATTTTTGTCACGCAATAAAATTAGATTTCTCCAATTTAATAAGATATGATCAACGAAAAACTATTGTAACTAACTCGTGTGTTAAACGGTGATTAATAATCTCGACAATTAACGAGTTTGCTAGGACTCACATATTAAAATGTCTCGATTACTAATCGCTCCCATTAACACCCTTGTTTGCTAAATAACTATCGAGAGATCCAAAAAAAACTGTTCCTCAGCAGGCTGTGGAAATTCAACGTATGAATAATATGTTGGTGACACTGTACGTCAATGTCAAATTCGAGGTTATCAGGTTAGGTTTTCCGTCAGTTATGACACAAAATGATGCAAATCCTAACCTGCTAACCTCGAATTTGACATTGACGTACAGTGTCACCAACATATTATTCATACGTTGAATTTCCACAGCCCGCTGAAGAACAGTTTTTTTTTTGATCTCTCGATACTAACAGAACCACTAATACGAAGGTCTAATAGAAACGTAAATTTCACAATATGTGGTTATCATGCCTCGATAATAATCCAGAATATTTCCACTCGCAGCCTATGTGCAGTAGCTACAGTGGGCGGGTTCTTGATATTGACGGTTGCATAGCAGCGTTGCCAGACTTGGTACAATTTTACGAATCTGGTACATTTTGAAACCGTTTGTACAAAAGTACATTTTTAATATTTCTGGTACATTTTCATCCTCATTTATTAGACGAAACTTTCAAAAATAAATTAGCAGATCAGCCAGCCAAAGCGGAATTGGTAGACAAAATCCGGCGTCAATCTTATTTATTTCGTACAGTATCCTCATTTAATACCAAATCTCAAGGAAGGGGAAACTGCTAGTGAAGCAAGAGAATTATGCAATTTGTCAGAGAAGGTAAAAAAGAAATTAAAAGAATTAGAATTTTCCAACTTCTGGTTCGAATTAAACACTTTAAAAACTCAGCTAATGAAAAGACATTTGGTAACTACGTGAATTCGCGTTTAATATTTTGTCATTGCCACACACCAGCGCCTCTGCTGAAAGAATTTTCTTGGTATTAAATTTAATAAAAACAAAAACTAGAAATCGCCTATTGCACGAAACGTGCAACTCTTTATTAATGGCTAAATATAATCTTATGCTGGTATGACACGATACTAATTTTTTGCGAAAAGAATAAATTTTCGCGAAAGTTTATTATCGTGTCATACCAGCTTTATAAATAAACATTAATACTACAAACATAGTGTTTAGTGTTATGTTTTTTCCTTTAAGTATTGTAATAATACCGCGTGGTACAATTTTTTGAGAACCTCTGGCAACACTGTTGCACACACAGCCTCGAAAATACTCATTTCGGGATAAATAATGGCGTCCGTTCTACCAAAAAGAATAAAAGAAATAATTACTGTTGTGTGTCGCAGTGTAAAAATTATTACTCGAACAATGTTCCTATGCACGGTTTTCCGCGCAATAATAAAAATTGTGCTGCCATAAAGATACATGTTAATTAAGCAAGTGCCACTTGATGTTAAACATCTTCAGCTTACTCCATTAATTTCATAATTTAGAAGTTTAAATATGATTGTTTACTTGTTACGTCAAAAAGCGCAGGCAGATGCCTGAATAAAACTGCAATTCCTTCCCAAAATTTGCCCCGTGGTAGTGTCGACAAACCGCCATCATTTAAAACGGTCCAAAGCAAACAGGCGCGTTTGAATAGGCTCCAAAAGAGGAAAACGGAGCAACTCACAAATCGTGTTACTGCTGTTATGGATGAACCAGAACACAGAGGCCAGTCAAGCACCGAACAACCCGAGATGGAAACAGCTAATGCTCTGTTAGAGTTGCACAATATGCAGATTGGCAGTAATAAACTGCATGAAGACAAAGCGGAGCAAGGGAACACATTTGTAGATAAGTGATTGAAGTTTGACATTGCCGATATTATAAATAATGAATATAGGGTAAAATGTTGTACAGGCATAAATAATTTAGCTCTTTTTAACGTAATTGTTGATGTGGTGTCTAAACTATCACAGTCGTCAACAAAGTTCTGCATTAGAAAGCAGGTTTTATTAACTACAATGATTAAATTGGGGCTTACATTTAGATTTTTGTAAAAATTGGAGGTTAGCAGGTTAGGTTTTGCATCAGTTTTGACCAAGAACACTATACTAAGGAGATGCAACTTCCTATGACGGCTGTATATAAAAGCGGCCCCTATGCCGGGGATAGCCGTCGCGGCGCTGTTGACAGCGTGTACCTACAGTGACTATATACAAGACAGTGTGGCCATACGATTGTTGGCGGCCATTTTCAGGCAAATTTGAGCGTAGAGATATACAGTGCCTTTAGAAATAATCGAACGTTTTTGAGTGGTCATTATTTTGGCGCTAGTTACTTTAACTAGTTGATGTTAGCTACACGTACAGTGTTATGTTTGGACATTGACATTTTCCATTGGCGTTCGTTCGTTGTGCTTTAAGGTGTTGCATGAAGTTTACAACCGGTTTCAGTTATGGTAGTTTACAACACAGCTACATGCCGTCTTCCTGTTCCCTGTCTCCAAACCTCCCTGCCCTGTGCTTGGTCTGCTTCCAGGTTCCTCTCCTCCATGGCTCTCCGAATACCCTCATTCCACGGTTTGTGTGGTCTACCTCTTTTTTTCTTACCCGGCGGCGACCATTTAAAAATCTTCATAGGCCACGTCGTCTCCTCCATTCTCATCAGATGACCAAACCAGTTTAACGCTTTCCGTTCAGTTGTGTCTACAACTCATTCTGGTGCCTCCATTCTGCGTCTTATTTCCTCGTTCGTCACTCTATCTCGTCTCGATACCTTTCTGCTTTTTCGTCCATTTGAACTGTGTCTAGTCTTCGTTTCAATTCCGCTGTTACAGTCCATACCTCACTGCCATAACATAGCACCGACTCTACCATTACTTCACCTATTCTTTTTTTGTTTTTCTTAGAGATAGTATTGTCCCATCAAATTGATTTCAAGCATCCCATTATCTTCTTACTTTGTACTATTCGAGTTTTGATCTCTTCTGTTCCCAAACCTTTTTCATCGATTGTACTGTAGCACCGAGGTATTTAAACCTTTCTACTTGTCTTACTGCGACATCTTCATTTATTAAGACTTTATATTGTGCTTCCGAGTTGATTACTAAATAGATACTCCGTTTTCTCTAAACTTATGCTAAATCCCCATTCATCGTAGCACCGATGTAATCTCTTTATCATACATTCCAAGTCGAACGCATCTTGTGCTATTACCTACAACAATAGCACAATTCTAGATTGTCACATTTAAATAGGTACTGTGCAGAATATTAGTTTTTCAGGGCAATAGAAGATAAAATTTCGCCCGCTTGCGACGCTAATGAATCATTTGACACTGACAATTTACAGTTGTCAGATTTGAAAGGTTTTATTTTCTTCCATAACCAAATGAACAGGTTCTACCAACCTCTTTGAGAACAACTAAGAAGTAACTAAATATTTTGCCTGTTAATGGCGGATATTCGCGTCGACCAATAGCGGCGAAGACATCCCTATGGCCACACTGTCTTGTATAAAGCCACTGTACGTGTACCCAGAGCCAGTACATATAGGAGAGTACCGCCACATCCGCCATGTTTATTCCTCTGACATATGCGTCACTTTGAGGTTTGTAGCACAATTCCGTCAACATGACGTTTGTTGGTAATTCAAAACTTTACTTAAAATTGGCGAGACTGTAAGTCCATGTCAAATTCGAGGTTAGCAGGTTAGATTTTGCGTCAGTTTTGACAGCAACTGGCTCAAAACATAACCTGCTAACCTCGAATTTGACATACACTTACAGTCTTGCCAATTTCAAGTAAAATTTTAGACATAACTCAATGAGTTATTGCTGATGGGAACAAAAATGGCGGCGATGGCGGCATTTTCACGGATCAAAGAATGGCGGTATTCTCCTATATACACTGGCTCTGCGTGTAACTACTTCGGTCATTTTCGTTCGTTTTCGCTGCCGTTCGAGAGTTGGAAGCGAGCTAAATTAACCTGTAATCGCGGTTAAAAGTCAGTTTACGGTTGTTAATCCAATGGAGTGTATTTCAAGTGTGTTATTAATTGTTAAAACATTGGCCGAATTTCCAGCTACACTCAGCAAATATTTGACATTGACAGTTCACGAGTTTTGTGAATGGACACAGTTACACCACAACCGCCTTATTTGTCAACTTTTAGCGCTCCGCTTCGAAACGGAAGTTGCGTCTCGGTAATATAGTCTTCTTGGTTATGACACAGACCGATGCAAAACCTAACCTGCTAACATCGAATTTGACATAGACTTACAGTGCCACCAACATATTATATTAAATTTTAAATGCGGCATATGCCGCGGGTATGCCGCGGGTTTCAGCTATTTGTTAAAAACTGGAAAATTTAATCAAAGCCTAAGGTTCATGTCTAATGTAACTATACGGGAAGCAGATTTTGGTAAGTTATTTTAGTGGAATTTCATTATGTGTGTGGTTATTTTTTGTGTGTTAACAGATAAAAATCAAAGTTTGGGGCTCGATCGTATAGTGAATCAAGATTTTTTCGATCAAATGATTAGGGAATTTGTGTTACGATTTAATTATACTTTAAATCTCAAGGGCACATATGAAGCAATTA
Source organism: Agriotes lineatus (assembly GCA_940337035.1). Classification (NCBI taxonomy): domain Eukaryota; kingdom Metazoa; phylum Arthropoda; class Insecta; order Coleoptera; family Elateridae; genus Agriotes; species Agriotes lineatus. The sequence continues at coordinate 41,572 of CALNHX010001613.1, read as the reverse complement.
CATACAGTGTGTCCCAGATCGAGTGGGATTGCATGGCTAAATTTCTTATCATTGAAGATGGAGATTTGGTTAAATGGGCAATGTTTTGCAGTTTCATATGCTGATTTAATATCTGTTTGAAAAAGTTCAAAATGTCGAACCAGTCAAAAGTTATTAGAAAAAAACTAAAAACTGTCATTTTCTTGTATGCCAAATATCTTTGTAAGCATAAGAGATACGAAAAAAAGTAATATTTGATTTTTAGGTTATAGAATAGAATTTTTTATTCTCTTTTCAATGATGTAAGATAACGTATGATTGAATAAAAAAATACCAGTAAAATTAATTGTTTTTACATTTTAATCAAGTAGGCTTACATGGCTCAAAACAAAATTAGGTGAAATTTATTTTAGAAAACCTTTGTATGCAATTCCTATAATACTTAAGGCCGGTTGCAGAAAGCAATGTTAAGTCTCGTGTTAGCTAACATCGCGTCAAAGTGAACAAAATCGCATCAAATTTTGTTTACTAATGTATTAGTTACCATAAGCATTTGAGATTTGATGCGTTTGTGTTCACTTTGACGCGATGTTAGCTAACACCAGACTTAACATTGCTTTCTGCAACCGGCCCTTAGTAACATGTTAATTCAGTACTAAGTACTTGAACCACAAAAACCATCGTGATATTACTTTTTAAATGTATAATCGAGTAGGTAAGCAGCTATGATGAAAAACAATAAGAAAGTTTGCGTAAAGTAACCCGTCGTGTCGTCAAATGGTGTCAACTATGTTTAGCTAACAATCGCCAGCCTTTTGATCATTTCATGTGATTATCATAATTAGGTTTTGTTTTTAAATAAATGTTGTTTGTTTTTGTTTGGATCCATGTACGCCTACTTGATTAAAATGTAAAAACAATTAATTTTACTGCTATTTTTTATTCAATCATATGTTATCTTACATCGTTGAAAAGAGAATAAAAAATTCTATTCAGTAACCTAAAAATCAAATATGGCGCCCATATAACTTAAGGAAGTTGATACGAGTACCTCAAAAGCAGCCATCTTGAATTTTTGTGCGACACCAATTTTAAATTGGTCTCATCGAAAACAGCGACTTTTATATAAAACATTTTTTCGTATCTCTTATACTTACAAAGATATTTGACATACAAGAAAATTACAGTTTTTAGTTTTTTTTAAATAACTTTCAACTGGTTTGACATTTTGAACTTTTTCAAACCGATATTAAATCAGCATATGAAACTGCAAAACATTGCCCATTTAAAGAAATCTCCATCTTCAATGATAAAAAAAGGTACCTATGCAATCCCACTCGATCTGGGACACACTATATATACACTTACTGGCCAGATTCATATATGGTAAGAAAATCGTTTTAATTTAATTTTAATTGTGTGGAGCCAGTAACTTAATATTTTCCAAGCAAAACGCAAGAGGCTTTAAGTCCAAAGTTCTTAGCCGCGCCGAAATTTTGAGGTTCATTCGTACTTCACTGGACGAGAAGTATTTACTTGCAAATGTTAGCATTATTGATCCATTTATTTCCTTTTAATTGTAAAATTACATTGCAGACTATACTTATGGGTATTGCTGGCGGTTGTCGCATTGGAGAACTGGTCAAAATGAAAATTGACGACGTGGACGTCGTTTTGTTAATTTAGTTGTAATGTACTTATTGATGTATAATTTTTTGATAAACTATTGATTTATTTTGGTTGACATTTTTAAAGCGCTAGCGGAATAAAAATTTGAAATCGCTAGCGAAATACAAATTTTAAATGACTGTTTATAAAACATCAATCTTTATGGGCAGGCCAGAAACAAATAAACGTCACTTTATACGGCAAAATTGAATAAAATTAGTTAAGATTAATTTTGTTTGAAATGTGCATAGCTCAATAAGTACTGAGAATAGGACACATGTTCATATGAACTTTTTTACTTGAAATGATCTCAAGAACATGCTCCCGTGCCGGGAGAACTTTGCGAGACACTACTGAAAGTTAAGTAATTCAACAAATTATGGTTGCATTGCATCAATAATATGTCAGTTAGGCGATCCCGGTTTGCTCTTGAATCACAGAAATAATAATGATAAATGGCTACAAAATCGTTGATATTTTAACTTTCTCTTATGGCAAATTTAAAAGTTTTCTAAGTCATGGAATTGCCATGTTTCGTACAATTTAAGGCAACCTCTATATAAAAATGTTGATTGCAAATAAAATAGTAATTGTTTTATTGAATTAAAAATGTCACTTTATTTGACAAGCAATTATTTTAATTAGTCAAACAGAGCCACTTTTAATCCAAATAATGCATACTATTTTTTCTGCAACCTAGAAAAATACAAAATTAAAAATTTTAGATGATTGCTTTTGACGTTACTCATTTAAAAATCAATATGACAAGTGCATCCATAGGCGACCAGTTAGACCTTAATTTTAGTTCATAGGAAATAATTGCTATTTATGTTACAAGTATGAAATTAAGAATTTCTTTTGGGTGAACCGCAGTGTACGGTAATGCGAGCGATGTACATAAAGAAGGCCAACCTTAATGAAACATTGGAATATATATATATTTATTTTTATAATTAATAATAAAATAATAAGCACATTTTATTGTTACTCTTTTCCCACTTGGGTGTTATCCTGTAATAAAATAATTATTAGGTAATTTAATACCAGTAGAATTGTTCTGCAAATTGAAAAATAAGATTGAGATGACAAATTGCAATAAAATTGGGAAAAAAAACAAAAGAAACCCATTTTAAAAGTATTCAACTGGAAAATCACCTATCTCACATCAATACACATTAAAAATGTAATAAAAATGAGAAGTTTGAAAAAAATCGTTAAAGCCGTTTTTGAAAAAATCGAAAAAAACTGAAAAATTGCAAGAGTAAACACCTACTTCCGGTTATGCGATTTTCTTCAAAAGCTTGATGTCTCATCTACACAGTACACATAACTTATATATGAAGTTTCAACCTCATACCTCTTTTCGTTTTTGAGATATTCTGTTCACAGACAGACAGACAGACAGACACACACACACACACAGACAGACCAATGAAAAAAAATATGTTTTTTGGGTTTAGGGGACTCGTGCAGATCTGTTGAAAACTCAATTTCGAATTTTTGGGGTGAATCCAATACTTCCTTTATTGTAAAAGAAAGTAAAAAAGAAGACACTATTCAATTCAGCAGTATCGGCTGTATCCGATATGTAGGAAAGTGGCTTGAAGGCTATCCAAAAATTACCAATCTCTAGCGTGCTTTTAAAACTTTCTTTAGTGCAACAAAAGTTATTAGATTCGTCCTACATTTTAAATGCGGCATATGCCACATTTTAAATGCGGCATATGCCGCGGGCTTCAGCTAGTTAATATATAAAGCACTACCTCTACCATCAGTTCACAGTTTCATTTGTTTCTGCGATATCGGCAATATTTTAATTTGGATTTAGCTAAAAAACTAATCTAAAAATCGTGCAAATAAACTGACCTAAATTACCCTCCAAAGTAAAATCTCTCTAAAATAGGATTTTCCCTCCCATCTGGCAACACTGCGACGCCAATAACATTAGTGCATAGTTCCCCGGCAGTAGCTTAAATACAAGAACAGTAGCTGTGTTCAGCTGTGTTGTTGGTTTTCGTTGATCAGCAGTCATGTTTGTTTACTTTTTACGTGATTTTTACCAAAGATGACATATCTGGCAAAGTGGCTTGGAATAAAAATTAAAACAACTGAACAAGAACAGCTACCACCACCTGAAAAATTCCAAAAACAATGGAAAGTGGATTTCCAATGCAAATATAGCAAAATGGCTGCAAAACAATTAAATAATTAGGTCAGTTAATTAATTGGCTTTCTTTCATGCCATTTGCATTTACTGTTTAATTTTTTTTGTAGAAAATGTATCTATAACAAAGGCGGATATTTTAAACAAACATGAAAAAACTAGAACACAGGTTATCAATGCAATTCTTCAGTAACCCCACATCCAATGCTGGAAAAGACTGGGAATGTGTGTGTCTACCAACCAAAAAAACAAAGATGCTACACCCAAAACAAAAGCATTAACACAATGAGTCGTATGACTAGTCGTGAAATTGAATCTATCAGGTAACCAAATAAGTTTGTGCAGTTTTTGTATACGCAGAGTGCCATGAATATTTTTTATGTTGTTGATCGATAGCACTTGTTTGTTATCTGTCATCTACTTTAGTGTGAATCCTTCTTTTATTGGATACATACATATTTGGTGACAATTGTTTAATTCCTAGTTTTAAATAGTTGAAAATGGCAACGAATAAAACTTTAATTGGAGGTTGTTTACTCTATTATGAGTACAAACTCGGTACCAACGCTGCAGTGGCGGCACGAAAAATATGTACCGCATTCGGAAATGATGCCGTATGTGATCAAACAGCACAGACGTGGTTCAAGAAATTTTCTTCGGGAGATCTCAGCTTGCCCGATGAAGCACGCTCTGGAAGACCGAAGATCATTAACAACGAGGATATTCAACAGGTTGTGGAGGCAAATTCCAGGACAACGTACCTAGAGCTTGCAGAAAGGTTCAATGTGAGTAATGAAACCATTCGTTTGCACCTTCATCAGTTAGGAAAGACGTGGAAGTTAATGGGTCCCACATGAATTGTCAAATGATAACAAATTAAGTCGTCTTATAATTTGTTCGGCAAACATTTCATGCAATGATAATGAACTTTTTCTTGATCGGTTGTTAACATGCGACGAAAAGTGGATATTGTACTCAATTCTAAGCATTCGTATCACTGGTTGTCGCCTACTGATTCGATACCACACACTCCCAAGGCTTCTTTGCACCCAAAAAAGATTTTATTGTGTGTTTGGTGGACAACAGCCGGAATTCTCCATTATGAGTTTTTGAAAATGGGTCAAACCATCACTGCTAACTTGTATTGTGAACAGCTTCAGCGAGTACAAGCAGCACTCATCCACTAAACAGCCTTCTTTGATCAATCGAAAGAAAGTGGTAACACCAGGCAGCATACCATAAGAGTGACCCAGGAAAAAATTTCTGAAATTGGCTGGGAAATGTTACCCCACCCTCCATATTCTTCTCACATTTCGCCAAGTGATTACCACCTTTTTCTGTCTCTTGACAACTGTATAAGGCATAGACAGTTCAAAACTCGAGTTGATATAATAAATGCAGTCCGTCAATTTTTTTATTCAAAATCCATCGGGTTCTACAATACCGGCATACGAAAACTGGTGTCACGTTGGCAAAAGGTCATTGAGTGTGATGGTAATTACTTCGATGAATGATAGTGTATTACTGTTTCTTAATAAATATTTATATTTTACCATTACAAAACGCACGAACTTATTGGGATAACTGATGCTATTTCTAAGTGCATAAAAAAATAATATGTGTGAAATCGAAGGCAGTTCATGCTACTCTATTTGCATCGATGAAAGTACAGACGTGTTTCTGTGACTCAAAGTATTATAGCTTATATTAAATATGTTTCATAATATGTTGGAGTCAATCTCTACCACTTTTACTCATGTATTTGAAATACTCGGGCACTAGTTTGTCGCTTCCCGCAGCTTTTCCTAACTTTAATCTGTTTATTGCCTCTAAAACTTCCTCCTTACTTATGTGCTCTTGTTTAACCTGCGTCATGTTGTCCTTCATTGTTGGTTTTTCTACTTCGCTCTTTAACAAGTCTTGAAAGTGCTCCTTCCATCTGTTTAACTGGTCTTTGGTTTCTAGTAATATATGTCCGTCCTTGTCTTTGATTTGAGGTAAGGTAACTTCTTTACCATGCCTGAATGTTTTCAGTACTTTATACAGGAGTTTTTGGTTCGTATTTGCCTTTTCCTCCATAAACTCACCGAACTGTTCCCAACTCTGTCGCTTCTTCACTTGTATTCGCTTCTCCTTGTAGTTATTATAAGAATCTTCAGATTTCGCTGCTAAATATTTCTTCCATAAAATTTTCTTTTCTTTTATCAGCAGCTTTATCTTGCTGTTCCACCATGCTGTCTGTTTTTTATTGGGTTTCTTCTTTGTTTTACCACATACCAGTTCTGCCGCACTCAATACAATTGATTTAAATGTTTTCCACAACTCGTTTATATCATTACTGTTATTAATATTTTCCTGATTAAACATTTGTTCTGTTGTTTCTAAGAACCTTGTGCTGTTCTCTTCTTTTCTTAATTTGTATGTTTTTACTGTTTCATATTGTCTGTTATCCTTTATACATTCTGCTTTCTCGACTACTAGTTCTGAAACTACCAGGAAATGGTCGTTACCTATCTCCGCCCCCCGGTGTACTCTTGTATCTCTTATTTGTTTTCTATCTGTGTTGCGTATTATGACATAGTCGATTATGGACTTCTCATTCCTACTGGGTTCCTGTCTTGTATATTTATGAATGTTTTTATGCATAAATACCGTGTTTGTTATTAATAAATTATTGGCTATGCAGAAATCTAATAACTTAAGCCCGTTTTTGTTGCTTACATTTTCTCCATGGTTACCAATAGCCCACCCGTATCTGCCTGTATCGTTGCCAACCCTACCATTAGCATCCCCCAAGATAATCGTTGTGTTGTGTATTTGATCTAGCGTTTCTTGCAGTTGCTATTATGAATCTGTCCTGGGAAACGAAAACCATTCCCACAGAATGGGATCATTCTCCTGCTATACAAAAAAGGGGACCCCAAAGACTGCAACAATTATAGAGGGATCTCTTTGATTAACGTGGCGGCAAAACTGTATGAAAGCATCGTGGAAAGGAAACTAAGGCAAGTGACAGAATCACAACTAGAAGAGGGACAAAGCGATTTTAGACCAGCTAGAAGTACACAAGATGCACTGTTTACTCTGAAAAAGTTAATGAAAAACACAATAGCGTTTGACCAGGATCTGTTCTTATGCTTCATAGACATCTCAAAAGCATTCGATAGTGTGGCTAGAGCTAAACTATGGGACGCGCTAACACGACATGGCATAAATGAAGGAACTATAGAAGCCATTAAGGGAATTTACAAAAATACAAGACACATAGTAAGAATAAACAACCAGACTCTGAAGAATTTATTACAACTGCCGGGGTGAGACAAGGAGGGTCACTAAGTCCATATTTATTTATTATAATGATGAACAAAATTATAAGAGATATAACATACCAACTCGTGCCTAATTGTTGCGGTTATCTACAACTACAACCGGTAATAATCAACTTTTTAGCTTATGCTGATGACCTTGTACTTATAGGAAAGAATGCCAAAACCCTACAGCACAATCTAAATATTTGGAATAAGGAACTGAGTAAAAATAACATGAAGATAAATACTGGAAAAACAAAAGCGATGGTAGTGAGTAAGAATTAAAGATAGAAGATTGAGACTTGGAACAAGTAAAAACATTCAGATATTTGGGCCACACAATAAGTGAAACCGGAGGAATGGACACAGAAATCAACAATAGGACCGCAACAACAAACAGACTATTGTATCAACTAAATAAAGAATTCATAAGTAAAAAGGAGATTTTGAGAAAAACAAAACTAACTATCTTCAGAACAATATTTACGCCAACTTTACTATACGGTTGCGAATCCTGGGCACTAACGGAAAAACAAAAGAACAAAATACAAGTAACGGAAATGCGATACTTGCGAAGAGTTTTAGGAGTTACAATAAAGTAAGTAATTAATGTAAAATTTGTTTATATAAAGTATATCCGTGGTTGCTTGGCAACAAGCCATAAATTCCCTTGAGATTTTATCTCTACGATAATTTTCCTTGGGAAATTATCAGTAATAATGTATTAAGGGCAAATGATTTTGCCAGTAAAAATGTTTTACGAAAGTATTATGTTTTTGCAATGTCACAAGACAAACTAACTTCCCAAGGCGAAGGCGAGGGAATCTGTCAAAGTTAGTTTCACAAGGGGTATTGCCAAAAACCAAATCTTCAGTAAAACATTTTCCGAGCAAAATCATGAGCCCCACATACATTTAGTGGACTATTTCCCACATAGCGGTTCATTTTGACATTTATACTGATGCACAATGACAGTTTAAATGATGTTTTTGAAATATCACTTTGATTAAAACAACATATTTGGTTGTCCCAAGGGAAAATGTTGATTTTTTGCCACTAGAAAAACACGTGATTTGTTGAATTTTGGAAAATCATGGCAGTTGATTGGATAATAAGAGATGCGGGAAATAGTCACTTATAAAGCCATGTGATTGGTTGATTTTCTAGAATATAGCCACATGATTGTATACAAGTATGATGAGTGAAGTAATGTCAGTAATTAACCAGTTATTTTATTAATTATTAATTATAATTAATAGCTTCATAAGTAACATTAGAAAATGCCAAATTCATTTGTGATATGTTTTTGAATGAGTGAAGTGTTGTATGACCGCTACTATCTTTTCCCATATTCTAGTGACTATTCAATTCACCTATCATCTGTCACAAAGTGATCAACAAAAATCCAGAATTTGACGTTTCTGACCAATCAAAAAAATATCAGCGGATATATCTTCCTAGAAGATATTCAAGTGACTATTTTAAACAAATGTAGTTTTTATTAGAAAAAATCTAGTTTAGTTTTCTGTTACTATAGAAATTGCGTAGTTTGTTGCTAGATTTACTGAAAAGGAATTTGAAAAAGTAGTTTGGTTCATTGAACAGTTCTTCCAATGCTATTCTTCGTCAAAGTTAACCCTTCAGTACCCGTTTACGGTCTGTGAGACCGAGCAAACACATGATGCAGTATATTACTTAATGTGCTAGCGTTAGTTTACCGCCCATTTCACTACCTTCCTATATATTGCCATTGAAGATCCGTATGCAGTTTTGAGTTCGTGCGTGCAGTGGTTTCAAAATTATTTATAATTTCGGTTTCAGAGACCGAAGCGGGTACCCGAGTTGTTTTTATTTTTACCTTTGATATACGACCAATGTGAGGAGAAGGAAGTATTTTCTGCATTTTTAGTAACACTGTTATACTAAAACATTATTATAGTCATGGCAGATTTTATGAGAAAGAACAGGCGCGACTAGAACAGACGATGCGAGATATAATAGCGGAGGAGGATGTCGACAACGTGTTTTATGATGATGTGCCATCGTCTGACGAAGATAATTTATTGGAAACTAGGGAAATGAACAGTGACACTGAACGGGAAATATCTGATTATGAAGACGTTAGTGAACAAGAAACTAATGCCATAAGATATCTCATTATTTTTATGGAGGTGGCAGAGGGGTGTCGGACTGCGAGACCGGTGCGGGTACTGATGTCTTAGAATTTTGAACGGGTACTGGAGGGTTAAGTAGAATATTTTTGCGGTGGTACATTCGTGATACCACCGCAAAAATTGTCGACATAACTCAATTATTTATATGCTTGCCCGAAGCTTTTGATGTAAATTTGAAGAATCACACAAGACACATTGCTACTGCGTCAGATGCTACACTTGAAGTTTTGCCATTGGTCTGAAAGAAGAGTATTCATAAGTACAAGTTCTTTTCAATCAGCTGCTTACTGAATTACAGAGATTTATAATAGTATATTACATAACAAGTCTAAAAAAGACATATATCGTGCAACTGTATTTGAGAAGCGTAGCAAAACCGAGTGACTTAAAATATGAGCGTGCAATGATGACAGCTTTATTGTGACAACTGACGTCACTAGTCATATTTAGCCCACTGCCATATCATTTTCATAGGACGTTCATAATGATAGTGACTTGGTGAATGGTACTGTCATTTTTCGTGGCTACTTGACTGTAAGGAAACTGGCAATTTCCCATGTGGGCGTGGGAAAAAATTGTACGAGTAGGTACATAGGCACTGTACATACCAAACAGGTTCGAAAATGAAAGCAGTTAGTAATGTTAGTAGCTAGAACTAGACGGTTTGGTTTGAGAATTGTACCGCATCTACCAGATGCATGCAATGCACCCGATTTATTTTATGACAGCCAAATCACACCAGTAAACACGCAGTTTTGTGTATTTGTGCTTATGGTTAAATAAAAATTAATGGCAGGAGTGCAAAACACATAAATTTTTAGTTACCTAAACTAAACTTGCTAAATGTGTAACAACGAATTATTTTTACTTACATGATTAATAGTAATTACCATAGCAAGTTCTATTGAAAATGAGCTAAATTTTTCAAATAAAAGCCATCAAAATCAATGGTCTTGAAGGTGCACTGGCATAAAACAATACCTAACCTAATACCAAATACTAGTAATAGTAAAAAGCTTTCCTTGTTTGCTTTCTTGCCTGTGGCAGTGTTGCCAACTCTTGATACTAGAGATCTAGTACAATTTTAGTTACATCGTTTGCTAGTACTTTCATAAAATTAGACAATATCTAGTACAATTTTTGTTGATATAGTAATCGGTAATCATTATTCTTCCGCCGGTTCTACACACTTAATTACATTTAATTTTCATTTCATGTCACATTTAGAAATATAATAATTTTTGACGGTATTTCCTCCTACATGATCCGTGTATTTGACGTGCTGGTTTAGATACAGTGTGTCCCAAAAAGTTTTATACAAATGGAGAAAAAGTTTTTCTTACATTTCACAAAAGAATATTCTTGATAAAAAGCTCTGCATGACTTGTAGATCCATAATCAAGTACAAAATTTTGCTGATATACAGGGAAAATCAAAACTATGATTTGGAATGAAAGTAAAATACGTTCAAACTGTAGTGGAGAGCAAAATGTTCATTGAAATTGTTATTACGTAGCATTTGACATTTGTTGACAGTTATTAGATATTCCAAAGCACTCTATCCAGAACGTGTTTAATAAGGACGAGTAACACAAAATCAGGCGCTTATTATGAACGGGATCTTACGATGTTACGTACTGAGCATTAACCTAACAATTGCTGCGTATTTATTGAAATAATCTTATAATTACTTCCTTTTACAATAAAGGAAGTATTGGATTCACCCCAAAAATTCGAAATTGAGTTTTCAACAGATCTTCAAGTTTTAGAGTCCCCTGAACCTAAATAAAATATTTTTTTTTCATTGGTCTGTCTGTCTGTCTGTCTGTGTGTCTGTCTGTCTGTCTGTGTGTCTGTAAACAGAATATCTCAAAAACTAAAAGAGGTATGGTGTTGAAACTTCATATATAAGTTTTGTGTACTATGTAGATGCGACAGCAAGCTTTTAAAGAAAATCGCATAACCGGAAGTAGGTGTTTACTCTTGTGATTTGTCAGTTTTTTTCGATTTTTTCAAAAACGGCTCCAACGATTTTTTTCAAACTTCACATTTTTACTGCATTTTGAATGTGTATTGATATGAGGTAGGTGATTTTCCAGTTGAATACTTCTAAAATGGGTTTCTTTTGTCTACAGTTAGAACGTATTTTATTCTCATTGCAAATCATAATTTTGATTTTCCCTGTATATCAGCCAATGTTTTAAAAATGTTGTACTTGATTATGGATCTACAAGTCACGCAGAGCTTTTTATCAAGAATTTTTTTTTGTGAAATGTAAAATAAACTTTTTCTCCATTTGTATAAAACTTTTTGGGACACACTGTATAATATAAGACTCGATACACAGAATTCGCGAAATCTGAAAAATACATCGTAGGTTCTCTGTGTTTATGTATCTGTCGCTGGGGCTTCCAAGTACCTACTACCTACCTGCACGGTTTTAAATCGCCATCACTGTGATCTACAGTAGAGTGTTCAAATAAATCGGGGACAGTTTTTTATTAATTAACTCTAGTTTGGGTTAAAAATTGAATAATTTCTCCATGGATTTCATGCTATTATGGTAAGGCACAGATTTCATTTACTTGTCAAAGTTTAAAAGTAATTATAATTTTCTCAGAAATTCATGGGTATATTGTCAAATTTTTAACCCATACTACATTTTAAAAAATGTTCCAGATTTATTTGAACACGACCGTACAATAAAAATGTAGTAGTTGCGTTATTTCTTAGAAATTTTTGATTAATGAAGTATGTTAAAGGATTAAACAATAACGATCTGTAAGTTACGTATAAGATATTTTATATACGACCAAAAGGTAGGCCTTTTAGCGCTAGCTTGTTTCACTAAAAGTGACGTTTTATAGTTTACCGTGGTTAAAGAAATCAGCTGTTTACTTTTAGCTCTAGTGCTAAAAGTGAAGTGAGGTTATAAAACTACAATTTCGAACTGGAAGTGAAGTTGTAAAGTTATTCTAGTTTCTTCTTGCGTTACAGGTAAAGTGTTTTTGAAATAATTAAAGCGTTATGTAATGAATACACTCAGATGTGGAGTATTAATAATTACATTTCGTAACTGACCTTGACAGCACTGGCTTCGGCAAACATTCACCCGAGCATTGGCCTACTATTTATTATGACATAAATTAGATGTGTCGTAGATGCAAACATTTGTTAAATCGATATTTATGGATTAATAATGGTAAAATTAAGGTCGTAGATAAAATATTGTATGCAACGCGTGCTAAAAGTCGTTTATGCACGAGACATGTTATGAAACTTCATGTCTCGTGCATAAACGTCGACTTTTAGCACTTGTTGCATAAATAGCTGTTATATTCCATTATTAATTTTCCGGGTTATTTTTAGGTGTATATGTGTATTAAATAATTTTTCATAAATAAACCGTTTATTACAACATTATAAATAATTATAACCTCCAATACTTTATTGTTATTCTAACTTGCACTCAGCTTACAGTTTGTGCGTTGGTAAAATTACTCATGAGCTTTTTATCATCTGTGATCGGTGCAGTGTATAACGCTATAAAGACGGTTCAACAAAATCAATGTTTGTAGAAGCAATTTTACTAGAAAAACCTCCTACAAGTATATACATGAAACTTAGCTGAAGTTCTCTATAAATATAACCCTATTATCGTTAATTTGAGTTACGGTAATTAAGTGCAATCTAGTACAATTATTGTAAGAATATCTCTTATGTAAATGTAGTTGGAAATTTTCCATGGTAACGGCAAAAATTGATAATCGGAAATTTACCGGAAAATTTCCACTTATGTCACTGTCATCACAAAAACCGTAAACTATTAGTACTTAGATATTAGTTTCGTAATTTTTTTAATAAAAATGTTTTCTTTCCTGTGCTTTTTTCATTCGTGATATTTTCTATCAAAATATAACACGTGCTTAAAAAAATTTCCTATGGAAATATTTGGAAATATCTTATATTCAGTAGAAATATAACAAGTGCTTGAAAAATTTCCGGAAATATTTGGAAATATGTTCTGCAGCTATTTTTTCAACAAAAGCATTCGTCCATGCCTCCATGAAAAAATCCCTCCTCCTTCGGAGTCGGGATTTTGCGGTTGGCATGCACTCATGCACTTATTGAAAAAATAGCTGCAGAACATATTTCCAAATATTTCCGGAAATTTTTCAAGCACTTGTTATATTTCTACTGAATATTACAGTACAGTTCAAAATTTACTAGCGGCAACACTGCTGATATATTAGTTAGTTTTGTGGCTGATATCGTCCTTGAGTACGCTTTGAGAACCAATAATTTTCAGTGTTTACAAAATTTAGAAAATATATTTTCTATAGAACGCGTTGAGGTAATTACTAATAGTTATCTAGGTAAAATTAATATTTCGTCGTTACCTATTTCGTAAATCTGTTTTAAAGTAACATTATTTTTATTTAACCGTAAACCATAACCTCAAATATACAAAGCTGCGTGTTTCATGGTGTGATTCGGCTGTCGCAAACTTATAAATCTGGTGCATTGCATGCATCTAGGTAGATTGGGTAGTTCAGTATATGGTGCGGTCGTAATTTTTTTTCTAAAACAAAATTCATCAAGACCTAACAACTAACCTAAACCGCTAAGTTGAACCACTGCGAGCGCAACAACATTGCTTTAAACATTACAAGACGATAGCGGCACCCACAACATTTTTACATTCAGAAAAAATATACGACCTGAGCGTATACTGAACTTGACTCCAATTTTCAAACGCTCTAGGTCTAAATACTAACAGCTTGTATTTGGAAACTGTTTGGTGTGTGTAGTATGTACTGGTACAATTTTTGTGATCTTTATAATTCAGTAAGCAACTGATTGAAAAGTATGTGTATTATGAATACTCTTTTCTTTCAGATCCCTAATAAAACTTCAGATGTAGCATTCGACGCAGTAGCTATGATTGCTCTTGTGTGATTCTTCAAATTTACATCAAGAGCTTCGGGTAAGCATAGAAATAGTTGTCGCTTGAATATGGGAAACAATAGTGGTCATGCAACAGTTCATTCGCTCAAAAATATATTATAAATGGGTACTGCATTTCCTAATGTTGCTTATGAAACGGTTATGCATAAGGTCCCGCGGCAGACCATGTACTAATTAATAAAAACACTGTAGTGTAATTATCGTTTTGCTTATACAACCCATTATTCAACTATTCCTAGTGTCAAAACTGACCTTTGTAGCACACTGAATATATTAGCGCCCGAATTACATCCTTTTTGCACCTTGCCATTGTTGGCGTGTTTTAATACTATATTAAAACAGGCTTTGCCAAATTTGAATGTCAACATAACCTAGAATATCTAACACAATGTGACGGAAAAAGTGTCCGAACTAAGTTTGTATATTTCTGTTACGATCGTAGAAAAAATAGCGTATGATACACGTGTATAAGTGCCATTAAAGCCCTAGCGACGTTAAAAGCACTCCGCTTTGAGTCGTGCTCTTAAACTCGTTGCACGTGCTTTAAAGAGATACTTATGCACTAGTATCATAATTATAATATTTTAATTTAATCTTATGAATCGAGGATTCTAATGTAGGTTCAGCTTGACAATTTCAACTTGTCATTTACTTTTCGTACCTCAAATTTATGAGATAAGAAATGTCTTCAAGCGAATATAAGTGTCAAAATAAACATAAAATATAGCTTTGTTTTGTTTTCTTACTTTATAATTAACATTAATAGGTGCGTTCAGTATGTACATTGCGGAGCGGAGCCTGAGCAGATCGTGTTTCAGTCACGTGACTACTCAACATCGAATATCTGGAAATATTTGCCGAACACTCAACTGTCACCTGGGTAAACGTGCAGTTTAGGTAACCCAGATGACAATAAACGGATCGGCACCACTCGGGTCAGAATATGCATGTTTGCCAGACTGAATGCATGCACGTTTTCATGTGCTACGTTAGTACGTTACCAGACATAATTTTTCCGCATGTTCGGTTGTTTTTCAATGAACTTTTAGTAGTTTTACGATCAGTACAAACTATATGCTAATACTTTAAAACATGTAGTCAAAGAGGCCAAAAAACTGTTTAATATAAAGAAAATTTCGGAATCAAGCAACCCCTCTAAAACTATCTGGAATTTAGACAATTTTTATACAAACTCCAATAAAAAAGTAACGACTCAGTCCTTCAAAATATATCCATGGAAAATAGCAACAAAGAGGAAACTCTAAACAAAATAAACAATTATTACATAAATGCATGCCCTGTGATTAGTGTAAATTAGTGTACAGCTGCGGAAATAAAAAGCGGGACACAAAATTTTTGCCGAAGTTAAATTGTCCGAATAAATTCCTTTTCGATGCTATCCCAAACTTCTTGTACTGCATTAACCTGTTCGTCTTTGTTCATTGACACATGATAGAAAGCATTTCATAAAAAATCAGGAAGGCAACATTACAACGTTCAAATAGTAAAAAATGACCCTACAGAACTTGTCCCGGTTTATGTTTCCGCAACTGTACCTGTATAATACTTTAGTAAGAGTAGAGCAAATAGCGAAAAATTTTGGATCAATTTTTCATGGCTACCAAGATTTAATGATATATTGAAAAACAAGGTTGGTAAAACTGACACACGAGTTGTCAGTTTCCTCAAATTCGAGGTTGGCAGGTTAGGTTTTGCGTCAGTTTTGACACAGACTGACACAAAACCTAACCTGCTAACCTTGAATTTGAGGAAACTGACAACTCGTGTGTCAGTTTTACCAACCTTGTTTTTCAATATTTCATTAAATCCTGGTAGCCATGAAAAATTGATCCAAAATTTTTCGCTGTTTGCTCTACTCTTACTAAAGTATTATACAGGTACACTAGTGTAAATGAGCAGTTAGCTTCAGAACATGTTAAAAAATTTGACAGAAGTATTTTTTTGAGCCCAACTGATTCACAAGAAATAGTTGAAATTATAAAAGGTCTCCTATATCTTTGATTAAATATGCTGCAGATGAACTGTCGCCAGTTCTCTCACATTTAAACCTTTCAATAATTTCAGGTATTTTTCCTTCAAAGCTTAAAATAGCTCAGATTGAGCCAATTTTCAAAAAGGGTGATAAAAGTGATATAAAAAACTACAGACCAGTAGCACTTCTCAACAATATTAGTAAAATATATGAAAAAGTAATTTATGTAAGGTTGGTCAATTTCATAGAGAGCAATAATGCCTTTCAGAAGTGCAAAATGGATTTCGGAAAAAAAAGTCAACAGTCCGTGCTATATACCAAGCGCTTGTCAAAATATTAGAATCTTTAAACGAGGGCAAAGAAACCATAGCAATGTGTCTCGACCTGTATAAGGCGTTCGATTCTGTGGATCATGGGGTGCTCTTGTCCAAGCTCGAATGCTTTGGCATTAGGGGTATACCACTGAAACTGATAAAATCTTATCTTACAGATAGGCAACAGTGTACAGTTGATTGTGACTCATCTGGTAGGAGAATGAGCTCAAAGCTAGAAACCATAAAACGGGGGGTGCCTCAAGGGTCTTTGTTGGGCCCACTTTTCTACATAATATACACAAATGAACTTCTGCAAATAATCAATCATTCTAAGGTTCAATTTGCTGATGACACTTCAGTAATTTTTTCACTTGACAAAAGTATAAACCCAAATACAACAATTTTCGGTACTATCAAATTACTGGAACACTGGTTTACTGTCAATAATTTAATATTAAATATAAGTAAAACTCAATTAATTTTAATTATATTTAAACTATATCTGAACTATATTTGAAATATGTTTGAATGCCAAATTAAGTTACAAAGAAAAAGTTAATAAATTATTTGTAGGTAATGTGCGTAATGCATCGGAAGCGTCTTATTCGATTTCTAATAATTTATAATAATAATTTTCTTTTATATTTTTCCAAATTAAGAGAGAAGATGTCAAGATCTGCTTTAGATATTGAGATGGCATTGAGCCCGCTACTCAACCCTGCTTGCAGCACAACAAATAAGTAAAGCAAGTCAGATAGCACAGAGTTGGGGTAGTTCATGCAACTGCAAGATTTAAAGTAAATTTCAATTCGTAATTACATTTGCAAAGAAATGCTGGTAGTAATGAGTTTATATGAGTAAAGAAGGCAAAGGGCAGCTAGCTCGTTTTGCATAGATTGGAATCGATAATTGTAAATTAGCCAAAAATAAGAGGTTTGTGCAAAATTAAAGCCGAACCAAAATAAATAGAACGGTCACCGAAAGGTTTATAATAAATGCCTGTTAAATGAAGCGTAGATGTCAGAATAATTAAATCGGATATGTTTTATGAGCATTTTAAATAAAGGTAATTGAAGCAGAATTATGATAATACGTTGCAATGAGCATAAACCAGGCAAAACATGGCGATTATAATAATTGGACAGCAATACTTGAAAATTTGAAAATACCAGGAAAAGTACACACAACAGGATGTGAAACAAGTTAGTGCAGGAACTGAACAATTAAAAAAACGAGTCAGTGTAATTACGTGAGTGATAAGGACAATTAAAAATAACAGAGTGAGTGGCACTATGACACAGTTTAAAACCAAAATTAAAAGAACAATATTTTAGAAATAAGAATTTTGTACATAATTTTAATTATAAGCTAAATTAGGATAAGAAGTTTTTGTATTGTATTTGGTCAATTTCCGTTTTGTAAAACTTAGATAGGTAATTGTTTTTAACGACAAACATCAAGAGACAATTGAATAAAATTATTAATGACATGTAGTTTTTTGTGCTCTCCAAAAATTACAGTTTTTGCATGGTAAATCATTAAAGAGTACATCAGTGTGTCAAGAATTTTGTCGTGCACCTGTGTGAATGTGGGGAACATTTTTCCTCACATGAAAATAATTTTCCGTCGTTGCCACCTTACGAGGACTTCGATCTGAACCAGCGCAGCTTACGAACTTCAGCCACGGGGAAGATGAGGTTCCTGAGCCCAAGATTTAGACTTCAGCGTGTCAGCACAGCGTATAGGAGGCTCCCACAACGCCAGCAGCACCGCAGAACCCCGCATCCGGCAGATATCACCAGGAGCTGCAGTCCGAGTGAGCAACCCGCGGCCCTGCAAAGAAGTCAGATTAGTTTTTCAACCAAAGTAACGGTGTTAGCAACCGGAAATTCGCATGGCTACTAGCGCAAACCTTCATGAACGAGACCCAGGCAGAGTTTAGCATCCATCAAAAATCAAATATCCAGTAATTGTCATAATCAAGTGTGAGGTTATGTTGATCCCATAACGACGCTCCAAAAAAAAAACAATTTAATGTAACAACGAAGTGGAGGTTTTTGCCTGCAAACAAATGAGAATCAGTGACGCTAAGAGCGCGATAATTCAAAATACCTGATAAATCGCTCATAAAACACCTTTTATTAGCTTGAATCACAAAAACGAATCGCACCAAATAAACCGATTTGTAATAGGAGTTTGGCAGCAATGGCGTCTGCGTGTTCGAGTTGAATTTATGTTCTAGTGGCGTATCACACGAATTTAATATTGATGCACCGGTGAATCCAACCCTGAGGTACGAGTCATCTTGTTCACCTAGCTGGCCTCTGTAAGATTGAATTGCGGATGGATGAAGTATAATAGGGGGCACAGTACTGTTTACTTTGTGGATAATTAACGAACCCAGTAAGTATCTTTGGTCAGTCGAAGTTTGACCTAGATGGGGGAGTATTTGCAGGTGGTGGTAATTGCAGTTTATTTTGTTATCTTCATTATAATATTACAATACAGCATAAACCATTGCAATATATGTGAATTTAATAAAAGCGATAAGCTAGATACAGGTGAGTTAACAGCTGAATTAGTGTGGTTGAAACGGATTGATAGCAATTTGTCGCCTCTGGTAGATTTTGCCGGAATTCGGAATGAAAATATTGATAATAGCGAAGCACAGTTTGTTATATTCATAATTATTTTATAAGTTATTATTAAGTCGCATTTGTTCCTCTTTTTCTCAAGGGGAGTTGGGTGAAATTTAAAGTTTGGAAATTTATACAATAAATAATTTACGAATTTTTTTGTACGCCCTCTAAGCGGTTAATGTGAATTTGGTATTGTGGTGACCAAATAACATACGCATATTCTAAAAGACTTGTAATGAGAGAGTAAAAAAGGGTTATAAAGGTTTTTGGAGATTTAAAATATTTTGTATTTCTGATTAGAAACCATAAAGTTTTACTTGCTTTTTTGAACAATTGTTAGGCCTTTTTTAAATTAGATTCTGGGCAATCTTCCAAAGCAGTAAAAAAATTAGGTACACTTGGATGCAAATACCGGCCGCCAACTCAGCGTTATCGGAGGCGTGTGGTTCTTGAGAACGAAACTGAAACGGTAGAACATTAATTACTAAAAGCCCAGAGCGCCAACAATTTTTGAAGATAACGCCAAATGCACCCCGGTGATTTAATGAGAAATTGTAAACTCTATACCCAGCTAAAACACACTCCCTGAAAGATAGCTTCAATAAATGGAATCAAACCTTAGCTGACTCACCCTGTATACTGGCAATTTAAGATCATTTAATTTGATGTTAATATCACAGTACAAGTTTACAATGAATAACATATAACTAGCATAAATTGGAATTGTAGAAACGCCTTAGATTAGTAACTACATGCGCTAACTATACTCACAGTTTTTGACATAAACAGCATTTTATAACAGGTTGAAAACAAGCAGCTTCGCAAGCTACTAGCCGCAAAAGGTCCTGGGGGGACTCAGTTCTGGAAGACGCTTATCGCGAATCTCGAGCTTCGGTCGAGAAGTTCCTGCAGCCGTCGGTGGTAGTTAGCGTAAAACAGCGCTACTCCAACGGGATCAAAGTGCCAAACCTCGGGGCCAAATACACCCCACAATACGGATTCTTCTTGTGCCCTACTAAGCGCTGGCGACAAAGGAAAGCAGTTTCGTGAAGGCTCGACAGATCGACTCGCGGGACCTGCAGCACGTTGCCGTAAACTCAGAACGAACGAGCGGCGCGTCCAAATTCAGTGCGGCTGCCGGGCCGGACAATCTCGCTGTGGCGGATAACTCAAAACCGGCAATAAATTTTGCCTAGTACTGCTTGCTGTAAGAGGGAAAAAGGTCCTAGTAAAATACGCAAAGACAGGATTCCTAATGTGAATAGCTACTCACCCCAGGTGGTTTTTGGGCACACAAAAAAACAGCTCGTGAGTGCAATCACTGACAAATCCGCCGAAACGAAGGAAACATCGTCCTTTAATAAGTTCGGGGTCTCAAATCCACGAAGATGTGAGGGTTTACATAACGCCAATACATCAAGCCAACCAAAACCCTATAAAAGCATCCCCGAACTTGTGAATTGCACCTTTTATGAACTGCTCGCTTCAATCTGCTAGCGAAGAAGAGCGTGTCATGGCCTGCTATCGGTTTTCCCCAGATAAAAGCATATCGCAATTGTCACAGACAAATGCCGGTGCGCGGGCAAATAACATTCGAATTCGAAATTATGACAGGCGGCGCATTCTACACGTAACACAATATTATTATAATGAACAACAACCGTGTATTTGCATTCGTGTTAGTTATCGTTAATGATGTTATAAATTGTCCATTATTGTTATTTCAAAGCTTTACTGTTATCTACTTTCGATGCTTACCTAAATGGTGATTACTCGTCCCTAAAAATATTTTAATTAGGTTATTAACTTCTTCAACACCGAGAAAATGTTTAACGTGGAAAAATTTCTAACAGCCAGTCTTATAAAGGCCACTAATCTGACGTTAACTTTAATTCTCTGTTAAAATAAACAAAAGCGCATCAAAATTTGTTTACTAATGAATAAAATGTCATAAGCACTGGCGTTTTGATGCGCTTTTGTTTATTTTAACAGCAAATTAAAGTTAACGTCAGATTAGTGATCTTTATAAGACCGACAGTAAATAAACTAATTAGAACGCTTTTAGGGATAAGTAATACGAATGTAGGTGGGTACGTGCAAATCTACTTCCTCAGTAGTAAATGTTTATTGCTTTCCTGTCGGATCGTCGATAAGAAGTAGTATACCGAAAGTTAGTTGGCGCGAGGAGTTCTATTAAAAATTTCGTGTAATAATTTTCGTGACAAGTGCTTGTTCTGTGGCTGATTATAATATAAACCCAATGGAAACCGATTTTTCTGAAAATGAAAATTCAATAATTTGTAATACAGTGGAAAACGTTTCTGATGTCGAAGAACTGCCCGAATTGGTTTTAGGACCAGAAACACCTCAAATATCAGTTGAATTTACTGGAAGAAGAATAGTGAATATTCAGTACCTATTTATTTAAATCCCTCTAGTCTTTCAAACACGTGGGTTTTGGATGTACCTTTTCTGATGTGGACATTATTAGTAAACGAAGAATAGGTTTCCGAAGCATTTTTACAACGAAGTGCAAAATGTGCAATGAAGAAGATACTTTACCGAAAATCTTGACGATAATCAATTAGGTGTTATAACAGCAGCAGCTTCGGGTAATTATACATTATATTGTATTACAGATTCATTCAGCTATGAACGTATTAACTTTTTTGCTTGTAGATAATTTTTGGCATTTCCATTATAAATATTAGGAATAGTATGAAAATTATAAATTTATTATTTTAATACATTAATATTACTTCAAAAGTAGTTTCCAGTAATACTAAAACTATTTTTTAGATGTAGCTTTATGATTTTCACAAAACTATATAAGTTTTTTAAACTTACTAAATTCAAAACGAGTGAAAACAGTCGTAGAAATATTGATATAAATTATGCCTAACAAAAATCGAATATACGAGTATGTAATAACTCTAACGGGAAGAAATATTTTTGTCGTATTTTGCACGTGATTATGTCGTAATTAAGATTCAATAAAAAAAAAGTGAATCCATTGGAGTACATAGTAAGGGTTGGTGACACATTATATAAATTATTTATTGTCTGCCACAGATTGAAGGTTTTTAAAATCTACATTTAATTTACTACAAAAAAATAGTGTTGCAAAAATCTGTATTATATGCACGCATTTGCTGAAATATGCACGAAAAAAGAAACAATTCTTTTTGCACTCATGATTTCAAAATTCATATTTCCCGGTCATTCCCGATGCGCCGAAAATGACTTTTCCCGCACCGGGGTGTTTTTTACTTTCCCACAAAAACTATGGCAATTGTGTGTTCCAGGGGCGCTGTAAACGTCAACAAAAGCTAACAGGTGCTAGGATACGTATAAAAATTTAGTAATTTGTGCTGCCAACTCAGTAAAGTTGTAAAACACTAAATAATATTTTTTTAACTTTTTCAAATATTTTCAGTTATTCGTTACAAAAAACATTGTACCTACCTCTTTCGGGAAGAATTTTCCCGAATTCGCACTACATGCAGCACTCCCTTCGGTCGTGCTGCAAACAAAGTGCTCATTCGGGAAAATTAACTTCCCGAACTTGTTAGGTAAATAACTATTACATAGATTTATTGATACTTTTTGTTTTGATTAGTCTATTCTCGTTGCATAAAAATGGAACAATTATCGACTTCAAATTCCTATCTAATCCTAGTTCATATTATAAAACGGGGTACCCCACTTAAGCTTACGTAAATTTAACTTTCTAACTACTATATTTGACGTTAATACTAACGCACAGGTATATAATAGCTAGTGTATAATTACGGGGTTATAAACTGTTCTTACTTTTTGAGAATATGCGAAATATCACAAGATTAGCTGTACTTTACTTATCTGGTAATTGTTACGCTTGTGGAATCGAAGACTAACTTCTCAGCAGTTTAATCAGCATGCAACACCGTTCAAGAGGATGATCCGCTCTCCTAACTCCTCTTCTGACAGTAGCTAAACGTCAACTGTCATTTGACTGCAAGCAATTGCACGATCCGCGTAGTGAAATTCTTATGAAGAAATGTTCAAACTAACACGTTTCCGTCGCCTCGAACTTGTTGCTATAATATCCATTACCTGTACTTAACAGGCAAAAATTATGCCGCGAATTCCGTGGTTCCCTAATCAATCAACATTACTTGGAGCTAAATCCGTTGGAAAATGGTACCCGCTCTCAAAATCTGCCGCAAGCTCGCTTTGTTAGTATTCACATACTATTAACGAAGAACGAGAAATCTCGAGTTCACATTTTTAATTTTATAATTAAATGCTATCAAGGTACATTACTGCACAGCAACTGTATCAATTACGGGTGAATGCGGCCAAAGCACCTGAATTTACAGCAACAGCGTCGCAAGGTTAGGCTATAACCTAAGCGAATGTTCAATTTATGAATGCGCGAGGCCAAAGCACATTAAACGACAGCAAAGCACAGTAAATGACACCAACGCACATTAAATGACAGCAACGGCGTCGCAGTTATGCTATAAACTAGGCAAATGTTTAATTATGAATGCACGAGGCCAAAACACATTAAAGGTTTAATTATGAGTACATTCGGCCAAATTTAGTCACACAAATGACGGCTGATTAGTTACACTAAAAGGCGATCAAAAGGTGATACGACAGGGAGGCCTAAACGTCCTACAGGAATAATTCCCCGATTTGTCGGGATAGAAGGGTCAGCCTCTTACTCAACGCAGCAGAACTACGGCCATCGGAATGCCCAAAACGCCCACTCAACAACTGCACAACACCAAGTACTCACGCGCCTTGCGTTACAGTCCACGGCCTTCCCGGAACCCCAAAAAGGCAAAAACAGTTTTAATGATCACATAAACGCTGTAACAGCACGAACGGGGAGGCCGACGCTACTGCGACGAGCGCAGAAGCGTCGTACGAACCCTTACTGTACGACCTCTTAGCTCGACGGCTCCGGGCTGAATCCCCCAAAGCGACCGTTAGAAAAACTCGCGGGAAGCAAGCGCGTCATCAGGTGACTTTCGACAGCCAATGGCGAGGCGAAATCTTAGGCGGCCGAAACCAGTTTTGCCCGCGCTTAACGAGCACGTGTTTTATAAAGGGTGGCCTAAAACGACGAAAACGAGACAGCTGCGTCAATATACAGGGTGTTCGAATTCGAAAATTGTTAGAATATGTGATGAGAAGTTAAAAATGCTGGCAACGGATTTGAAATACAGACAGGCTGTACTGAAAGCTTAAATGATCTACACTAATACTGAAGGCTGCAAAATGGCTTAACAGTATGTCAGAAACAAACTTATCGATCTTAAATCTTTTAATTTTCTTTGTTTATTTTTTCTGTTGCTACCAAAATATTTGCTTATTATATGGGTGTGAGATTATACAGGGTGTTAAAAAACAAATGTAACGTATTTGTTGAACATTTAATAGACACCAAAATAAGTCAAAAAGTCTTGAACATGGGTTCAAAAAAGCATTTTAAGAAAGCTACGGGCTACAGCCCTGAAATAATTATTTACTTAAGATAAATGACCTTGAAAAAAGTTGGTGTAATATTCAGGTATAGCCTATGAAGGGGTAGGGAGATATTTTAACATTGAAAATGTTTAACGAATTGAAAGTGTGACGGTAATACGGGGCTCCAGTAGCGATTTGTGTAATGCTTGGAAAGCGCAGTTTTCGCGATTTTTTTCATGTTGTACCTATTGCAGGTGAATGTTGTTGGTGTTAATTTGAAGATATTGTCAAAGGCAAACTTTGTGTAGAGGTTGTGAAAATGTAAGATTTGAGGAACCGAAAATACCGGAGTTAAGACGGTTTTTTTTTGACGCGAAAGCTTTTGGTGCTGTTACATTGCATACTTCTTGAAAGATCCAAATGTACTTTGGGGCTAGTTGGAAAGAGCCAGCGCTCATCGCACTGGCTGGTTTTTTGGGATTGCAATGCACAGGTGTAAAGGTGAGGTGCGTTTGTAGCAAATTAGAGGTTCGCATAAACAGGGGGAAAGAAAAAATGTCGAATTTTGTTTTGGCAATGTGTGGATGAATCTGTGGGTTTTAAAGAATTTTGCGGCCCGGGTGGGTTTGGGGGGGTTGCGAAACGTCAGAAAAGCCTTAAAATCAATATTTATGGGAAATTCGCTGTTTGAAGCCTTTTCACTGGTCAATTGTATTTTTTTAAGAGAATTCGGGGTGCGGTTCTGAGAGGGGGGGGGGGGATTTTATTGCCTTATTTTCTCAATTTTTAAATTAGGAAAGTTTGCGGTTTGTTTGATTCTGGCCCTTTGTGAAATTGTAGATTTGCAAGTAAATATTAAATAGCGTGATACTAACGGAATGTTGGATTGTATTTTTCTCTAACATGAATAATATTTCGTGGGGATAAGGTCATTGCCCCGCTGCACTTGTTGGCAGACAGTGTGGTAGTATGGTAGACGGCCACTCCGTCGCTGGCAGACTTGGGATATTAATGTCAGTTGTTTGTACTAAAATTTAATGCGAGATCGTAATAAAAAAAATGGTGGAGACTTTCTTCTTCTTCTTCTTCCAGCATTATAACCCTGGGTGGGTTATTGCTTGCTCAGTAATCTTCTTCCAGGTTTTTCTGTTTGCACAGAGTGTATTCCCATTTGTTATGTTTAAAGCTGATAATTATATGCACTCAAATGTACGAAAATATGCTCTAATTTTTTTGAAAAGAAGTAGGAGTATTCTAAATAATGTAATAATTTTAATTATTTTGTATGAGTATTGTAACGACCTTGGGATCAGGCCGTTGCAGACGCGTGAGTCAGTGACCCGAATATTCGAGAAACGACCTTGGAGCCAGGTGCGACGGATGAGTCAGCGGCCTCGGTGATTAATACGCGTGACACGCCAGCGTTGCCGGAATGGTCGAGACGTTTTCCAGAAGGAATTATCCGGCAATATAAATACGCGCCCGCAGGAATACCGGGCAGTTGTGATCCAGCTCGAAGACGTAAAGCTGCCACATAAATAGCGCGCATAAAATAAACGTAAACTGGAAAGTGCCAATGAGATAGTACAAGGATTCGCAGATTATTTTCATACGGTATATACCCCATCCCAAAAAATATGTGAAAATGATTTAATACAACCGTCTTCAAATACAATCACCGTCTTACGTATTAATAAAGATGAAATCCTTAAAGCTATTAGGAATTTGAAGAACAATAAATCCGTGGGTCCGGATGGTATTCCTGTATACATTTTAAAAGGTTGTGCTGAATACTTAGTTGATCCGCTATATGAAATAATTAACTTATCACTGGAATCTGGTATTTATCCCAATGAATGGTCAACGTCAAAGATATGCCCTATTTTCAAGTCTGGAGAACAAACACATGTTGAAAATTACCGTCCTATTTGTATAATGTCTGTTTTTGCAAAAGTGTATGAATCAGTATTGTATAATAATATTTATAATCAAGTAAAAGAATTAATCGACATAAATCAACATGGTTTTTTGAAATGCAGATCCACAGCAACCAATCTTTGCTATTTCACCAAAACTGCATCGGAAACGCTGCAAAGACGAAATCAGTTAGATGTAGTGTACACGGATTTATGCAAAGCATTTGATAAAGTGGATTATTGCTGTCTGCTGATAATTTTATCGAAAATGGGTTTTACCATTAAACTTTTACATCTTATTAAATCGTATCTGTGTGAAAGGAAACTGTTTGTTGAGTGTATGGGGTACAAATCAAATTTTTTTCTAGCTACATCGGGGGTACCACAAGGGTCAAACTTGGGTCCTTTATTATTTATACTATTCATAAACGACATGACCAAAAGTGTTAAATATTCTCACTGTATATTATATGCCGATGATTTTAAAATTTTTAAAGAGGTTAGTACAGTTGAACATTGTCAAGAGTTACAATCAGATTTGGATACAGTGTATCAGTGGACCCAAAAGAACAACCTACAATTTAATATTAACAAGTGTTTTATTGTAACATATTCGAGGAAAATCAATAGCATTAACTGGTACTATGATATCAATTCTGTAACATTAGTTCGTCAAACTGAAATAAAAGATTTAGGTATTACATTTGACAATAAATTAAATTTCAGTAAACATAGAATTATTAATCAATCAATCCTATAAGACACTGGGTTTCCTATTACGCACATGTAAGCAATTCACAAACGTAGATACTCTCATAGCATTGTTCAACTGTCTAATAAGGTCTAAACTAGAATATTTAGCAATAATCTGGAACCCCCTATACACTTACCAAATTGTTGCTCTTGAAAGAATTCAGTATAAATTTTTGCGGTACTGCTATTACAAAAAGACAAATTCTAAATGGGAAGGTAATTATAAAGATATAATAGATCTGTTTCAAATTCAAACACTTGAAAAAAGAAGAAAAAATTCAGATATAATTTTCTTATATAAAATCATTCATGGTATTTTGGATGCTCCACATTTATTGAGCTCAGTAAACCTTCATGTTCCACATTTAGGCACTAGACACACTGTTTCTTTTTCATACAGCTGTCCAAGAACTAACTATCAAATGAAATCGCCACTCATACGCATATGTAAATATTATAATAACATTGCAGCGGTATTAGATATATTTGAAGTGAATATGCAGAAATTGAAGAAAACATTGAAAACAATTGATTTTTGAGATGACACGTATTTCGTTGTTTAATTTTTATAGTATTTAGTTTTTTTTTTCTAATTTAAATTAATTTAATTATATTATATGTATATATTATACTCTTCCTATAATTAGGTTTAACCTGTTGGAAGGTGCTGATAATAAATAAATAAATAAAAAATAAATAAATAAATATAACCATATAAATCATTAATGTTACGTCGTGTAAATAAATAAGTGTATCGTTGTTAGAAATAGTTCCGGTAGTTTATAAATAGTTGTGTTTCGCGTTTAATAGTTGCTTTGTAAATAGTTAAAGATAAATCGTTGTAAATAAATACTTGAAACAAGAAGCGGCGTATAATTTTTAATAGCCTGAAACGTAAAACGAAACAGTATTTATTTCTCTAATTTTTATTCAAAGACGTCATTCATTTTAACGTTTTGACTATATAAACATGGACTGCCAACGCCAACTTCACGTTGTAAGCCAAAACCCCGCCAGAGTATTATTCACACTCGAAATTCGACCCTTGAAATGGATTCTATGTTGGCTGATTCCTTATACATTGCTTGTATGGGAAAGGGGGGGTTGCTGGCAATCTACGTTTATATAGTCATCGATTTTAACTGGGACTTTCCCTTTCCTCTGCTTATTTCGATAAGCACTGCACTCCAGCGGCAGAAAGTGAAAGTATATGTCTCAGTTGCACATAAAAATTTTATTAGTAAATTTAATGAAATAGTAAATTTCACAAAAAAATCTCAAAAAGTTCATACATTACTAATTATCGCTAAAAATATAACCAAATATGCAAAATCCAGAAAGTATGCTCAAAAGCGTATAAATATGCAAAATATGCAGAATGAAACTTGGCTTAAATGATTTGTTTTCACATAATTAGTATACATATGCAAAAAATTTCGCCGGCATATCAATTATACAAAATATGCATTTGCCATATAATATCAGCTTTAGTTATGTTTATCTGCTTGAGGTCGTTTACGATCTCTTCCTTCCATTTTTTTGCATGGTCTTCCTCTGTTTCGTGTCCTTATCGGGTTCCACTTAGTTATTTCGTAAATGGCGTTTCTCTTGTTCGATCGTCGAATGTGACCAAACCATCTAAGCCTTCGGGACTTTATATATCTTATGTTTTCCTTCTGTATTATGTCCTCTATTTCACAATCTGTTCTTCTTTTTATAAGGTCGCTTTCTTTCTTTCCGCTAGAAGTTCTTATAATTTTCCTCTCCATTCTCAGTAGTAATTCTTCCTCTTTTTTTGTTGTTACCCATGTTTCCGAGCCGTATATGATTATGGGACGTATAATTGTTTTGTATACTCATAACTTAGTTTTCGTACTTAAGATTTTAGAACTCATTAGTCTCTTATATTTAAAGTACGTTTTGTTTCCTAGTTGAATTCTTCTGATGATTTCTTCACTGCAATGGTGTGAGGTGTTTATTTCTGATCCAAGGTATATAAATTTCTGTCGAAGTTCAAGATCGAAGTTCCCTATTTGTATGGTTTTTTCATTTATGTCTGATTCTGTTCTTTGAAACAATAAAGAAGCCGACCTGCGATTAATTAATAAAATTGATCGATCCTAGTAAAAATCGCAGATCAACCCCCCTACAGTTTATACACCACGGCAACTCTGAAAACTCTTTACTTACCGCGATGGCCCTAGCTAACTTAAATTTCGTCGGCCTTGGGTCGTAGGTTCAAATCATCAGCTGTGTACCCTGGAATGTCTTCAAAAAAGGAAAGGAAATGGGCGCCAGAAATCTAAAGATTTCAAATATTAAGAGGAAATAAACTGCAAGTGACTAGCCTTTAATTAATAAATAATAAAAAGTCTTGAAGTATGAGTAATAAATAATCAGAATAATTAAAATGCAAATAATGTGATAACAAAGTTGTGTACGTTAACTGAAGGTTGCGACACGCATAAAATCAAGAACCCCTTTCGGGTTATTTTAATAACTTTAACAACAAATTATTCGTGGGATAAGCTTATCACAGTCATTTAATAAAACCTTCTGTTAGGCTATTAAAAATTAAAAAAAGCGTGACTGTACCTTTTACAGAGGGTCAATACACATCAAAATTGCAACTTTAAATACTGAGCATAATTAACTATAAGCATAAAAATTCAAATGTAAAAAGCAAGAGCATGTATGAAATTGAACATTACATGTTAATAATTGCGGAACGTGTGAATTTAAATTCCAAATAATTACGGGTTTAAAATGTATAAATGTAAAATCCAGGTATTGAAGATAAGATGATATTTAATCCCGAAGTAGCACTAACTAACCTCGAAACATAAGCTGGACGTGAACGGCTACAACCATTGTTGAAATCGCCGTGGATGCGCCGAAAATTGCTGCGGAAGCATCCTCAAAAGGCAGCAAATACGCCGAACCCAGCAGGTGTCGAAAATGCGATAAGGCTAGGGCCTTGGCCTCCGAGATAAACTCGTGGTTGAAACTGGTAATTAAGAGCTAAGAAGAAAAAATGTAATTACTATGGGAATAACAAAACAGAAAAGCGCCATCGTACCTGATCATAATCAGCCCTTAGGAACACAAAGCTCATAGAAATCGGTTGAGCGCACGTAATTTGACTTAATTAAAATCAAACCTCAGCCACGCCAAACACGGCGGGCCGAGGCGAGAACAGCAAGTGCTCGAACGAAAAATTCGTTTTTAAAAGAAGGCTCGCACTCTGATAAGCGATAGCGCGGGTCGAGAGTTTATCGCGCGAAAGAAAGAACTCGAACCAGGTACAAAATGCGCTGGTTTGGAAAATTGAAGAATTTGAAATGCAAAGGATTTATAATTCAAATAAAAATATACAGGTTAAACCTGAAATAAATGGATAACTGGCTAAACAATTAAGCGGAGCCAAAAAATTGTTTCATCTTATAAATTTCATACATTTTGTTTTTGTTTGATTTATTTGTAACCCTATTTTTCTGGCTTCCTGGTATAGTGTTTTGAGTGTTGTTTGTAGTATCTTTTGGTGGAGACTTTAAAAATATAATTATATGTCTATGTATGCAAAATGCAAAGTGACTTAGTTTAGACAATGTAAAGGCTCCCCAAACAACAAATCCTTTTAAAATGTATTTATTCAACATTTACACAAAACCAAAGATACATATCAGCTAAACAACTCAAAGATCTATTCGAATCTAATCCCTTTTTCACACTGCCCTGTTCCTCCTAATAAAAGCAGTAACATCTTTGCTCCAGTTGTTATATTTGCTATTAAAGCACGTTTCATGAGTAAACAGAATCAACTATGAACAATATGTGGAGCCACCGAGCGGATGGCTTGTAATTCTCAGAACTTTTTCAAAACAGCTAACAAATGTAATAAAAAATGACTCACATAAGCAGTACATCTTCTAAAGCTATATAAAAAAAAATATATAATATCGAACTCAACATCTTTATGTAAGTGCATTCTTCTTCTTCTTCTTCTTGAAGTGCATATTAATATTAAATTGTACAAGATGCTGAGAAGGTTCAAAATTGTAGTACGTATTATTTATTAATGATCTGCTACGCATTAGAACTTCCCAGTAACGTTTCGCATGGCGTATAACAAACAATAATGATAAAGATGTGAAAAAGTTTAAACTTTTCTTTGTTTCTATCCCTTGTAATTTTTTCAGATTTTGCAAATTTTATGCCGAACTTGAAAATTAGCCAAGTTCATTTTCAATGCATTAACGAAGGTTGGTAAATTACAACTTCTGCAAATTTTTTATCATACCTTTTTACAGTCGACATTTTAATCAATTCTGGTTAGATATTCAAAAGGGTCAGACTTTTCTACATAAAAAAGGTTTTTTGTTTGGAATCACTGAGAGTAGTAGTTTTCGAGAAAAGCGAAGTGCACTAATGAAATTTACCACTTCGGGAGTAGCAATGTCTTTTGCCTTCGCCGCTATCGGACCTGTAGCTTTCTTAAGACGCATTTTTGGAGCTATGCTTATAGATACTTTTTGTATTATTTTGATCACTCCTTAAAGTTTGTTACTTTTTTTTACACCCCAGGTGTTGCTATGAGTATAGGGTTGCCATACGTCTCGATTTTTCAGGATTGTGCCGATTTGGAGCTAGTTGTCCCGCAACGCAATGCTGTCCCGGCGATTAATTATGGGTTTATGCAAGTAACACCTTGATCTACATTTAATGGAAGTAAAAGTTCCACGGAATATGATTGATATTACAAGAATCCAAATAAAAACAGTGCTGCTGCAGCAGAAACAAATGCAAACGTGAACTGATGGTAGAGGTAGTGCTTAATATATTAATAACCACATATTGTGAAATTTATGTTTCTATTAGAGCTTCGTATTAGTAGTTCTGTTAATAGTTATTTAACAAATAAGTGTGTTAATGAGAGCGATTAGTAATCCAGGCATTTTAACGTGTGAGTGCTAGCGAACTCGTTAATTGTCGAGATTATTAATCACCGTTTAACACACGAGTTAGTTACTATAGTTTTTCGTTGATCATGTCTTATTAAATTGGAGAAATGTAATTTTATTGCATGACAAAAGTTTGACACTTAAAGCTTTGACATTCATGGTATCTATTAATAGAAAACTATTCATTAACTAGTGTTCTGCACCCAAATTGGGCACGAAATAATTCATTTAATGCAATTTGTACAAGAGTGATCCATTTTGTGTGTCGAGTTAATTTTGAGGTTAGCTGTCCACATAAAAAAAAGTAACTTACAAAAATTTGAAAACTACTACTGGCTTACTTGCGTTGCTCTGAGTTGATTAACAACAAAATCAGCCAATTCGGCCCATGGGTTCGCTCTCAAAGTGGCATCAAGCAAGCAAGCAATGAAAATTATTATGTCGGATAGAAGTCATTAATAAACAATTTTACAAAATAAAAAAATATTTAGTAATAGGGGACATTAATAAACGATTTTCTATACATTAATAAAACGCATAAATAAACGATGAACAGAAAATGTATTTTATTATTATTTATTTATTAATCTCTTATGCGAATAATAAACAGTTTAATGGATTTCTTTAGTATTTAGTTTCTAGTATTGGTTGAATTAATTATAAAGACATTTTTAAAAAACTTACAGAATTATAGTAATGAATTACCTTTTCCTCACAAGACTGCCCCCCTTCCCGGCCCCCTCCACCTTTTTCGTATCCTTGTCCCGAAGTTGTGATTTTCAACTATGGCAACCCTATATGAGTAGATTACATTCCCTTAAAATTGAACGTAGCTATTCTGGCTGATTTCAATTTGTTTATCATTTAAGGTGTGTTTGTAACCAGAGTTTCGTTTTTGCAGTACTGTAACAAAGCATGAAAAAAGGAGCTGTTAAAATTAACAGTATAATATAAACATTTTTGTTCAATGTGCAATGTTACCATATTGGTAAATTCATAATAAGTTAATTGTCTGCTTTTGTTGTAGGTGTGAAGCTGTATAACTTCTGTTGGGTAACATATCATTAAAAGGAACTCTTGACACTTAAACAAACGTAATCAGCATCAAACAAGATACCATGGATAGCAAATCCTGTAGTTCCACAGGATCTGCATTATGCATATTGCAAAACATGGATAACAATGAAGAAAAGTTATACATCACACCAGAAAGCATCGAAAATATTAATTTAGTTACACATATGACTCATACAGAAGAAAAACCCTATGTTTGCTCGGTTTGCGATTACAAAGCAACATATAAGAGCCATTTAGTTACACATATACGGACTCATACGGGAGAGAAGCCTTATATTTGTTCTGCTTGTGATTTTAAAACAACACAGAAATGTAGTTTAGTTAAACATGTCAAGAGTCATACGGGAGAGAAGTCTTATAGTTGCTCTGTTTGTGAATACAAAGCAACACAGAAAAGTAGTTTAACTACACATATGAGAACACATACAGGAGAAACGCCTTACATTTGCTCTATTTGTGAATATAAAGCAACACAGAAAAGTAGTTTAGTTACACATATGAGATCTCATACAGGAGAAACACCTTATAGTTGCTGTATTTGTGAATATAAAGCAACACAGAAAATTCATTTAGTTAGACATATGAGGACACATACAGGTGAAACACCTTATAGTTGCTCTATTTGTGAATACAAAGCAACACAGAAAAGTAATGTAGTTAGACATATGAGGACACATACAGGGGAAACGCCTTATAGTTGCTCTATTTGTGAATATAAAGCAAAACATAAAAGTAATTTAGTTCTACATATGAGGACACATATAGGTGAAACACCTTATAGTTGCTCTATTTGTGAATACAAAGCAACACAGAAAAGTAGTGTAGTTAGACATATGAGGACACATACAGGGGAAACGCCTTATAGTTGCTCTATTTGTGAATATAAAGCAAAACATAAAAGTAATTTAGTTCTACATATGAGGACACATACAGGAGAAACACCTTATAGTTGCTCTATTTGTGAATACAAAGCAATACACAAAAGTAGTTTAGTTACACATATGAGGACACATACAGGAGAAACGCCTTATAGATGCTCTGTTTGTGAATACAAAGCAACTGTAAAAAGTTATTTAGTTATACATATGAGGACACATACAGGAGAAACACCTTATAGATGCTCTGTTTGTGAATACAAAGCAACTGTAAAAAGTCATTTAGTTACACATATGAGTACACATACAGGAGAAACACCTTATAGTTGCTCTATTTGTGAATACAAAGCAACACAGAAAAGTAGTGTAGTTAGACATATGAGGACACATACAGGGGAAACGCCTTATAGTTGCTCTATTTGTGAATATAAAGCAAAACATAAAAGTAATTTAGTTCTACATATGAGGACACATACAGGAGAAACACCTTATAGTTGCTCTATTTGTGAATACAAAGCAATACACAAAAGTAGTTTAGTTACACATATGAGGACACATACAGGAGAAACGCCTTATAGATGCTCTGTTTGTGAATACAAAGCAACTGTAAAAAGTTATTTAGTTATACATATGAGGACACATACAGGAGAAACACCTTATAGATGCTCTGTTTGTGAATACAAAGCAACTGTAAAAAGTCATTTAGTTACACATATGAGTACACATACAGGAGAAACACCTTATAGTTGCTCTATTTGTGAATACAAAGCAACACAGAAAAGTAGTGTAGTTAGACATATGAGGACACATACAGGGGAAACGCCTTATAGTTGCTCTATTTGTGAATATAAAGCAAAACATAAAAGTAATTTAGTTATACATATGAGGACACATATAAGAGGAACTCCGTAATTTAGTTAAACATATGAGGACACATTAAAGAGGAACTCCTTATAGTTGCTCTGTGTGTGAATACAAAACAACACAGAAAATGAATTTAGTCAGGCATATGAGTACACACACAGGAGAAATGCCTTATAGTTGCTCTGTTTGTGAATACAAAGCAACACGGAAATACCGTTTAGTCAGACATATGAGGACACATACAGAAGAAACGCCGTATATTTGCTCCGTTTGTGAACACAGAATATCAAATAAAAGTGATTTAGTTAGACATATGAGGACACATACATAAGAAATACCTTATATTTGCTCTGTTTAGAAATATGAAGCCACATTGTGAGATCAAATAAATAAGTTACGATGTCTTTCCCACAAGATTAATATGCAGAAATTCGCTACATATAAATGGTGTTGGCCTACTTGTGTCCACTGCCATTTTCGGCTCACTTGCGTCCCAGAAAAATATCAACAAGAATTAGGCTCTCATTTGCGCCCATCCTTGCAGCTCATTAGTCATTAATTACGAAACCAGAACAATTTAATAATATTCCTTAAATTTGAATACAGTGCAAGCTCCATAATCCAAACCTCCAGTAATCCGAACCACTTGACTGATCGAAAATTCGATAGTCTGAACTAAACTTGAAAGTCCTAGTTACGTACATACAGGACGCAACTGTTTATGCACGTGCACGACTACATGTGACGTGATAGGGTCTATCGTAAAACTGAAACACGTCTTCGGCGGACAGTCTGTATCCGTAGAAAATTTTATTTCAGAGTGTTTCAAAAAAGAGGTACTATTTATCTGCATTGTACTTATATGTACTACGTATGTATTACACAGGTATATATATATATATATTGTTATGATACATGAGGCAGTGTAATTAATTTCAATAAAGAAATATTTGAAACAAATAAGCTTGGAAGAATGATATAATTAAATCTTGATGGGTGTTAAATTTCAAACATTATTAATAAATTTAATTGAGACAATGAGAGAGGAGATTTTGATATTGATTGAATATGTTAATTTAATAGTTACAGAAAATTTTAATAAAATACAAGTCAAGGTAACGATTGACAAATGTGTTATAATGATAATGTGAATTGTTAAATTGTAAATAGTGGATAATTTAAAATATGTAAGGGTGCAGTAAGAATAGTATCCAACAAGTTTTTGTTTAAGGGTTGTTACATAAATAAACTCAAAGAAAAATGTATAAGATATTTTGAAACATGATATTTATTAAATAAAAATGGAAATTAGTGCAGAATTTGTATAGTTGTTTGGTTGATATACAAATGGGGTTGCTATAAAGAAATCTACGAGGTATTAAAGGAGTCTAAATATTAATATAAAAAAATACTCACAATCACTGAAGAGATTGTTAAGTGCTGCGAATTACATTAAAGGAACTAGAGAACGACAAAATTGGATGGAATTGGATTTATTGACTGGCGTGTCGCACAATTACATGTTTATGTTTCACATTTGTGGTTGCATCGAGGTAAGGAGATTCAGCTAGAGCGGGATTTGAGGTAGTACTACCAGAGTTGGACAATATCGGAGCAGTTTGCAGAATACTGAAGGATATCTAAGAAAGAAACAAGATAAGAGCTGTTGCAGTTAGAAACTTGGAACTTAACAGGTTTTGTTGAAGTTGAAGCTGCCGTTTGATAGAGGGATTGAAGCCGGCATCAGCAGTGGTATTGGAATTGGTTGACAGGTGTATGCTGTAGGTGTCAGGCTAGGACGACATTGGAATCTTTTGGGAACCAGGAGGAGCTGATGTGTGGAGTTGTGCGAGTGAAGCTGAATAAGTGACAAGGTTTGTTAGAAATTTATATTAAACATTTTATGTAAAGATCAATCAGTAAAATACAATAATACAAGGCAATATTTAGTTGAATGAATTGATTAATGTAAAAACACAATTGTCGATACCTGGTTTATTGAGATTTGGAAGTCGGTTGGACAACTAAACATCATTAACTGTAATATTGACATTCAATTAAGAGATAGAGATCTTGATTTGGTGAACCACCTGAGATAAGAGAACTTGATTTATTTTTATTAAAGAATTATTGAATTTGAAAAGGCATCACATTAATAAAAGTATAGCTTTATATGTATAGCCACATCATAATAATATATTGTAGTGACAACAAGCACCACATTAAACAGCTAATATTTATATAATATGTATTTTGAATAATTATTTTAATTGAGTACTCTTATCATGGAGGTCGCCAATCTAGTGATCTGTTAATTGAATTTTAAATTGTATTCTTAAAATCTTTTACTACTAAATGACATTTAATGTCAACTTGACTTTTACACCCAATCAAACCAGGTATTGACAATTATACTTTACATTGACACACATATCAATCAATTCACCTACGGAAGTACTGTATTAAGTTTATTTTTATACTTTCTTTTACTGATCGTTATTCAAAAAGCTTTATAAATTCTTTACACAAACCTTAAAATTTCTCTTTCACTGTAAAAATCCAACCAACAACAGCTTCCGATGTCGACAGTCTATCACGCCTACCGCTTATTCCTCAAACAGTAACAACTATGATGGTCCGTCAACCCTCAAACTGCCATCTATTCTGTCAATAACTCCTACTGTTCTTAGAATCCAGTCCTGCTCCCTTTTAAACGTCACTCACACCAATCGACTCCAGGTAAGTTTCAATATTATTGATGATCCTAATCTAACCTGGTTTATTCTACAGATAGTCCTATGTCTCCAGCAATACCCAATAAAATTATCCAAATCAATCAGCTAATTATGACAACCTTCTTTCAAATGCTGGACTTGTCTTCCATTCAACCATCAACGTCACTAATGAATCCTAATTATATCTTGTATATATCAATAAATCCAAATCCCATTCAAATAATATAATCTTCTGTTTTATTTATTTCCAATTCACCACGTCGATTTGTTTATAGCCCCTTTACTTTGTATTTTCCAAATAATTGTACAAAATAAGGCATAAATTTCTTACTTTTTTATTATCCAAATTAGTTATTTCAAAAATATGTGTACATTTTTCATGAGTTGTTTATGTAACTGACTAAACAATTTTTTTCCCTATTAGATACAATTCTTATTGCCCTCTTATAAATTTTAAATATCCTATTATATGCTATTAATTCTTATTATTCTAACAAATACATTTGTCAATTGTAACCTTGGCTTGAAACTTCATTAAAATTAAACTCAACCATCAAATTTGTATACTCAATTACTATTTCATTATCAAATTACCTCACCCATTGTCTCAATTAACTTTCATTATTCATTTTAAAATTAACACCCAATTTTATCTCAACACCTTGATTTGATTGTAGTAATCTTCCAAACTTATTAGTTTTATATTTTTATCTTTCAACTACTATACGAGTGTGCATAGTCGTTCGCCAGCGAGTCGCTGGGGAAACGCCGGAGTTCGCTACGTACGGCGCACGAGAATTAACATTGCATGGTCGCTCGCGCATGCAGCGTGTCGCCAGCGCTCCGCTGAAAACCATAGTAACGCGCATCCTTTGTTTTACCGGTGAGCGACTATGCAATGTAATTCTCGTACGGCGCTTATCGAAATTCCGGTGTTTCGCCGGCGAATTGCTGGCGAACGACTATGCATACGGGTGTTAGTGTATCACAACAATATATATTGTCATGAAAAGAAAGCACGACATTGGGCGACCATTAATATGTAATGGTTGCACCTCTCTACATTTAAATCCTATATTTATTTACTTTAATATTACTTAATGCAATTTGAGACTCTTAATAGGGTGTGGGTCGTTAATCTAGTTATCTGTTTTTTGATATTCTAATTTTATATGAATTTTCAACTGTTGACTGCTACTAAATGTCAGTTTGACTTTAAACAACTGTCAAACAATAATCAAAATCAAAATGACAAATATTCTTTCTACTCATAAATCAAAGACTCAATCACTTAAGTAAGTACTGTGTTATATTTATTTCAAGTGTTTGTCATTTATTGTCAATATGCTTCTATAGGACTAATTAAAAACCAACCTGATTTCCTCTTATTTCACTGTTATTTACATTTAACACCACTGCTCCTGACGTTCACAGCTAAGCTCATTAACAGCCAAACCTCGATACTCCTCCAACCAACTCGAACACGTCCAAACCCCAGGCTCCTGCACATTACCGTCAATTAGGGATGTCGGCGGGTACCCGGGTACCCGGGTCGACCCGGGTAATAGTCAACCCGGGTATATTTTCAGGACCCGGGTACCCGCCGACTAGTAAATTATGTAATTTCTAGTAAGTCAGTCGTTTTCGGAGATGATAAAAGCTTAAAAACAATAGGAATAAGCTCTAGAAAAACATAACAATGCAGTAATAACGAGAATCACCCCATCCCATACCAAATGTTTCTTATTTCATATAATAAATCCCCTTCACGGAAATATTCAACCCGTCAATAGTACCATTAAATCGCGTCAGTATGGGATGAAGTAACATAAACATGCTCTGTGTGATTTTGATGGAAGAGTAGGTACTATTTCAATTTAGTTCAGTTTAAAACTAGCGGCGTAAAGAATGTTCCGATGTACGCTAACATTTTTGTTTATATTTTCGGGTACCCGCGGGTACCCGGGTACTCTTTTCGGGTACCCGGGTTTGATTTTAGACCGGGTACGACATCCCTACCGTCAATCGAACAGCCTCCTGGTAAGTTTAAAGTTTCCACTAACAGAAGGTATCCAAACTAATTTCCCATTGTGCTCAGCTCCTACCTTGTAGTAACCAACCAAATCAATCAGCTACACTGGCAACTCCCTTCAAATGATTGATCCGTCGTCCGTATAATAACCAAATCCAGTAATTCGTATAACTTATTCCTTGTATGTAGTAAATCATCCAATTCTAATTAAATATTATTTTATTCTTCTTACTTGCATCTAATTAAACCATATTCCACCATCCCTTCAACGACTGCACACTTGTATCATTTCATAATTATATTTCACTTAATTTCACCTCGCAGAATTGTTAAAAACCTTTTTGTTTGTATTCACCAAATTATCTATACAAATAAAGGCTAAATTTCCAGTTTTTATTAATACAAAATTATTTTTTCCAAAATATGTCTACATTTTATGAGTTTCGTATTATCACTATCTAAACACATTTTAAAATTATGCTAGTTACAATTATTAATGCACTCTTTTTTAAATTAAATGTTCTGAGTTTTACCAACTACATGCTATATTCTAGTAGCAAGCATATTTGTCACATGATAACATTATCTTATCTTTCATATTAACTTTTACCACCCTGATTGAATACTCAATTGCTATAACTTTACAAAATTAATTATAAATTGTCTCAAATTTAATTTCTATTACTCAGTTTAACTTAACCAACAATCTTATTCAAAATTTTCTAAATTTGATTGTATTAATCTTCCAAATTTATTTCTTTTAATTTTTGTTTTATAGTGACCTATGTGTATCATAATAATATATATATATATATATATATTTAACTTTTTCAGATTTTGTTCTGCCATTTCCAGCCATGTCTTTCGTGGGCGACCTCTTTTTCGAGCTCCAATCAAACCTCCACGTAGCACCATTTTTATGATTCTGCTCCTGGGGGACTTCTCCACATGTCCTAAACATCCTAGATGCTTTGCTTTCACCATGTTTGTAATGCTGGGTTCTCCATATAGCCTCATCATTTCTTCATTTGTTCTTTGCCACCTATCTTCTACTTTCTTCCCTCCATATATCTTTCGTAATATTTTCCATTTTCATATCTCAAGTTTGTTCTGTATCTCTGTGTTTAGAATCCACAGCTCACACGCATACGTCACACTTGGTGTGCTTATCGTTTTATATACTCGAATTTTCGCACTACGCGACACCACTATTGATCTTAGAACAGTGTTTAACGCTGACTTTGTTACGATTGTCATGATCGTCAGTATAAACCAAACATTGATGGTTACTATTAAAGATGGTCTCCTTTCTGTTTATTTTACTTTCTCTTATTATACTTTCTAGTAACAGGTTAAAGAGAAGAGTAGATAGGGGGTCCCCTTGTTTGCGTTCTTGTGTGTCATTTTTACTAGTCTTATTATCTTTTCTGATATTCCCAGATTCTTCATTGCTGTGTATAGTTTTTTTCTACTTATCGAATCATATGCCTGTTTTAAATCAATAAAGTATACATATAGAGGTACCTTGTGTTCGTAACAGTTACTTTGTATTCGTTTTAATGTAAATATCTTCTGGTTCACCACCGATCTATTGGCTTTGAAACCCGCCTGATATTCTATTTTTCTTCTGCCTGCTTGCTTAAACAGTCACGTAACAGTTTTACGACAACTTTATATACTGTATCCAGTAGA